>VXBC01007018.1:1418694-1655989 GCA_013399945.1 Ploceus nigricollis
GTTATTATTTTTCATTATAGTAAATAAATTATGAGACTAAGTTTTTTTATATATATATTTTAAATAAAGGCTTCACTTTATTTGCACACTTCATAGTGCTTTTTGATCTCAAGGGGCTTTGGATTTTAATTGCTTTCAAGTGCCAGATCTAAGGCAGCAAGGTTTTGGGTTGGCATTTCTTCAGCATGTATTAGAAAGCTCTCCTGACTCTGATCACGTTCATATGATTGCAAGGGATCATGTTAATGCATTTAAAGAATTTGCTCACCTGTCAGCTGGGTCACAGTTTTAAAGTAAAACTGGATGGTTTAGACCACACATGGAGAAGAATTAAAAAACTGATATCATATGCAGTGAAGAAACAACAATGAAATCAGTTTAAGCAACCATTTCCCAGCTGGGATGTCAAACAGCACTTGCAAACATGTGAATAAACTGGAGTTTTATGCTGAAGTCAGTGTAATTTGTGCTGCAAAGACCCCCACTGCAAACAGAACAATTGTTACCACCAAGCACATTTTTTGTAGAGAAAGGCACTAAATTCAAATGTTTAAAAGGTTTTCTTCTTTATATATAAAAATATGAATGATAGAAAACTAAGTATGTACTACTGCTGCAGTGTCACTTCTTATAAGACTATTTGCTCTATTATACTCAACTGAATTCATATTTTGTAACCTGTCTACTTTCCTGCAAAAAGTATTTTGATTTTCCTCAATCTGAATTATTCAGAGCCTGGTTTTAATAACCTAAAACATTTTCTTTGAAGGCTGGAGCTAAAAATCCTACTGTTAAAGTGTTTATTGTAGACACTATTTACTCTGAAGCATTTGGTCCTAAGGAGGTGCCAGTTCCTGCAATCATAGCATCAAGGTAATGTGCCCTCAAATATGTCTTTTCTTGGTTAAAAAAAAAGATTTTGTCTATTTGTTTTAAACACTTGAACCTCTGAGCTGTACTTTATCTAACAGTGTACTACCATATTAAACCCCTAGAAGGATCAGAAACTAACTAGAAATATTGCATTTTTCTTTTGGCTGTCCATATGATACATTATTACAGAGGATAAAAAAGTACCCTAAAACAGTGAAAGCTTTGCTGTTGTTTCTCAGAGAGAAATGTGGGAAATGCAATCTGTAGCAATGCTTCCATACTCCTATTGTTTAATAACCGCCATTTCTCCCTTTTTTATTTTTTTATATTTTAGTGATCACTATTTTACTTGGCTTACTTGGGTAACAGATACTCGAATCTGTGTGCAGTGGCTGAAGAGAATACAGAATTTTTCAGTTTTAGCTATTTGTGACTTCAAAGAGCATTCAAATACTTGGGACTGTCCAGAGGTAATGAAGTTGGAAATAGAAATCTAAAATTGCTGAAATTTGCATTTTTTAATCCCTGCCATAATTATATTTTAGTGTTTTATCACAATAATCTTTTACTAGTAGTGATACCTTTTTCAGTATTTTAATTGCTGGAAGAGGGGTGAAAAATATTAATTACTCCAGGAAATAAAATCACTACAGTTTTTCTTTGTGAAACTTAAATAACAGCCAAAACAAGAACAACAACCACCTAAAATGCTATTGAGAGGCTTTCAGTAATGCTGTTTATTTCCTTCTTGTGTTAGCATCTTCAAAAGTGAAACCATATAGGATCTGTATTTTTTTAAAGAAAATCTTATTATGCTATGTTGAAATTCCATACTAAGTCTGACTAAATAATGTCCTTTTAGATTAATGTTAGATTATTTGAAAGAACATACACATTAATAGTAAGGCAGGTTTTGTGGAAGAAGAAATTCTTCTATTTTATCAAATCATACAGTTCTAGACAGTAGGCAAGTTTTCAGAAACACAATCAGATCTGAAAAGAAAACTTCAGGCTAATGGCAACAGTAACTACATTTGGTTTCAATATGTCATTCTCTGATTTAGTCAATTGGGAAAGAAGACTCTGCTCTGCTGAACAGAACAGAACTTTGTAAAGCCTGAAGAGTGTACACACAGATAAATTCATATAGATCCTGAAGGAAAGACAGCCCTGAATTTCAGTAACTCTAGTACAGAGATCTCATTTGTTGTCTTTTAGTATTGGTGCTTCTGGCTTGTGTTGTTCTCAGGTTCATGATACAGAACACCTATTAAAACTAGCATTAGATGAAACTGTGAACTAATTGGAAATAAAAGGCAAGAATATTTATAAAAGCATTCTGTATAACTGATAAATTATAAATTCAGAGTTAATTGACACAGACTTTTCAAGCTGAAAATAATTTTTACTCCTCTTTACATGAAAACTGTTGCAAATTTAAAGGGAATTTAAGGTCCCGTTATTTCAAATACATTGTCATTGAAGTAGTATTCCACAGAGAAATATTGTAATTTAGTAGGGGAAAAAACATGTTTCATGTAGCATTTGCTACATTTCCTAAGTAATTATTCCAGTTTATAGGTACATTAACACTGAATCTCTACCTTGCCTACAAGTAAGCTATATTTTAATAATTACTTATTTTAATGGAAAGAAAAAAAACATACAGGGTTTCTAGAATTCTACCACAATCCAGTGAAGTACTTTAACACAAGCTTAACTTTTATCACATACCCAGTTTTATTTACTTCAGTAGATCTGTTTATGTGTTTAAAATTAAGCATGTGCTTAATTGCTTTGCTGGAACCAGACCAGACCAGACCAATTAACATCTTTTGGGACTTTGTTCATGATCCTTGTTTAATTGCATTTCTCCATGAAACCTTATTTATGGAGTCACTACTGACGTTTCTATAATTCTATATTTATACAGTGATACAATGCTTTTATCACGTTAAAGTTTGCACAAATGGCCAATCGAAGGAGTGTGAACAGATGGGACTGCTGCATTAGCTCTATTTGCCATCAGAAACTATATCTCTGAACATTTCCTTTGGCAAAAATAGTTCTCTTGTTGAATTCAGATTGCATTGAATCTCTAATGTATAATAAACAGGCTATGTTTTATGTATCTGAAAATAATAACAAAATATAATCTACAAGTTGTTCCCAAAGTGTAGATTCATCAGAGTTCACATATTCAACTCTTTCTCATGTGACTAGACCACAGAAACCAATATGAGCAGTGGAACTATTCATATGAGTAAAAGGTAGGCATGTCTTTGTGAAATTGGAACTACTCAAATGAGAGAATTTAAGTATATCCCTAATGTACTATGTTATCAAGATCTGAGTTTTAATTTAAATAAAGGAAAATAATGTTAGGATGCAAATATAAAACAATACATCCCATTTTTATTATCTTAAAAATAAATAAAATCCATCTTTTCAGTTAGTAGCTCAGTGGAGCCCTTGCAAAGTCCTCGTCTTCTAAGGGACAAGGACCTGCAACTTTTTGTCAAGTCACTTTGTGGGGATTAAATTAGAAGGGAGAACACATGATTTTAAATAGTAGTGAGATTATGCTGAGAGTAAGAAATACAAATCATATTCCTTAAAAAGCAAATTTGTTACATTTATTTCAGAATGTGAAGAAATACTGTATTGAATGAACAGTATAAAGAAAAATTTGCAAGATCAAAAAGGAAATACATTGATTGAATGCAGATTTTTAAAATATATCACTAGAAACTTTACAAGTAAAACATAAGTACAAATGTAAAAGCACCTTTAGCTGCATCATTCATACTCAGTATAAGTCTGTTTCCAAATCAGTTTTAAGAACAAGGAGTTAAGATATTCTAAATTTATATTCATAGTCTCAGAATGCCTAGTAGCCACATCAAGCCACATCACCCACTGTTCTAAATCAACATCTCAGCTCTGAAATCAAAGAAAATCTGAACCGAATTTCTAGTATTAATATTCCTGATATTATTTTACTTGGATTTTTGCCAAAATATTAATGAGATTAAGTAGTTTTTCATTCTTGTTTTCAGTGAAAAAGTTTCATAATTGCTTTAAATTTTATTTAGGTCTAATGACAGCTGTTAAAAACAGTAGTTTAATTAATGTAATGACCTTAATACAGCAATATTATTTACTTAGACAACCTCCAACTCCCTGAACCTTCATAGCAAATATTCTAAAATTCTCTTTTACAGGCAGCTACTGATTTATTTGAAGATTTTGGATCTCCATAAACTCAATCTTCT
This sequence comes from Ploceus nigricollis, assembly GCA_013399945.1. Taxonomy (NCBI): domain Eukaryota; kingdom Metazoa; phylum Chordata; class Aves; order Passeriformes; family Ploceidae; genus Ploceus; species Ploceus nigricollis. Next base: position 1,422,843 of record VXBC01007018.1, read on the forward strand.
TAAAGAGTGTATGTTTGCTTTTGTTTTTCAGAATCAGCAGCACATAGAAGAGAGTCAAACAGGATGGGCAGGCGGAGTAGGTTTTCTTGTTGTGCTCTATTTCAATTCAGTTAAAAGCTACAGCTTCCTGCATCTTCCCATCAGTGTTTTGAAACATGAAGCACCCTTCTGAGACATATAGCACCACTGCTTAGACTTGTTGCACTGTAGGACTGAGGCTTTTAATGCTGTGCTAGACATAGATTCTGGCTACCTGCTTTCTAAATTTAAAAACCTATTTCTGTCCCGACCAACTGACTAGACAGGAAAGTTGGTCGAGACAGAAATTAATGAAGGGAGGAAAGTAATGAAAAGAGGTAGATTTACACTGACGTGTAATCCTTAGAAGCATTCTGGAACCTAAGAATAGATGTAAAATTCCTCTGGTGACACTAGGGCAAGGGATAAAATGGGCTATCTCAGTATCTTAAGAATAAAACCCGTCCATTCAGAACAGTTTTAGTGCCAGGTGCTACACATCTTCAGCTAAGGGGGAACCTTCAAGTTAAGATACGCTCCGTAGAATGACAGGTGATACTTCTCTGGAGTTACCTCTTAGCAAAAGATGTTTTCTCTGCCCAGTAACTCTAGACAACCATATACCTTGGGAAACTTGCAGTAAAAACAAACCTACAAGGAAATTGTAAGAGTATGAGATCACTATTTACAGTCATATAGACTGTATTCCAACAGTGAATATGTAGTGTTGCTTATATTTACTTTCAGGCAGGGGAAGTTAACAGAATCAAGTGTGTGAACCTCACACTGCATAAATATCCTGTAGTGGACTTAACAATGAGATTCAATTTTCAGTGCACTGTCCCTTAAGAGATGTTTTAATGAGAAGATCACATATTTACAAGAATTAGTTATTTTACTTAGTCTTTTTTTTTTTTTTTTTGACACTTCACTTGACTGACCATTTTAGTAAAGACGTGATTCTTTGAAAGGAAGTAAAAGTGGAATGATCTTATCTGGAATAATCTGTTCTTTAAAATTAATGGAATAGTATGGGAAACTTTAGATATCCATTTCTTTGATGCTGTGCTTGCTCAGTGAAACAGACAAACTGAGGTCCACAGAGTACTCAGTCTGGAAACATTCATAAACATTAGCTTTATTCAGAAACTTATTTGTTAAAAATAATTTCTGCCTGTTTTTAAATAACTAAAGAAAGGTCAATCAGAATATACAAATTATTCTACTTACAAGTGAAGAGCTCACATTTATGGTGTTCTTGAGGTATCTATATTATCAGTTTAAGAAATTCAAAATGAAAGAAATTGTAACGTGATCACAGGGAGATTGCATATCACAGGTACAAACCTGTGCAAAGTAGTTTGTCCCATTTGAACTGATTAAATAGTCTTGTTACTTTTAGTATGTGTAGTATAATCTGCTAAACAGCTTGGGCAGTCTTATGTCTCATCTACTGTTTTTCTTCCATTGTTTCAGTTCTTTGTTTCTGCACCATATTTTACATCAGACAGCAGTTCATACTACAAAATTTTTAGTGACAAAAATGGTTATAAGCATATTCATTACATCAATGGCTCTGTGGTAAGTCAAGCCAAGTGTTCTACCTTGATCTACTGTCCTGAAATAATTCTACAATATTCAGTAACTTAAATGTCTCACTACACAGGAGAATGCAATCCAAGTTACAAGTGGAGAATGGGAGGCAATATACATTTTCAGAGTAACAAATGATGCAATGTAAGTGTCATGAAGTAAAAAGGTTGTGAGTGTTGTCAGTAAAAGCAACACTTGATCATTTGAACACCATTTGTTAACCCGTCAGATTATAATTAGGTGTAATTTGGTTTTTATCTGAATGCATCCACAGCAAATTTGTATGCTAAGGCACTGCATAGGTTTGTAAACATGATTTACTTATGAAAGATTCTTTGCAAATTGCCCTCAATTTTCTATTTATTTTTATCACCCATCTTAGAGAGGCTTATTTAAAAACACTTAATTTAATCATGTGGTTAACCCTCACACAATTTGTAGTTACTTGTCTTTTTATGATCTCTATTTCAGCTTACTGTATAGATAGAAACAGCTTACATAATTGGAGAGATTAGCTCATGAGAATTAAGATAGAACTCCTATTTATATGGCTTATGTGTCACCTAATCATAGTCTGAGCAAAGATTTATTAAGATGAAAGGTATATAAGCTTAAGTACTCTTCCATCGCATGCAGAAATCTCAAAAAATCTAAATTAACTTCCAAGACAGCTTTTCGTCTTGATGCTCATTCATAGGTCATCACTTTACGGATTATTTATTAACATATAAATGAATTTGCAGTTTCTATTCAAGCAATGAATTTGAAGGCTATCCAGGAAGAAGGAATATTTACAAGTAAGTGTTATCAACATTATCTTAATGATAGTAGGTTAAAGAAGATTTCTCTGGATTTCTCAATAAAACAATTTCTTTTCAAGATGTTTAATGTGTAATTTCACAAGCTATTTTAGCTAAATCTTAACCTCAGATTGTGTCTGACAATTGAGAGAAATTACATCTAACATTTAAGTATATTCTTGGGGAAAAATTGATAAAAAGACCAAGCGTTTATTTTTAAATTAACAGTTCTGGAAGTACAGGGCCTGCATCCAAGAATATGAGACAGACATGTAAAGTTAATTTTAGCAAAATAACAATTGCTTTCTTTGATTTTTCTCTTAGAATCAGCATTGGAAGTAAACCTATGAGAAAACAATGCATTACTTGCAATTTAAGGAAAGAGAGATGTCAGTATTATACAGCACGATTCAGTGAACGTTCGAAGTATTATGCCTTGATCTGTTATGGTATGTATGGCATGGGACCAAAGATATATATTCAGTTGTTCTTTAAAATTTATCAGCACTGTAGTTAATACTGATTATCCCAAATGATTTTTGTATGACTCACAGAAATTTCACAATAACCAGGAAAGAGTCTTCCCATATTCAAAAATTTTGTGATGTTTCTGTAAATACAGATATATTCAGGATTTTTTTAACTTTTTCAACAAAAAGCTTGTGATCTTGAGAATTAAGAATGAATTTGTGAATGTCCTTAATATCACAAAACAGATTTTAATCCAGCTCATGAGAGCGATGTTTTTTCTTGCAGCAGCCAGAACAGAATTTAAAAACATATACTGTTTTCCAGTTTATGTGATCAAAGTTAGATGTGAGAAACTACTTTACTGTGTTTTCCAATTAATTATTTGAATTATTAATGAATTGAAATTAAGACATGTCAGCCATAAATGTTGGCTATTTAGCACCTGAGAATATTTTAAAGAAATTATCTAAGAAAAATTCAGTTCAAAATATGTGACCATTGAATCTGCTCGCATGACACAAGTATTAAAGGAAGTCTTAGCTCTTTTGTAATAAATTACGTGATTTCAGTGATCTGAGGTTTCATCCACTGCTGTACTCAAAAAACAGTGACATCACAATCTAAAAAAAAGAGGAAAAGCATCCAAGGTTTTACTTTTGTGTACTTCTTATAAAGTTTACTGTTCTTGTGATTCTGCACCGACTGATCAGCTGAAAAGTTCCTTAGAACTTCTGTTGAGGAGAGAACCAAATGTAGCAAATAACAACACCTTTCAATCATTCTTGCACAAAATAGTCAGTAAGGTCGTCACCATGTGAAAGGCACTCACCTTCACAAATACGATGTGACATGTTCTCAGAAAAATGTTTCACATTGTTAGTTCTGCATTCACCTTATGTAATCACATCTCAGGTATTAGCTAGATGTCACTTCATCTCTAGGGAGGAAGCATTAGTAGATTTAAAGTTGCTTCTATTATGTTTGCTGAGCAATGCCTGTATATATAAAAGTCTTTGTACACACGGTATCTTATGTATTGTAGCAGGGACTTATACAGCAGAGAAGATTTAGATTTTTGCATCAGCTTTGAGCTCTTTAACTCCTGTCAGTTATCAATGTTAATGTAATACACACTGCATCACCAAGTTCCAGCTTCAAACTGTAAATTGACTTTTCATCATTCTTACAACAGGTCCTGGGATTCCCATTTCTACTCTTTTTGAGAACCATGGTGATAGAGGTACCGCAAGTATCCTGCCTATTTCTGAGCAATTGATAAACTCTTTTACCTCTAATCCAGATCAAGGTCTTCTAATACAATACTTAGGATTATGATCAAGAAGCCTTTCATCTTGTTTGGTATTAAAATAACTAGTGTCTTTCTAGATTTGTTCATCAGTAAAATCCAAACATGAATGAACACACTGATGCATTTATCTCAATTCCTGAGTCCAGCACTTTCATAGCATCCTGCTGTTTCTCCTGTTTACACAGTATAGATAAAATGAACATAGGCAACTCTTTGTCTACCAAATTTTGAGTCAAACTTTGTAGAAAACATTATTGTGATTTCCAGAATATTCCTTTTCACATTTGGATGAACACAAGACTTTCTTTTTCATGAGGCAACACTACCTTAAACAAAAGAGAATAGCATACTATTTAGAGTTTACAGTTTGACCTGTTGTGCTGTACTAATTAGAATTTGGATCAGTGACTTCTTCAGCCATCAGTAGAGATGTCAGAGAAGAGCAGAAGCTCTTTCAGATGATCCATTCAAATAACTGCTTCAGACAAGGTGTAATTATTGATAAAAAGTATGATCTTCAGCAAGAAACCTTAAGAGCCCTTATTCTTTAAGTAGCCTGTTAGTGAAGACTGTTTGCAACCAAGCCAAGCAGGAACTTTCTAACTATGAAAATATTAATTGTTCTGCAGTGAATCTTCTCTCTATGTCCCTTGTTTTTTTTGCCTAAAAGTTCCTCTCCAACTTTAAGCCTACAGTTCCTGGAATGTTATGAAAACTAGCATGGTTCTGTATAAACTTCAGAGATTTAGCATCCCCTTCCTTCCCCAATAATCAGCGAAAATGAGCTGGTAGTTGTAATGGTCCTTACAGTTCAGCCTACATTGATAACCCACTGTTAACTGAGTGTTGTCTGACCAAAAGACACAAAAAAACATAAGGAAGACAAATGCTGCAATATTGTTAAACTAACTTAATCTGGTGATTCATGTAGAAGTCAGTGAATTGCAACATCATATTATTTGGACTCCAGTAGCAGTTGGTACATTTTATTTTATAATCACTTAAAAATTTTTGCAAATGGAAAAGATAGGCTGTTTTTTTTATTCAGTTACCTTTTATGTAAAGGGCCCCTACTGTCTTATCAAACTATGCATTGCTTGAAATGGAGCTAAGTGCCCAACTGCAGTTGTGTGTTTCTTAACCTCTCTGCAGCAGAGAACAGTTTCCTGTAATGGATTTTCGCCACTGGTTTCATCATGCCTCCCTCTTCTGTGCTGTTATTCTCAGGAATAAAAACAAATTCAGGCTTCTCTTAAGTTCTTCATTACCTTTTTAGAATTAATTTTCCTTCAGTTCCTTGCTTTCATAATCTCTTCTGTGGTGCAAAACTATTTTTAGTAAATCCATTTCCATTGCAGTTGGCAGCATTTTGAAACTATATCACCCATGAATTTTAGTAGGAGACAGTTAAACTGACATAGATGAGTTTGGAAGTTCCTTCCACGATGCCTACAATTCAGTTGTGGTAATGGGGAAGTTTCAGGAGTTTGGAGGGAAGGCTGGAAAAGGGTTCAGTTGAGTTTGCATGAGCATCCAAAAGCAGGATGATCTTTCAGCCATAAAAAAACCCACTTGAATCTGCAAAACTTGTCAAGAGTACTTTGAAAGAACGAATTCCAGTATTATATTTCTGGCATGTCCTAAGCACTACCTAGCTCAATATATGTTGAGAGAAGAATACTTCTTGTACTTTTTTGAATATTTCCAGAAACAAGGAGAAGGGAAAGGTAAAGGAAAAATAAAAATCTCCTGCAGTTTTAAAACGTTCTTTCAGAACCAAAGTGAAGCTAAAAGTCACAGATTTCCATTATGTTTCCAATATTCTTCATCCCTCACTACTCATGGGAAAACACATAAATAAACAAGAAGCAATGGATTAATAATATACAGTTCTACAATCTGTCCTGTAAGTTAATTACATTTTAAACAATAATTTTTAAATTATGTAACTGAATTTGGTCTAAAGCAAGTAAAACAATAAATGTTAGTACTGTTTAGATTTTAAAAAGAAAAAAAAAAAAGGTTTACTAAGTGAGCAGTAATAAGGACAGTGAGGTGGTAAGTCTGCTGTCTTTGTGTAGGAACATATTGTACAGTGGTTAAGTGAAGCTTTGCCATAACTCTTTAAGAAATTGAATTTCCTGCATTACCCAGAAACAAGATGCTCCCTGAGGACTGTGTGCTTGACCACACTGCCCAAGGGTCTCAGAGGTTAAACTGATGTTAGTCTGATAAGCAAGAGAGGAGATACAGGAGAAACAGGACTATGTTTTGCACAGTGCCATGAATTTTGCATTTCTAGCTCCCCCATTTTACAAAACTGAGATGAGGGATCTGCAGGAGAAAGCTGTTTCCTCATAACATGCGGGACTCTAACACTCAGAGGCAACATGTGAAATGATTTGCATTGCAAAATGTACATCCTATAAAAATCTAACGAGTATTTGTGCACTGCAATGCCAGTGCTTTTCTTTCATTTAGCTATGTGATCAAGCCCAATTAGAAGTGTCTGAGTGGATTTCATTACTCTGCTTGTAAAATTCACAGATTTTCTTTCTGTTCTAATAACACAAAGTAAAGGAATCTTAATTACTGAAGAGAAATTAACAATAAATCAGTTAATAATTCAGGCATTTCTTTTACTTAGAGCTCAGAGTATTGGAAGACAATTGGGAATTGCAGTCTGCTTTGCAAGATATCAGACTGCCAAAAGAAGAAATTAATAAGCTTGAAGTGGATGGTATAAGTAAGAATTACACATATTTATTGTACTTTTTATTCTTACCATTTTAATTTTTTGCCTTAATTTTATTATAGTAAATATTGCCTTTCTGTAGAACAAAGTTGTTGGCCTGTCAAATTGGGAAGAAGAGGCCTGGTTCTGCCCTGTTAATTAACAGCTGATTTGTCTATGCCTCAGGGTATGTCTCAGTAAAATAGTAGTTAAAATACATTTGTTTCACAACGAACATTTAAAAAAAATCTTTAAAACTGTTGGTAAGGAGTTTAAATATTGTGTAAAAACAATATAATATGGTGGTAATAAAATGGGAAATGTAAACTGCTCTTCATGTTATGTTATGCATGTTATGTAATGTTATGCATTATATTGACTTGCTTCACTGTTCTTTTCAGTAGTGGCTTACCAACAGTATCCCATGGTAATAAGTGTAAAGTTTCCAAAACTAATATTTGATAATCTTAAAACGGTTATGCTTTTCTAGGCACCTGGGAAAACTGAGAACCTAGTCTTTTGTGAAGTAATAATTTTGCATAGCTAAATGAAATTAAATGTGGGTTTCTTCAAAGCTGTTCTTCTACAGCTCAATATAAACAGTTAATTGCATCAGTTCTGTGATTCACAGTTCATGCGTTGTGTACTATGTGCTGATTCATGTTCATACACTGTTACACCAGACTCTGGATTATACCTAGAGGAATAATTTCAACCATTAAGAATCTAATTTTAATTTGTCTTTTCTAGCTTTGTGGTACAAAATGCTTCTACCTCCACAGTTTGATAGATCCAAGAAGTACCCTCTGCTTATTCAGGTGTATGTAACTCTTCCTTTCTTTGAATCTTGTTGTTTTGTTAGAAAACATACTTTTTCTAATTTAACAAAACCTGGGACATTTGCAACATTTTATAAAGCAAAAGCAAAACTACTTAGTTCTGTTTCATTTGTTGTGGTTTTTTCAGTGTATTTCTGGAATAGAAATTCATCCCAATGGAGATCAATAAGGAGTTTAATATTAATCTTAGCATGGTAAGGATTACTTTCTCAGAGAAAGAGAAAGGCTGAAATCATGTGGGTTACTCCTTGTAGATCTTAGCTCTGTTGCTTCTTCTGTTTATCATGAGGCAGTCTGAAAGTATTGATTTCAACTTTGCTAATATGAAAAAATACAAGAGCCTTCTTCATTTTTTAAGATGAAAACTAAGCCATGTGGACTTGCTTGTTAAGAGCACTTGATACAATTTATTGCAGGCAGAAAAGCAATAAAAATTGCAGTGGTGAAAAAAAAATACGCAGAAAGGAGAGCTGAGTGGGTATAATAAACAATTGCATCATTTTTTATTAACCAGTGATGATCCAAAGGTCCAAGAATGCTATGTTTGAAGGTTAGAGTAGAAGAGTCCTGTCCTTGGGGTCAAATGTGTCATTTGCTTTAGGCCATTCTCGTGAGGAATGTCTGCTTGCTCAGCAATGCAGGGTGTGTTCTGCCCACAGTTCCAACAACACATGATATTCCCTACTGAAACAAATAATGTCTGGGGATAGCCAAAAAGTGTAAGGAGCTGTATTTCTTAATCTTGCTTTTTTTTTGGCATTACTGACTGCATGTGGAAATCAAATGCACAAAAGCAGAAAAGCACCAAGAGGGGATGTTACTCCTAAGGAATTTGGAGAGAGCAAAGAATTGAATCTTAGAGGGATGGCTTTTCCAAGGATTCCCCTTAGGACAAGCAGCTGATACTGCACCACTTAGTCTGAGCTGAAACTATTTATTTCCCTTAGGGATAAGACCTAAATGATTAAAATGGAATTTAGATAGCAAAATCTCATAACTAATTGAAAATAGTAGTAGAACTGTTTGTCTACTGAGCTCTCTGAACCACACTAATTTAGCAAAATACACGTGGAGGAAATATTATCAGTGCCGATAGCTATAGTCCAGTGTCCAATAACCATTTATAAATTTGTAAGTATGAGTTGAAAATGTGTGAATTTTCTTCCTCAGGTATGGGGGACCTTGCAGCCAGAATGTAAAGGAAACCTTTAGCATTAGCTGGATAACCTATCTTGCAAGCAAAGAGGGAATTATTGTTGCTCTGGTGGATGGCAGAGGGACAGCTTATCAAGGTGACAAGATTTTGCACGCAGTATATCGAAGACTTGGAGTCTATGAAGTTGAGGACCAAATCTCAGCAGTTAAGTAAGTAGATTATCTCCCTGTATAGCTGTTGTATTTGCACACTAAGTAGTAAGGTGAAAGAAATATTGAATTCTCAGCCTTGCTTCTGAAGACCTGAGGTCTCCAGGATATAAGACAAGAACACTTGTAAAAATAAAATATTAGTGTTTGCTTGATGTCAGTGAGGTTTTGTCTGGTATATTAAGTCCATATACCACTAAGTCCACATTTGGACCTCACCACTTGCATTGCATAAGAGAATCATCAGAGGCTTCAATCCTAAGGTGAAAGAAATACAATTGTCAGTGGTGAAAGTTAAGCCAATTATCCATTTTTCTAAAGCTATTTCCTATAGGGCAAGCCTACCTCAGTGACCATAGAGATTAGCCAGAGATCCATAGGGATTTACCTCACTGATTAGCTAAAGGTCAAATGAGAAGTTTGTAGCGAAACTGAAACCGTCACAAATGTTCTACAGGTCAATTAGTCACAAACTTGCATTCTGTGCTGTTGTAGGATAATTAAGAACAGAAAGTACCTGAGGTCCCCTGATAAATGTTCCCCAACAGCTGCTCCTTTGCATGAAAACACTTTAAAGTGTTCCAAGGGAAACTGATTTCCTATGCAGAGATTTTGGGAGAAAGTGAAATATGAGGATTGCAAAGAAAGGTTGTCTTGTTCATTTTACAGATGCAGTAGCACTGCTAAAGTGAGCATTTGAAGAAGTGTTTGAACCCCACAGAGATGACTGCAAGACAGGAATTTAGCCTAGTCTTTGGTGTGGAATTTGGCCCATCACAGATAGATTGGATAGATTTCAGAGAGATCAGAAATAGATAGATGGATAGCTTTCCAGGTGCAACAGTAAATACCCTATTTCCTCCAGACTTGAGGAAGATACTCGAGTACCTTAGCTGAAAATTGGATGTAGCAACCGAGGTTTTCACAACTTTCTCTGCTTGTTTGAGAGCACTGCCTGTACTTACAAGTGTGTGTGAGAAGGATATCTGTTCCTTCCTCTTTCTGCTCTGTGATAATTCATATCCTCCTCAATGTTATTAATATAAATGCGCCATTATCCTTTTCAGTGATAAATGAAACAGAATAGCTGTATATCATGTCAAGTTTTTCTATTATTCTATTATTTTATTTTCCATCTTGAAACTTTTAGGAGGAGTGGCATACTTCAAAATATCAGAAGAATGCTTCTATATCATTCTGAATCATCACTCAGACATAGAATATCAGAGGGAACCTAAACTGATTCTGCAGTTGCAAAATCTGCTGAGACAGGCCATGAAAAAATGACCTCAGACTTCACACTTCCCAGTTTTCTGTCAGCACCTAGACTAAATTTTTATTCAGATAAATGTAGTGCATTCCATCTTCCTGATCTAACACATGGATTAAGATGCATGATTTTTAGAGAGCCTCTATACTCTAGTGGGAAATTCTTGAAGGGGCTTTTACTGTAGGTGGAGCCCCAGGAATTAAGACAGTAATATAGCAAAACTGAATAATTTTTTGGCTTTTCTAACTCTGCCCCACCCAGATAGTATCCCATGTTTTGGGTGTTGTCAATCACTTCAGCTTGTCCTAGTAAATAAGGCTACTATGTGTCCTGATGTGTATCTGAACCTATTGTGTTTATTTGTCACTCTCAACCCTTTGTGGTCTTTTGCCTCATCCTCTTTTCTTTGCTGTTGCTAATACATCTTTAGAAATACAGTCTCCACACTCTGATGCAGGATGTAGGAGACCTAATATTTATGGTTCTCTTTGACCTGTTTGACTCATGAGAGCATAAGTTTTGTACCTTTTATATATTTCAAGCTTATTACCTACTTGGAGCATTAGTAGATGATTCCGTCATTATTATTTTTTATTAAAGTAGCCATAAGAGCTTTTTACTTCTCAGGCACATAAAAAAAAAGCTTATTTCTCCAGGGAATACCTAATCTCCTCAGAAGTCGATACTGTTCCTGTTGAGAAATAAAGCTATTCACTCACTGTGACATCAGTATGTTGGGTATCTTGCACGACAAAGTCTGCACCTTTAGCACTAAAGCAATGAAAATGATCCTCATCCAGTGGAATAAAAATTGTTATTATGAAAGTATTGATTTCAGTATTTTTTATTCTTTCAGGAAAAGTTCTTCCTCTTCCCTTTCAACAGCTATTGATTGAATAGTCGATGCGTTGTAGAAATCAGGCATGCTATGTTGATTGTCAGTTTGCTCAGATTGGTGGGATGTGTGGGAAAAAAGTGCAAGAAAAACTATTTTATGTTAATTTGTTATTGTACTAGCAATTTTTTGTAATAATGCATATATTTCTGTGATTTTATTTTCCACAGAAAATTCATAGAAATGGGCTTTATTGATGAGAAACGAATAGCAATATGGGGCTGGGTAAGTGATTGGAGTTTTTATATCTTCTTTAAATAATCCTGCAGTATAATTTTTTTTTTATTCTTCCTGGTTCTGTCTTAAGTATATATAAAATTTCTTCTGCAAATGTATGATGGTATTGCCAAACGAGATGGTTCCTGCTGGTACTTATATACATGCAATTGCAACAGTTCGAGCCCCCAGAAATGAATCTTTGGCAGCTCAAGAGGGAATTTTGAAAAGCTCATGTCTAATATATTGTTTGGACTGGAAGTTAAGCCAAATTGAGACATTTTAATTGGCTTTACTTTTAACTTAGGGACTTACTGTCAAAATTCAAGTATTGTCCTTTCTGATCTGAGTTTAAAATAGTGAGAAAAGTCCTATGACTATCTCTCATCAGTAAATGTGACCCCTGCATCATCCTGAATCACTGTGTACTTGGCTGGCTTTGCATTGGTCATCAGGGATGAATCTGGATCTGAGGGGTTTACAACATTGACAGCTTCACCAAGACGTGGAAAAATTGGGCAGTGTGGGAGTCATTCCAAATTATTAGCCAGTCTATTTTTCATCTTTGCTTTTTTCATGAATTTCCCTTTGTAATGCTCCCAGAACCTTAATAGCCAGATATATTGTCTCATCTTAGACAGCACATGAGCAGAGTTGCTAAAATCTTTCTATGAAGCTTCTACCAACCAATATTTAAGTTACTTTGGTACAGTTACTACTGTAACACCAGAATAAAATGGGTATCATATGGTGAAATTAAATGACACAGACTCTTAGAAGTGAATAATTTTAAAGTGACATAGGTAATTTAAGGTCTCAAGAAAATACTTTCTGTTTTAAATCACATCATATTTTATTTCACCACAGTGTTTCCAGAACCAACTAAGAGCTTGGACACCTTGTATTCCAGTAGTGGATATAATATTAAAATAAAGGCACTACTGCCAAACCTATCAGACTTTTTTTCCAATTTATTTCCAATTTATTATGCCATTTCCTGGTCTGTAAGCTTTGAAAGGAGTTGAAAGGTGTTTCCTTATTTATAGGCTGCAGATTGATGAGTGTGCATGAACTCGTGCTTTCAGACTCAACAAACTCTTCAAGATGGCAAAAGCTCTTAAATAACTACTAAAGTAATTTGGATTGTGAACTCTCTCTCGGCCTGTTACAGTGAATATATTTATCTGCCCAATCCTAATCCCTTACTTTTTAGCCTTGTGGACTGATTTTTTGAAAGATCAAATAAGCAAATCAGATGAGTTGGAAAAATTCTACTGATTACTGCTTCTACTACTATACCCCTCACTATCATTTCAAGCTGGAAAGTCAAGAGGATGGACTAACTTACCTTCTGTACAAAAAAAAAAATATTAAAAATTCTGCTTATTTCCCTTAGTCTTTCCTATGCTACTGAAGTAATCTTCAGAATTTTTCATGACACACCATATTTTTATCCTTTCCTCCATTCCAAAGTAAACAGAAACCCATTATTTTGCAAAGACCTTACATGAGTTTTTCCGACCTCAGTTCCACATCCTGTGGAGAGCCAAACCAAAGGCTTTTTATTTACATTATTTTCCTGTCTCAGCAACTAGCCCATTCAGTTTCACAGATCTAATCTTATATCCAGACTTACTTACTGCTTTACCCTTCTTATGGCTGTGAACTTATTCTTCCTTTCTGGGTCCCTGTTTGAAGAATCAGGTCAGAAAATACTGGGAACAGTGGCAGGCAGTAGGGAGGAATTACTCCACCCTGAACTAGATGAGTATATTAGTACTGATGACTGAGTTAGTTCAATATGCTAATCTTTAGCAAAACCTAGGTAGTTTGTTAAGGGAGGGAAAAAAAACTCTAACTCTTCTTGAAGGTGCACCTTGAAAGGTTGAGAGGCAATGAAAACAAGCTGCTAGAAGGAAAGTTTCTGTTTGGTTTTAGGAAAAAAAATATTGAAAAACACTGAAAAATATTGAAAACATTTATCACTGAAGCAGATGGAGTGGAGAGGATGTGTACTATGGATGAGACTGCAATCAGTATCATTTCTGTCTGAAGTTAGCCCTGTTTTGAGCTATAGGTTGCGTTAGATTACCTTGAAGGACACTATGAAATTCAATTTCTCTGTGACTGTAAGTGGTAATGAAAGCAGCAATAAACATTGGAAAAGCAGCAAAAGAAAGGAAATAATTTGAAAAATTTGCCTAATCTCTCTGACAAGAAATTACATCAGATCCATTTGATATCAATAAATTAATTTCAAAAAACTCTCAATCTTTTGTTACTTTGTCCTCCATGCAGCAAAGCAAATTCGTTAATTTGGAATGAGTTTACATGAGTTTGATTCAGAAAACAGAATGATACTTCACCAGTAATTTTAAACTGTCTGTGATTTCCTTCTAGTCCTATGGTGGCTATGTAACTTCTTTGGCACTTGGATCTGGCAGTGGAGTATTTAAATGTGGAATGGCTGTGGCTCCTGTTTCCAGCTGGGAATATTACGGTATGGAAACTTGTCATAAATACTGACTTGGAAAGCAAGATGTAGCATTTAATGACTTCTTAAATTAAATCATTGCAGGAGACTGGCAATTTGAAACATAAAGACATTCAAATTACCTAGATTTAAAACTTTTAAGACCTTAAGTTTAATGTTTTTCTTGCTGAAAATAACTGAGTGCAACTGGCAGTTTGGAACTGATTTTGTCACAAAGAAGGTATGTCTGGATAATTCCATATGCACTTCTATAACAGTAAGTGTATAAAGCCCTCTCAATAAACTGCTATTAAGGAGTGATCTGCCTTAAAGTCCTGTTAAAGCATTATCACTGAACTCAGAAACAGCTGAACTGATTTATCTGCCAGCAACAGAATCATAGTACATTTCAACTTCCGAAACCACAGATGACCTGTGTCAGGAATCAGTATTTCTGATGACTGCAAAGTTGTTTCCAAAAAGCAGTGGAAAAGAGAAAGACTATTTTGTTCAATGTAATATTTTTTTAATTAAATAATTTTGCCTCTAAATGTTTCTCAGCCACACCTGTATTGTTGTGTTACAATACCTATTCTTATTTATGTTTATGGAATTAGGCTCCAAATTCTTGAGAGGAAACAACACTGGGTGTATATTCTCAAGGCCTTCCTGTGTGAATAAAGCAGACACATACTCATACTTGCCGACCTGTTAAGCTTTTGGCATGGTGTTAAGGAACCTTAGTGTAAAAAAAAATCATGGCATGAATATTTTCAATGAGTAAAATGTAGCACTTTGAACACATTTACTTAGCATATGGTCGTTTTCTAAGAAGTCTTGGTTATGAGAAAAATTTTTGGTTAAATGGGAAAGATTCCTTCCCTGACTGCTAGCACAGACATTCCTTGTATTTATGGTGTTTTGCAAACAAAGGGGAAAATATTTGTATGACACAGGAAGCATAGTATTCATGTTTTCACTGGCATCAAGATTTTTTTAAGTAATTTTTACTCATGATCACAAAATTATTTCCAGAATGCAGGCATAAAGCACTGCTTTTGCAAAAGTCCCTTAATAAAAGATGGGTTATAAAAATTTGTCCCAGCATCACAATTCAAATTAAGTTTCTAAGTTCAAACAGATTAGACCTACATCATTGCAATCTCTACAACAGCTGAATTTCAGATGGCAATTAAAGAATCTTGCTGAAAACACGCTATAAAATCCAAACAGGCAAATGTACCTCCACTGAGGAAGGAAGGAAACAAAAGGAACTCATGAGTCATAAGTTTTGGCAAACAGAGCATGTTAACATTAGTGTGAACTGTGTTAGGGGCAAAACTACAGGATGTTACATCCTTGAGTTTCTGAGTAGTATCAGTATGTCACAGGAGATACTGGCCCCTAGAGTTTCTAAATTCTGTCCAACCCTCTTTTAGATGCACAGATGAGATTCTGGACCATAATCTTTTGTCAGAAGCTGTCCCACCTCCCCTCCATTTTGAGTCAGAGCTGAACAGTTATAGGATGGAAAGGAAGATTCCATTCAGGGACAATGTATAGTTAAAAGCATTTTATCTGTGACTGTTTAATTAAAATTTATTTAAATTCATCTGCTTTTCCTTCCTCAATAATTGACAAGCTGAATCTTCCACTTAGTCATTATAATGCAATTCTGCTGACCTCTGTGGACTTGTTGTAGCTATACTGGTAGAAGAGGGTGGAAAAATTGGCTCAGAATACTGTAGAAATGTCAGCCATTCAGAAAGAGTCTATTTTATTGAAAACTTAAGCCCAATATGGTTGTTTGACACTGTGTTGACAACAGATATTGCACATTTTCTGTTTTCATGGAATGATAAAGAATTTTGATAAAAGATAGGCAACTTAAATTTTTTTGGTACTTATATTACAAATTATCTTCAGAAGCCTTGCTTGGCTTATCTGGGAGACATAGTACATGTCTTTAGCTCTCAGAGGTAGCACATGTAAGTGATACTTAATAAACTATGGGAACAAGAGTATAGTGATTCATTTTCTTTTCCTGGGAGGATTCCCATTTCTATTTTTTAACAAAATTTTTCTAATACAGTGTATCAAACTGGACAAGATAGACAATCCCAATTCCTTAATGATTACAATGGCCATCACCTGTCTTTTGAGAGGGAAAGATAACAGCTCCTCTTTGTCAGAAAGCCCTGACTTCCTTAAATAAATAAAGTCCTTGTAATACTACAGCTTGACTGCTCAATATGTGTCAGTTCCTCTTTCAAGGCAAGGTCATAAAGAAAGTAATCTTCTGGTACTAGAAGCTGCTGTGTCAGTTTTCCATAAATTTTCATAACAGCTCCTAGTTAAACTACAAATACCAAGGCAGCTCAAAGAGAGATGTTTCTACTGATTTCTTGGTGATGGATACTGTTCAGTTATTCACATTTATTTTTTCAAATCTGTTACCAGTCTTTGTTGTAGTTAGAAAAAGGAATTGAACAGAGACCTGCAAAACAATGGGCCACCTTTTCAGTTCATGCCTGCATCCTTTCCTGCTCCCTCTAGTTGCTGTGTCTATACATTCAATAGGAAAATGACAACATGCATATCTATATTTACTGTTAATACACATACAAATCCTCAGCTCCTCTTTTTAAGGTATCAGAATTAGTCATCTTTCCATCATGCATCTTTATTGGCTCATTGCCTTATTCAACTGGCTTCTGGAGCTCAACCCAACAGCATAAAGTTGTATCAATTAATTACCTTCATCCCCAAAACCTAGATGAGTATAAAACTACTATTTCTGCAAAGATGGTTTGGAGAACAGTAAATAATTAGCCTTCATAGCTGATTTTTAAAATATGTGTAAATTTGGTGTGTTATGAGGAAACCAAGAACAGACACAGTTAAACATCATTTCATTTCCTATGTGTCCCTGAAGTCAAAAAATAGCTGCACTTTCTTTATCTATAGCTTTTTTCTTCTTTAATTTCAGCATCGATCTACACAGAACGATTTATGGGTCTTCCTATAAAATCCGATAATCTTGAGCACTATAAGGTGAGAATTCTGTTTCTGTGCCAATCTGCCTTAAATTTGAATCACGCTTCTATGGATGAGTGGAACTGTGAAGAAAGAAAGTGGTCCACCAGCTCTCATGGTACAGTCCATTTGTAGCAAAGCTACTGCCATGAAATTCTTATCTCCATAATTAATTGTGGGTTCGTATTTGTAAATCCCAAAAATGCTAAATGGAAGTCCTCGTTTTCTTACTTGGACAAGTCGGACTGTTCTGCCAGTGCAAACCATTAGCCTGGAAAAGAACTGAAGTGAGAGGGATTAAAATGTTTATGTTAATAAGGTTTTGGTTGGTTCTGTTAGCTGAGATATGCAAACTGCTTCATCCAAATTTAGCTCTCTGATAATAAGATCATAAACATACTAAATGATCAGAGCAGCTTCCCCTACCTAGAACAGGTTGCCATTCTTTTCTTCACATTGGTAGGAAGTCTGTAGTTTCCTCTAGCAGCACACACACCAGCTCTGGATACAGAGAGGCCTGAATTAGCATCCAAAGAACTTAGTGGAAACACTCCTGTTAAAGATTTGGATTGTGTTCTCAGCACGTATTTCCCAACTTGAAGAACAGAAATGCTTAATAGCAAACAGCTCTGGTGGAGCTGTCTGGGTAGCCAGGAATTAGAGCATTCTGGGAATGACATGATTAGCGCTGTTCTTTGTATGATTGGCCCTTAGAAAAGACACTAAATATCAAATCTGTTTCTGATAGTGTAGAGACGTTTGTGACAGCACAGAAAGCTACCTGCTGCAAGCCAAGCTTGCACAGAGACCTTTTATGGACAGATCTCATCAAGATGGTGCAGATTAATATTTTTTTCTTCTGCTGGTGCTTTTCAGAACACATGCAAATGATGTAAGAAAAAAACAGTATTTATTTCTAGGTATTCCTGTCCTGAAGCCACAGATCACAGATACACAGAATAATTTAGTTTGGAAAAGACTTCTGACATCATCAGGTCCAGCCATTAACCTTACACTGCCAAGTGCACCACTAAACCATGTTCCCAAGTACCACATCTATATGTCTTTTAAATACCTTCCCAGATGGTGACTCAACCACTGCCCTGAGCAGCTTGTTTCAATGCCTGATAACCCTTTCCATGAAGAAAATTTTCCTCATATCCAGTCTAAACCTCCTCAGGCATAATTTGAGGCCATTTCCTCTTGTCTGGTTGATTGTTGCCTGGGACAAACGGCCAACCCCCACCTGGCTAAAACATACCTTCAGGGAGTCACAGAGAATGTTAAGGTCCCTCCTGAGCCTCCTCTTCTCCAGGCTGAACACCCTCAGCCGTTCCTCAGAGGACTCACTCTTCAGACCCTCCCCAGCTCCATTGCCCTTCTCAGGATACACTCCAGCACCTCAGTGTCTTTCTTGGGCCCAAAACTGAACACAGGATTCGAGGTGTGGCCTCACCAGTGCCCAGTAAGGGGGATGATCACTTATCTGGTCCTGCTAGCCACACTACATTTGGTACAGGCCAGGATGGCTCTGGCCTTCTTGGCCACCTGGGGATGCACTGGCTCATGTTCAGCTGTTTTCAACCAATTCCCACAGGTCCTTTTCTACCAGAGAGCTTTCCAGCCACCCTTCCACATGGCCCCTAGTGCTGCATAGGGGTGGTTGTGACCCAAGAGCAGGACATGGCACTTTGCCTTGTTGAACCTCAGACAACTTTGGGTCTTTGATCCAGGTTGTTCAGATCCCTCTGTAGAGACTGATATATATATATATATACACACACACATACATATGCAGCCATATACATGGTTTCTATTGTAATCTCAGTAATATGAAGTCACTGCTGTCATGTCAGTTCAACTGTTTGATTGTTTTTCTACTAGGTAATGAAAGCCTTTCAGCACTATAGATAAGTGGTTTAAATTGAAGTTGCTGAACTGTTCTTTTTTCCTCTCAACAGAATTCAACTGTGATGGCAAGAGCAAAGAATTTCCAAAATGTAGAGTATCTTCTCATCCATGGAACAGCAGATGGTGAGGTTTGCAAATGGCAGAACAAACACAGAGCCAGAATCACTTTGTTTGAAAAACATTAAGCATCTATCTTTGATTGGGTCAGGACTTAGATCTTTGGTAGATTTCCATATGACCTATCATAAGATGCTTACTCGTTCTTAGTAATGTCAACTGTATCACTTGATAATTAGTGGACACAGCTAAATGCACTATAACTTTATGCTTTGTGGTATTAACATGTTTCAACAGACAATCTCTTTTTTTTTTCTTTTTAGATAATGTACATTTTCAGAACTCAGCACAAATTGCAAAAGCTCTGGTTAATGCACAGGTGGATTTCCAGGCAATGGTAAATAATAAATTTTTCATTTTGAAAAGTGGTTCATAACTTTATCAATAAGCTTATCTGACATTTGGCAGCGTTTTTAACTACCCTGTTCAACTGAACATGCTTCAAAATTTGGCAATTACTAGTGCATTTGTTATTCTTCATAAACAACTTCTCAATTTCTTCCCCAAATGATTTGTCTGCTCTTTTTTTTTTTCTTGCCCTTTGCATGCTAGCAGGATTTTCCTCTTGTCAAGAATAAATTGGAGGCTTTTAAAATGAGCCAGGGAAAAGAATAAGAATCCAGCCTCCTTATAAGTATTTTTGATACTGCGTAAAAGAGGAAGGTGAAAGAGCTGAGTTCTGGGGCCGAATTGTCACTAGTTGTGGTAGATTCTATCTTGAATTGGACTTGCCCGCCACGGGCAAGAAGTGAAACAAACAAAAAGGGTGTAAGATAGCCAAATATATATCCAGAATCAGCAAAAAAAAGTTCTCTGAAAAACTTGCATGAGATAGCAGGCACAGGCAGAGAGAGAAACACATAGGCAAGAGGTTGCAGGATGTAAAGGAGAAATAAACAGGGGAAATGTAGATCTGATGTGTATGCTAATGTCTGCTTCCAAACCGTTTTTCTCAGGGCTAATAACCAAAGTGTGCCTGCTATCAAACATACTGATCTTCTGCCCGAGTCTGGTTTCACAGGGCCGTGAACTCCCCAAAAAAGGGATAACAGGGGTTTATAGGCCCCTTTGTGTATTGCACATTTTCTGCCTCCTTTGCTGATCTTTAGCAAATCTGGGTTGTATCTTAAGTATCTGGAATACTGTATGCAGTTGTAGTCATTCTGGTTCAGCTACAGTGGAATGGCAGATATTTCTGAGTTAGCGTAATTCATATGTGTGTTTTATTTCCAGATCGTCACTCACAAGGTTCATGGCCCTGCTGTAATGCAGGATGTTTTGAATAGAACTCAAACAACATTTAACTGAAATTTTGTTGCTTAGAGCTCAGTACTTATTCCTAAGCAAGACTCTTACCCCTATTACCCAGGCCATGCAGCAGGTCGAGAGGATTTCATCCCTAACAGCATGTTAGGGCTCCTTTGCCTGACTTGATACAACTGGCCTGTAAGTACTGAGGCAGTAATGCTTACTCTTAAATAAGAGAAGGTTTAGAAACTTTTTTTTCAGCAAGAATAAGAATATATTAGGAACTGATGAAAAAAAAATATCAGGCTCCTTGTTTTTCTTGAGCCATCCACTTTCTTATGTGTAGCAATAAAATACATTTTTTGTATTGTTTAACTCTTGCAGAATTGAAAACATAATATAAGGGGTTTATGTTTTGTTTTTGCTTTTTCTTTCAGTGGTATACTGATCAGAACCACGGAATTCCAGGCCTTTCCAGCAAACATCTCTACACACATATGACCCACTTCCTCAAACAATGCTTTTCTTTGTCAGAATAAGTAGGCTACTCAGAGCATGCTAAGGCATCTGAGACATCTTTGGGAGAATGAAAAGGCAGCAGTGCCCAAGTTCTATAGTGTTCAGGTGAATTTATCACAGGAACTTTGAAATTTTAAACTTGATGTTTACATCCACTTTTGATATTGTATATTAGCAAATGTTATGGTAACAAGTGTTTTGACACATTTGATACCTGTTTGACAGAAAAAATAAAATTAGACTGTAAAGGGTCTTGTGCATCTATTGCTAACTTGCTTAAACTTACATTCTTCAGTCCAAGAAAGGTGGTTCATTGCAAATGCACACTCTCAGATTAATATGATTGCATTTGTTAACTAGAACTGTAAAATGGGAAAGGACAAAGGAAGCAGAGCAAGTACCTAATTAGCATCCTAACAAGAACCAGTTTCTCAAAATTTATTTCCAACTTTTTGTAAAGAATCCAAGAAGAGATAGAAACACACAATATTTAACACTGAAGTTTGGATACTTATTGAGAGTACTGAATGTGTTCAAATTTTATTCAACTCTTACTTAAAACCTTGATTCTGCAAAACTTTCAGTGTTCAGGTTTAAACATGAAAGCAGGACACTCATGATAAGTATCATATATCAGTGGGTTTTTCACCTGTATTCATAGTATGTGAGCCATATTGACCTGTTTTTCATTTCTAATCATCACCTCAGCATTCAAATTGATCTCAGTGCCATTCATCCCAGACTGGAGGGGAAGGATCAAAGGCTTGTGTAAGCTTTCTTTGCTTTGTTTCTAGTGCAACTATTTTAGGGAGTCTTTAAAAAATAGTGGAAGCTAATAATGATTGGAATACTTGTATTCTTTTCATTAGTAATTAAATCAGTCCTGTCATAATATAAGACTATTAACAAGATAATTGGCAAGAGATCCATTGTACATTAAACAATTCCTTGGTCATGTGTTTAAAAAATTCTGAATTAGTCTACTGCATAAGAACCATTGTCTTTCTGACACAACCTCTGCTATTAGCTGTTGAGAGTGCAAAATAACCTAAAATAGATTGTGTTGCCTTCCTACAAAGCAAGCTGCTTCATAACTCTCAGTGAGAGACCAGTTGCTGCTTCTTTGTGGAAAAGCAAGGGGTTTCATTTGACTTTCTTGACAAAAACATGGGGTTTGGCCAAAATAATTAAAATGTGGAAGTGATTTGCTATGTAACAGCTTCCTTCGTTTGTTAATGGCAATATCAAATCTGATTTTCCACACATGAGAACATTCCTTAGATACATCTTTATGCAAATGTAGTTGCCAAGCTGTTTGTAATGGTTAAATTATACTTTGATGGGAACTCTTCAGAAAATACTCAATTAGTTCAGGTTTTTTTGGAAACGCTGCCAATTACGTGATGTTAATGAGCTTTTTGTTGGTAATGTAATTAAAATTCAACTGCCATAATGGCTAAAGGAAAAAATTATAGCTGTAAGAAAGTTAAAATTAAGCAAATATAACATGAAGTGGGCCTAATTAGATGTTGATTATATGGTCCTATGTGCATTTGCTGCACAAAACAGTAGTCTCAGAAATGTGGTTATCTTACAAATAAGGAATACAATTCAGTTGAAATAATGAGATTTAACTCTCAATTTGTTATATTGATACAGCACCATGGAAATAATTGTAATGTTGTGGTGAAAGAGAGAAAAATTGAGCTCTTATCTGAGATGCTTATAGGTTTAAGATACCTCAATATGTCAATGAGAACCTAAGTAATTTTCAAAAAAAGCATGGTATCAATCTCACATAAATATCAATACATTAAGGTCACTTTCAATTTCTGCACCT
The DNA here is from genome assembly GCA_013399945.1 of Ploceus nigricollis. Lineage (NCBI taxonomy): Eukaryota > Metazoa > Chordata > Aves > Passeriformes > Ploceidae > Ploceus > Ploceus nigricollis. The sequence continues at coordinate 1,445,497 of VXBC01007018.1, forward strand.
TTATTTTATTTATTCTATTGAAAATCCTCTAAGTTCTGGAAATTTGGGCAGATAGATTGGCCCTTTGTCGGTACTGTAAGTAATAAAATGATGCAATGTGTTGTTCACACCCTGCCCACAGGTCTGTTGTCTGAAGCTTTTGGAACTATTTGAAATACGGGACATTTCAGGAAAATCAGTCAAATAAAATAGCAGAAGGTACCTCTTTCTCAAGGGGTGCATTAGCTATTTCATTATTAATCTGCCCTGAGGTCTGTTTGTTTCCTAAGGCAGTCATAGTACACATCTTCCAAACTGTTCACCATCTACTTTGGCTTGTAGGCAGCAGTTGTGGGGATTAAAAAAATTAAAAATAAATGCAGCTGCTGCCAACATTTTTCCTTCATTGTTTTTCATGTTGTTAATTTCTTTGCCTTACACAGTGTTCTTGCCAAAGAATGGGAATATGTCTCCAGCAGAGTGTGACATTTACACTGAATTGCTGAAATAATGTTTAACCTGAAAGCTTTATGATAGAGCAACCATGTGTTTTGATGACTTGGGAGAAAATGTCCTAGGATGCTGTGAGTGTCAAAAAACCCTCTTAAAAATACATCAACATCAGATTGCTGGCTGGCCTGTGCTTATAACAGGTAATATCACAGTCAGTCACTAAAAATGGTGCAGGGCACTGCAAACTTACCCTTGTACTATAACAGAATCACAGAATGGTTGGGGTTGGAGGGGAACTTTGGAGGCCTACTTATCCCACTTCCCTGTTCACACAGGGCTACCTACATCCTGTAGCCAAGGACTTTGTCCAGATGGCTTTTGAATACCTAAAAGCCATTTGGATGCTCTACAACCTCCCTGGGCCACCACTGTCAGTGCTTGGTCACCCTCATAGTAAAAAAGTGTTTCCTTATGCTCAGACAGAACATTCTATGTTTCAGTTTGTGCCTGTTGCTTCTCATTCTGTCATTGGGCACACTGAAAAGAGGTTGGCTCAGTCTTCTTTGGAAGATATCATCCCTTCAGATATTTATATACAGTGATGAGATTCTCCCAAGCCTTTTCTTCTGTAGAAAGAGAACATGTTCCATTCTGCCTTGTCTACAAACACAATCCATGTGACAAGCATTACCCCAAACCTTCACTGGACGGGTATTTGCCCCACTCCACTTCAATCAGAAATAAGAGCCTTAAGAGGCTACAGGATAGGCTCTTGTTGTCACAGATCTTCAGTAGTTCAAGTTGAAATGGCTTGTCCTGAGGTACCAAGGTGAAGCTAACAAAGTATGTGAATAAAAAGTATATATAATTATACTACAAACACAGAATATGGTGTGTAAGAGCCAACACTAGGACACAATTTGAATTAAGCTAAGCTCTTATGACAAGAATGAACATCCTCAAAGTTTTGCTTCCCACTTTAAAATGTTTTAGAGGATCTGGTTTTCAAAAAATGCTGAGCACTTTCTGTTCTTTTCTCTTTTGGATGACACTCTCACACTTCAGATACTCAAACATACCACTTCAGACAATGAAACATGAGTCTTCAAATACCTGTCATATAAACGAAGTCTCCAAGCCTCTGAAGATAGGATGCAGTTTTTCAGAATTAGGTAGACAGGCCCTTGATAAATAGCCACAAATACAGTTGTTTACAAGTCAGTTTCCACTATGAATTCTTTCTAGCTTTTACAAATTAAAACTAGAGCTGAAAAGGAAAAATTGCTTTATTCTAGGAGCTGAAGTGTACATAAATAGTAGAAAGTCACTGATTCCACACCAAACCTGTTCTCATCATCTGCCTTATTCTTGCTGTGTGAGCTGTGCACATGAAAGAACCCGCAACCCTTAGACTTCAAACACAGACCTACATGATTTTTTTCACACAGGATTACTGCAGCTGTAAGGAAGAAAAGGCCTGAAGAGAAATTTAGCAGAAAACCAGTCAGGTTCTAGAATATGGTTAGTGTTATACTCATTTTACTCAGATATCAAGTCCAATTCAGACTGCATTCAATACTTCCCAGTTTGCCAGTCAGTTCCAATTACAAGGCACAGCTGTTTAGAACATTTTATAAAGTCATTTGAAGGCTCTATATTTAATCTGAATAATTCATAGTATTTGCTAAGAGCATTTGGTATTACTTTCAATTATGAACATTGTCTTCTCAGAATGTAAACCAACTAGTACATATTGGGCCAGCTCTTCTGCTTGCGCAAATTGATGCAGCTCCATTGACTTGCAGTGGAGCGATTCCAACTTATGTGAGCAGACAGTGTGGGCTGCAGCTCAGTTATAATGACTGTGGCTCCTGAGGTACAAACCTCTCATCATCCCTGGCAGAGGGCACGGAGCTACATGCTGTGGAAAGGCCTAGAGACCCTAAACTCACCCTCCATTTCAGAAAGGCGTTCGTGCTCCCCAAAGGGTGGCCGTGGAGTTGTATACACACATAGGCACACACTGTGTGTCTTATGCACAAGCACGTGTTTATGGATGTAACATGGTGGTTTTTTTATGTGTGCATGTGTGCATGGAACACATGTTCCTCCTATATTAGTTCCCATTCTCAGAAGGGGAATGCTCTTTGTGATTATCGTTCAACAAAGATAGCAAAACGAAAGGGGATGCAGAGCCCAGCCCTCTGAACTCACAGCTGACGAGGTTAGGAGAGAATGCTTTCTGTATAATAAAACAAAGTAAAGGGTGTCGGCCTGTAGTCATACCCCAAGATACATCCTCCTCCCTTTAGACATGTAATGGATAATAATACAATAGTAATAAATATGTAATGAAGAAATACACAGAAGAATTTGGGGAGGTCACTTTTTTGAAAGCATTTGATGAGTATTTTTTTACTTTTTACTGTCAAAAGCCAGCAAGTTCCTAATTCATTAAATGTTCAAATTTTGACAATTTTAATCAGATGATGGTGCAGGAAACTTTGATGAATTCCAGATATAGTGAACACAACCACTCCATTTGAATAATGAGAAACATGAAAATTTCCCGAAGGCAGGCCACTTTCACCTTCTGTCTCTTAGTCTGACTCAAAGTATTGTCTCATTTGAGAACAATGATATAGAGGACAGTGAGGTTGCCCTTGATTTTGCCAAGAGGTACCATCTAACCGGTGTATTTTAAAATGTGAGAGGAACAAACCTGAGTTTATGTGCATGTCTCATACACTTGATATAATTTTCCACTTTTGTTTGGAAACTCTTCTTTGCTCCTGAAATATATACTATAGACTCAGTTATGGCAACTGAGGGTTGCATAGCTCTTGATGGCAGTTCACATCTTTCCTGTACATTTTATTTTCTGTGTACCACTTGAAAAACAAGTAACCAGTCATCTTCTAGATGCTAGATGACCTGCTAGATGATACAGCTCTGTGACAACCTGCCCAACCAGGTGCACTGAGGTGCTCTGTCTCTTTTTTTTTTTTTTTTCTGAAATCATCCTACTGTAAACGAGGAACTTTCTATGACACAAGAAAATAAACTCCGATAAACAAAAAGAGAAAAGCTGTCTGTTTCCTGGAGGAGAAGATATTGTCTCACATTCCATATTGCCTCCTTCCAAAGTATCTTTAACTCAGCGTGTAGAGAGATGATTGTAGTGATCCATGTAAAGAAGCGTGCTCGTGTCGGTCCTGGTGCAGAAGCGTTGGAAAGGGCCCTTTGATCCCCATCTGCTGCATTGCCCCGGTACTGCAGGACGCACTGTGGCCTGGAGCCGCCGGGTAACCCACCCCGAGGACTAGAAATGGAAAAAATAAACATGAATCTCATAGATTGATTCAATAACATAGAAAAATTACACTTAACAAAAATTAAACTTGATGATGTGGACTGTGTAGTGAGACTTAATGTTTCCCTGAACCCCTACCATGGCACCACAGCCAGTTATTTAGGATAGAGCTCTAGGAAGGATCCAGTAAATTTTGTTTGCCACTCTAATATAGTTATTAAGTTTATACACTACCTCAATTGTATCTTATGGGCTATGCCAATCTGGCTGTGGTCAGTCAGCAGAAAATTGCCCCACTGAAGCACATTCTTTGCTGGCTTCGAGGAGCAGTGTTAAGGGAAACAGGGTTTGTTGTAATATGTATGTGCCTTGTGCCACAAACCAGACCATGAGGCACTCCAGACTGAAGCACAGGCTGTCATTAATATTCAGTGAGATGTGTGCTGTGATTCCAGAACCTTCCTCCTACCTATCTCCCCTACCTGTCTCAGTCTCTGTGTTGTCACCACATGGATGACCATGGCTTCTTTGGCAATGCTGCCCCACCAGAGCTATGAAATTATCTCCACTGAACAACAATAATTGCATCAAACAGGCACTAGTACACATCTCAAATCTATTTTGTTTAATTTTTTCCTTGTAGGGAATGGAAATGTGAGCAAATGGTTTATCTTGCATGATCTATAGGCTACGATGTGAAACTCAATTTATAGCGAATGTTTGGCATATAGTTTACAAGTGAGTATGAATTTTCTTACAGTAGCATTTACAAATTTGGAATTTTACATCTAAGGCTAATCAAAACATTTTTTTACAGTTCACCTGTGCTAGGCATAGCATAGTGGGTAGCCATCACTGCAATATTTCACATCTCTTCATATTCGTTATATTGGCACAAGATTACCTGAAGAATCATTCAAGGGATTTGGGGAAGTTGTGCTTATTTTTAACAATGGACTAAATTTATAAACTCTGATTTGAAATTGGTAAGTGAAAACAATGCTATTGATGTCGATAGAATCAGGATTCTAAATATTAAATGTGGCAAATCAGAAATTGGAGAAATTGCTGCCTTGATACCAGGCACCTTCTGCCCACTGTTTGTCATGTTAATGCCCTTCTGTTTGATATTTACTGCTTTGGACATTGCTACCTCACTCCTTCTGCAAATCCATGTTAGCATTGATGTCATAAAGTAAGCAGAATGAATGTGTGAAATTGCTTGTAAAATTATCAAATGAAATGAATAGCAAATATGATGACTTTTTTTTAAAGTTGAATAAGGAAACTGTCAGCAATGATGCACTCCTGTAATGCTTACTAGAGCTGAACAGTATATATATAAGTCTGTGCAAAAGAGGCAGCTAGGCAGAGCTCAGGATCCTCAAGGCTTGCCGTAGTTGCAGAAGAGAGAGTAGCTCTTTCTGCAACTGCCACATATCACTTCTAAGTATAATAAGGTAAGATTTATATGAACTACCAGTTATTTATTTGAGAAAGCCGAGTGCATTATCTGCATTTTGTTGCCCGAAGTTTGCAATAGAGGTGCAGATCTTTCAGCAAATTGGTGTTTTCTTCTGAGGTTATACTCACTGATATTTGGAGTTAATGACATCATAATTTAAATATTTTGATGTATTGATTACTTCAACAGAGAATGATCTGAAAAATGGAAATCGACAGTTTCTGTTGCAGAATTAATTGAAAGAAGGAAGATTAACCATGAGAACATGACAGACAAGTATTGTAGTAAGAATTTAAATGAGATACACAATTATTGACTTTTATATTTTTATCTCCTTTAGTATCTTCTATAGAAATATTTAATTAACGTGAGTTTAAAATTATTCACTCCTTATAGATACTGCCTAAATATGAATCAATGAGAATTAAGTTAGAAGCATGGAAACAAATTCAGTGTGTTTATGTAGACACTGATTTAAAACTGTCCAAGACAGACTGTCACTCTGTCACCCTACAGACTGTCACTCCACTGCCCCACTTTTAGATTAGTTTGTCTCAAGCAACTATTATTTTCATATCACTGTAAGATCAGAAAAGGAAATTTTATAGCACAGAAGTAAAATTAAAGCCTTTCAATAGTTATTGTGATTATTGCATAAAATTTAATTTAGTCTTCCATCCTACTATGGAATTCCTTAGACTAGAAGTGTTGGATTTTGCAAAGCTTTCCACAAGGCATTATAGCATGGTAGGTAAAATACACCTACCTGAATGGTAGGTAAAATACACCTACCTGGAAAAGTAATTTATTTGTTTCTAGAAATTATTGCTATTTGCAGACAGTTTCATTTCAATAGAAATCTATTTTGTTCATTCATGCATGTTCATATGAAAATATTTCCTTTTTCTACTGCTTTTTAAATGTAACTTCATAATTTCTATTTTTTAACTGGAAATTGATACAAATGTGACTTTTGAAAGATTTTTTTGAAAACTCAGTGAAATTAAGCTAGTTTAAATTGTACATAGGTACAAAAAATCTACTACATCTGTAGAAGAATATATTAGCAAACTAGAAAAATCAAGTTAGTCAAGGAAATAATATTCAAATAAATATCTGATCAACGTTTGAGAGGTATATTTGTTACATATTTCTGGTGGTTCAAACTGAGATGTCTTAATTTTTTCATTTTCAATCAGAAAGAAATAAAGATACTTTCATTAGTCTAATATGCATAGGAATAAAAATTTTCTGTGTAAGATTAGCTTCAGTTTTCCTGCTCCTTGACAATAGGTTTCCATGGTTTTTAGCAGTATCTACTGGTGACCTAAATAACTTACAGTAAATAAAACCTTTCTTCTGATTGAGAAATTAATTGATTAACCAGCATAAACTAAGAAAATACTATTTTTCTGATCATGTCTTTTTCTGTATAACACATGTCTATATTACCAAGAATAAAATTACAATTTCTTCTTTTAAAACTGTATCCTGTTTAACTTGTCAAGAACTGCTGTAGCTGGTTTAACTTACCAATTGCAAATACTAAATGTTGAAAATACAGAACTGATGCAAATTTTTTTAAAGAACATATTTGATAGAAGGTTAATAGTTTTTAGAAAAGCTTATTTTATTAATAAGGACCCTCGAAAATTTTATAAATTTCAGAAACTGCATTTATATATATTTCTTTTTAATAATCTCACAGTTTTGATTCTGAAAAATTTTGAAAGCAGCTGAAAATGCATTTAACTTTAATCTTAATACTTAAGGAATAAAATAGCCAGTGGGACTGTTTACATCTGAAAGTTCTATAGGCCTGAGACATTAGAGTTAGAGCCATGATAAACTGAAATCACTGAATATCTCTTTACTGACTACAGTGACTTTGAAATATTTTTTAATAACTTTTATATAAAAGAAAAGCTTTTGGTGTTGGATATTTCATTCCACCTCAGTGACTTGGGTTTATGGCTAAACTGGATCACAGTTTAATAAAGCTACAGACACCTGTAAGCTAGGACTATTAAGCAGGGCAAATTTACTTATGTATGCTGTAATAGCCAGACTTTATGTGGTGTTCAAGTCCAGGTTAACTCATTTACAGCTGTATCAGCTACCAGAGGGGTCAATCAAACCATTTTGAAACGACCACAACAGTCACTTCCCAAAGAACAGACAGAGCTTTTGTTCCATTGCTAGAAGCCTACAAAATGTGAAATTATGCATTCCTTGAGATAAACATTGGATGTCAGTGTTGCACCACCAAATTATAGCTCCAAATGAAACAGTGAAAGCAGAGTTCAGTAGTACAGTTAGGGTTTTAATAAGACTGACTATATGACCACTGTGGTATATGTTGGTACTATAGCAGGGTATGTTCAAGTGAAGGGGTCAACTCTTATACACCAGGACATTGCAGAAGGCAGAAACGAGTCTCCAGACACTGATGAAAAAATGAGTTATACTGGCAGTGGCTTCTGGTGGAGAGAGGGAAACTGACTCCATTGCTTAATAGTAAAACCTATCAGAAAATATTATAGCTACACATTTATTTTCCTGAGTTTGATCAATATTTAAGATTTTGATTGCCTCAAGTATTTTGATACTGATCCTGAGGTATTCTAGTAAAATATTCTTTATTCAGTAAGATTCTCCTAAAAATCAGGCCTCACAAAGTACCAGTCCAATAGATTCTTCCTAACCATTGGTAAAATGCCTGCCCACAGTCAAGTTTTGTGTCTCCAACTATAAGTTATTTTAAAACAGATGGAAGAAACAGGTTTCAAAAAAATCTGCTATGAAGGGGCAGACTACTGGGGCAGAGTAGACGTCCTACAGCAGTAAAATTTTTTATGCAGTAGATTACCTTTTCAGAGGTGTTCATATAGCCCCCTCATTTGCATTGCTCAGTGCAGAGCCAAGTCTCAATCTCAAAATGGAGTAATCTGCACCTTCACTACACATCATTCCCTCATAATTTTCTAAGACTTCATCCAGCCCATAGTATATTTAAATTCAGCCTATTGTGACAAGGCATTACAATAGAGAAGATATATATTTCCACTTAGACTTTATAAATCAGTAAGCAGTAAGTAAATCAGCTTCAGTAAGTAATTCCTGCAGTGGAGCCACAGGAATAGGGTACAAATTACATTTAGTGGGGAGGGTGTTTTGTGACTGGTACTTACTTTGCTACCACTTTGCTTCAAGGCACTCATGGATCCTATCTCCCTTTGTTTTTCAGACTGTATCATAAACCTCCATAGGAAAATGCCATGGATGGCAGAAGGGCTTTTTCAAATACACAAGTATTAGCCCAAGTACATGATGAAATTATTTCCAGTGATATTTTGCTGATGCGAACTCATTGCAACTTCTGTGAGAAAGATGGAAGGGGAGCTGCTAATGTGACAGTATTCTTGACAAAGATTTGCTTTGTTTTTTTCTCTAACGAATGACCTGGGAAAAGAAATCACAGCCACATCACTACCCCCAGTTTTGCAATAGAACAGTATTACAAATCTAGTGCTTGCCATCAGCAGAACACAGAGAAAAGGAGAGAACAGACCTTTATCCTCACATTGCAAAAGACAGTGAGGATGCAGTTGCTCTCAGCTCTCTTTGCATTCTAGAATACAGACTAGAGCTGAAAGACTGGAACAGAGACTACATCTTTTGAATGTCTACCCAAGCCCCTAAAATGCCATCCACTGGACATGAAATCCATCCTAGAAGGCTCTTGATATTTATCTTCATGTTTAGGTCAACATTAAGAATGTCTCTTTTTGATGTAATTGTTTCAGACATATGTAAACATAACATTTTTCTTTGTTGCTTTATTTCTGTTTTGACAGGCAATGAAAATGAAAAGCGTTTATTTTGTTGCTGGTCTCCTTTTAATGATAGTTCAAGGCAGCTGGCAAAATCCTCTTCAGGATACAGAGGAGAAATCAAGGTAAATTCTTCAGACCAAACCTTTACAAATACTCGGCCTGAACTTTGTTGTATTACACCTTGAAGCCAAACATACTATGATTTAAAGACAGCTTTATGCAGCACTTGCTCTACCATTGAAATCGACAGGGTTTTTTAATATTGCAAAGCTTAGCACAGAAATTTGGAGTATTAAAACAATAGCTACCTTATTTATCCAAGAAGACTGTGTAATTGAGCAGTGTCCAATCTGCTATACAAATTCCTTTTACCAGACAGCTATTCATCAATATGCCACTTGCTGTCACTTTGTGAGAGTAAAATATAGTATTGTTAAAAGAAAAATCAATGCACCTGTAGACTGTACTGCAACCATTGCAGATTAACAAGGTGTAAACTTTTCACAGATCATTCAAAGCTTCCCATTCTGAACCAATAGAGGAATCTAGACAGCTGAATGAAGTGAAACGTCACTCACAAGGCACATTCACCAGTGATTACACCAAGTACCTGGACACCAGACGAGCTCAGGACTTTGTGCAATGGTTAATGAGCACTAAAAGAAATGGGTAAGCTTTTTGGTCACATTGATACAGATCTTCACAAAGAGAAACAGCCAAGAATCCAGCCAATTCAGTTTCTTGGTATCAGCTTCCCATCCCAGACCATGGATAAAACTCAAATAAGTAAAGTACTTGAGGAAAATTTATATACAAAATCATAGAATCATTTAGGTTGGAAAGGACCTCTAAGATCAAGTCCAGCCATTAACAGAATATTAATATATTATTAGAAATGAGAATCATGCAAAATCAATCAAAAGGATTTGGCTAAATCAAAGTGCACTATCTGATATGCCACCTAAAAAAACTATCTCAGTCTCTTGGAGGTGGATTTTCTCAGTGAATCAATTAAGTTCAACACGAATAAGATATATAAATATAATGTAGAATTCTGGGCCATTAGGTCTTAACAAAACTTTCCTATCTTTGGATACTCTAATCCTGATGTTTCATTTGTGAAAAGGCAGCTGAAGTGTAAGTTTTGTTGACCACTGGATAATTTACCACTATCATCACTATAAATTGGCATTTTTTTTTCAAATATACTTTGATTAAACTCAAGCTAGCAAGATGAGAGCAAGAATAATGTACAAGTGTGTCAGTCTCGTGTTCTAGAGAAAATCTGTCCAAAAAGAGCCCAGAAATATCCAGTAGAATCTATTAATGCTTTTAAATCTCTGTGGAAGTCTTTAAAGTATAAAGTAAAAATTACTACACATTGTACTAATTTAAATTCATATGTCTGAAATATAATTAATATAATAGTCATCTATGAGTCATGGGGATTTGCTATAATATTCAAATAATAACCAATAAAGCTTATGCATGCTCTGCAGTGTATGGGTAATAATGATCTAATGATTGTGCAATTTCACTACAGCCAACAAGCACAGGAGGACAAAGAAAATAACAAAGTCCCTGACCAACTCTCAAGGTATTCTGTTTGTCACAACTTATTATTCTAAACTGGTTTGAGTTCATTTTCAGTTAAACAAGAAAGAGAACAACTAGTGTTCTTTGAAATGTTACCACAATCAAAGAAATATCAATCAAATACATTATTTCACACCTGCTTTTTACAAGGAAATAGGATATGTCTCTATGTTATTTATTCCTGTACCTGTGTTCTATAGCTATAGATGCAAAGAATGCAACAGGATGAGAATACATTTTAGGAAAGCACATTTCAAGTACTCAAGGAGAGTAGAGAATAACATAAAAAGAAAAACTTGGTATAGAGAAAGGCTGAAGAAAAAAAAAGAAACAAAAACAACCACATTATGTTGAAGAATAAAAAACCAGTGAGAAGACTAGAGAAAGGAAGATGGCCAGGAAAATTTGCAGAGAGCTGATTAAACATGATGCAATGTTCAGCCCTCAGCACTCAGTCCCGTGTTTCATAAACCACTTATTACAGAAAGGAGAAGACCTGCTAAGGCCAGAATTCTGTTTCTTGACAGAATTGGACTGTGTTTTTGGGAAAGGGTTAGAGAGATTGGAAATTTTAAATAAATAAAGGAGAAATTGAGTAAGTGTTTTTGCAAAACAGATTAAAATACCTATATTAATTCTTTCTCTCATCAGAAATCCAAAAAGGATATCCCAGATCACAAAGACCCTTACGTTCACACTCTCAGTATTAATAACAAATTTTTAATAATGTTTCCACTTCATTTAAACAGCATATCTCAAAAAAAAAATTAACATTTCATTAAAAATGTTCCAAACAACTCTAGTTAGCATGCTGATGAAAAGTGCAGATGGTACTAAATTAGGAGGAATGGTGACATCCCAAGAAGAAAAAATAATAGAAAGAGCTAGATTTGGGCAGAAATTAGCAAATTTTGAAACAGAAATGCTAGGAAATTTATTCATGGAAAATATTCCATAACATGTCTTCTTCTTAGTGCAGTTTGCCCTCCCAAGAGCCACTGTAACATAATTTTGTGTTATATCAGTGAAAGAACCACAATGAGGTGTAGGGAGGCAGAAGATAATGTCTTAAATAAGATGAAGTTGATCAGGCTTGAAAGTTTTCCAAGATTATGACTTGGTCAGAGTGATGATTTAAAAGGGTTTCATAAAACAACTCAAAATGTAAACTTGAAAGGAATTAGGTCTGAATAGTTTGGCTCAGAAATAATGAAGATGAAGGTAGGGGGAGCATTTAACAAAGGGCAACGAAAAGCATGTCTGTATAATACAATACAGTTTCTAGCTCATACTTAATTACAATACAGCTGTAATTGCTGTATTCTGAACAATCTGGTGTTGTTCACAACTAGTTCAGCAATCTCTGCACAAAACTGTATTGCATAGTACAGGCAATACCTTCAGAACTGAAACCTAACAATAAAAAATATGTCAAGATCAATTTGAGGGGCAAAAAGAACCCCTCTCTCCTATAGAAACGCTAGTCTGGCAAGTGGGAAATTGAAATCATTAAAGATTGTTTAAAAGTTACATTCTTACACAGTCTGCTCCTGTGGTACTGCTCTCCTTTCAGCAATGCAATCTCCAAGCGCCACGCTGAATTTGAGAGACATGCTGAAGGCACCTACACCAGTGACATCACCTCTTACTTGGAAGGTCAAGCTGCCAAAGAGTTCATCGCTTGGTTAGTGAATGGACGAGGAAGAAGAGAGTAAGAATCCATCCATTCCTATTATTAAATTTTGCCTAGTGTTTGGGGTTATAAATCATGTCTGATGAAACTGATGTGTTTTTGATCATTCTTGCTGTACCTCATGTCTTTCTTTTGTATTAGAATATATTCTGTTGGTGATTGACTACCACTTTATATTATTAAGTTCAAATACAGATTAAAACCTGTTCAGTATGCTGTTACACTCTAAAAGGTCATGTTTTATTTAAGGTCAACACATCTAAAACTAAACCAGACTTTCTTCCTCGAACTACGACCTCTCCCCTTCACATAACATTGCTTACAGTCTCCTTAACTGTCATTGAGATTATTCAAGTCAGTGTCATCTTAAATTCCTTTCTCTTTTTTTCCTTTTACAGTCCATCTTCTCCTCTGCAATATTTCCAAGATTAAATTTTTACCAGTGTCATCAGGTGTAGTCTGTGTGCTGATGATCATTCCCAGCAGTAATTAATAGCTTCTTTTCCTCTTCCCATGCTTCTTAGAGTCTCGCCAAGCTACTGCTGCCATAACAGCTATCATTTGGTATAACTTATCTTCCTTTTTAAGATGCCTCTGATTCTTTTGCCGTGGTTTGCAGTTCCCTGGACACGAAGCTCCAGTAATGGTTTTGCCTACCTATGATTTCTTTAATTTCTACCTTATTCTCCACATACTCATTGCAGATTTCTCTATCCTATCCACTTCATGTACTCCCTCATGACTTTACATCTTTTGTCATGATGGTCTTACACTTAGAATGGCATTGCCTTCAGTCTCCTGCAGGCATCTTTTTCTCATCTATTTCCAACTCTGCATGGTTAGGAGCTACACCATGCAGCTGCCACTGCCCACCTTTTAACTGTTCTGTACTTATTTGTGCCTTTAGACTGTAAGCTCTTTGGGGCAGGGATTTCAGTTCATCCTCTGATTAAATATTCTACCAGCTGTAAAGTATTATGTAAGTCTCTCAATTTACATAAAAATAATAATAATAAATAATAATAAAATACAATCTGTAAGACAAGGTTGTGTGTTGTAGTTAAGGAAGACTAAATAGGAAAAAGTAAGTTTTGTAAATATTGACAGTTTCCTGAAAAAAACAGAGTTAAATAAATTAGGTCAGCTATACAGAGAAGGGAAAAGCTGGTTCCCCTTCCTAGTTATGTTCAGACTTCCACTTGTTTTTCAGTCATGTTTCATTTTCATGAGCAGAAATAGGGTATTTCTGTATCCATTCGAGAGAAATACAACCTCAACTGAACTTAGAAACCTAGATGGGCAGTTAATTGTAGACAACCCTTCTGCTGTCCAATATTTGGTACTATTTGTGGTTGAACTTGTATATAGCCTGCCTTGAAATGAACCAGTCTGCCTGTCATTGGATCCGTACCCAGGGTGCGTCAGCATCAGCCCACATTAATGAAATCCATCAAAATCTTCCTATATTTGATGGGATGAAACAAGAGAGGAAAGTTTTCTATATCAAACTCTGGTTTTGACAAACTGGTTTTCCAGCAGTCAAGAAAAGAATGGAATAAGAATCAGGATCTGATTCCAAGTATAAAATGCAACATTCTACAATTTTACATCAAACAAGCACATAGGTTTTATACAGGTGCTTTAAGTGAGCTATTTCAACCACCCTTCCCCAAAAAAAAAATTGCTGCTCTTAATAATTATTATTAAAAATAAGGATTCTTAGGAAATATAATTTTAAGTAAATAAAGAGGCCTTATGTCCAAATAAAACAGAAAAAGGTATAAAAATTTGACTGTAATGTTTTAGTAGTGGTATTTCTTAAATAACAATTCTTAGTAAATGTACTAATGCCTAATATACATGGCATAGACATTTCAGACTGGGATATATTTTTGCATGTATGGCTTTTTCAAAACTGCTAGAGAGGATTTTAGGCTCACCAGAAGGAACAGCTGTGTGTTTTGATAATAATGCCTCAAAAGATGTTCTGACATGCGTCCTGCTGTACTGAGCCATAACATCAGGCTCAACCCTTAACTCCTTAAAATGACAGGGAATGTGCAGTGTATTAGAGCCCTGTAGTAAGGCCCGTTTAAATGGTTTGTTTGTTTTGATCTGCACAGTGTTGATAATTTCTTACCTTTGAAGTTTCCCAGAAAAAGCTCTTGTGGCTGAAGAAATGGGTCGAAGACATGCAGATGGCACTTTCACGAGTGATATCAACAAAGTCCTTGATGACATGGCTGCCAAAGAGTTCCTAAAATGGCTAATTAACACAAAAGTTACCCAAAGGTGCCTGAATTTTATACTATTCTTAATATACTGATGTTTAAAATGCATTTGTCACACCTGGGGAAAATACTACTAATTTTTCTCTTAGCTATTGATATATCTGTAGTATGTTGCAGACTTTGTGACAGACAGATGAAGAAGGATAAGACACTAAATGGAACTCATTCCAAATATTATTTTAATTTTTATCAACGTTGAACCTCTCTAATAATTTCCTATTTAACTTGAAAGTAGTTCTGCCACTGAATGTTACCAGAAGTAAGGTCATATTAAATTACTGAGAGATAAAACTTTGCTTTGCATGGACATTATAAAATCAGAAATACTTATTGGTAAAATTACACCAAACTGATTATTCTTTAAAGACTGTGATATAAAACACTGCCTTAATCTGTGGCTTGTCATTAGGGAACAGTGCTGTAATCTGAGTTCCTCACAGGTGACTGTTCAGGAGCCCTGCTTTAGGTTGCCTGTATGTAGGCAAAGCAGCAATTTCTAAATGAGCTCTGCGAACAGGTTAATATTTGGGAATTATTCGTTAAAATTAACAAAGCATTTAAAAATATAATTAAATGCCAACTCAAGACACATGTGAGTGGCCAGATTTTTTTAACATGTTGGATATCCCCTTTGCATTATTAAAGCACCCAAAGAGACTAGTTGATTTTGGAAATCTGAAACAAAATTAACAAAAAATTTAGAAGGTGTAGGTAAAATACAGTTTTTATTAACATGTTACTATTTTTATGTTAGTAGTTCAGCATTGAAACAAACAATTTAGGAAAATAATCTATTAGAAATGACTAAACTGCTTTTCCTTTAGGAATAATTGTTTTCAATCTGTTATTAGAGAAAGGCATTGAGAGGTCTGTGAAACTAACATCTGCTCACTCTTAAACAGAAAAAATATGTTCCACGCATATTTCATAAATCTTGGGAGACTTAGAATATTTCCTAATTGCTGCTGCTTTTTTTTTTTTTTTCTTTTTTCCCCAGAGACCTTTTGGAAGAATACCAGTAAAAATGAAGAATAAAATGGGATAAATCAAGATCTTCATTTCATCAACTGCCAGTTATTAAGAGATTCTGAAATCTGTATTCTGTCATTTACATTTGTTGTAACAAAGCTATGTCACCTTGCATGCCAGGAAATAATTGTACTATAGTTTAGTGTTGCCAAAGGTTTATATATGGAAAACCTGTTGTCTAAGGGATGGTTTTCTTAACAGCTTTAAGACTGTGAAAGTTCGATAACTTCACATTTTCCATTTATTAGGACTAAAGTAACTCCATTTATATTTAAGGATAAAATTATTTTTCTAAAAAGAATTTACTTCTACACACAAATTATTCAATTACCAATTATATGTGTTATTCATAAGGGGCTGGCAGTTACAAATGCCTGAGAAGTGAATATCCCTCTTAAAACCTTTGTTATAAAAAGGCTAAGCTTTAAGGGTATTAAATTGTAGCCTTAAATAAAAATTTTTTTCAAGCTTCTTTTCTGGTGACGTCTCATGTGTTTATGCCATGTTCCTCTTTGCACTCCATTTCATTTTATTCTAATATTTTAGTGTCACTGAGATCTTAGAAGTGGTTTGTTTGGAATGACACACTCAGCATTGTTTGGTCACATTTCCTCTGCAATGGTTCCCAGAAAAGAGCTTTGTGAACTCTGAACTGTCTTTAGGTGAAAAATAAATCATGTAAGATGAAGCTAGAGGGGAAAACATGACTGAAGAGACAATTATTCTTCATTAGCATAAATTCTGGCTCAGAACAGGAGGACAGCTTTGAAAAATGTTAAGTGTAACATACTTCATAAGTGTGGAAACTGCCCTGGAACTACTTCAAATTTTGTAAGATTGCCAAGTCAAGCCAACACCCTCTAATGTGTGTTATATTCCTTCCTTCCTTCCTTCCTTCCTTCCTTCCTTCCTTCCTTCCTTCCTTCCTCGAAAAATCACTTTTATGGGCTGCTACCTACTACTTCCAATGACTACCCAAAGCCCCTTTTCTCCCCTTGCTATTTTAGCAATATACCAGGGATCTATATTAAAATGTCCTAAAGGGCAAGTGGTTTAAGAGAAATCCAAATGGTCTTAACAAGCATCTAGTAGAAGTTGATATGAAATAGGACCATTGTTGAATCAGAATTAGTACCTATAATCTTTGCGAGGAATAAAATTTTTATGGCAATAAGTTTTTTAAAAGCATCTGAAACTTCCACTTATAATCTAAAATTTCTGGGAAAATATTAGATCATTCTTCCAAAGTGCTATAGGAATGAATATTCTGTAATTTCAGATCAGAACAGATCATACCAAATTTGGCATCTTGATCAGCTTCTTGGCAACAACAGAAAGCTGTTTTAACATCCCAACTTTAAATAATTTAAACTCAATAGAATCTTTCACTAAAAAAATATAAAATCTTAACATCCAAAATACCACTGGAGATAAGAAAAGAAAAAGAAAAAAAAAAGGTGGAGGCTATGTATACTTATTATTTGTTTATTTAATCCCATTTGTACACAGTGGCTCAGGTCCAAGTGGAACTGGAAAAGATTCAGTTATACAGAGCTGGGTATATATGGTCCAGGATAAAATGTTACAAGGTAGCTCTTCTGTTCCCACAGACTGAACAATTGCCTTTGAAATGTTTTATTTCACTTTGTGTTTTATTTCACTTTGTCCAGGATGTTTTAGTGTTCTGAAGGACAGGATTCCTCAGTTACAAATCCATTTTTCCGTGGTGTCTGCCACCAGGGATTTTGAGCCCCTCCTGGTGATGGCTTTGTCAGCTATGAAAATACTGGGCTTTCCACACTTTTACAAATTATATGCTTTAGGAACAGAGGGATATAAATTATTTTCTCAAGTTTTTGCAGCTTGTCTGGAACATAACAAAAACATTTAACCTCTAATTTTCTAAGTCCTGATCTAGAGCATGAATCAAAAGTAACCCTTTCTTCACAAGGGAGATGAAGCTTGAGTTTATAATCAGAAATATCAAACACCTGTTTCACCTCAACAGGACTAGGATTTATATATCCTGAAATAACAGAGCAAGTCCATATGGCATCAGTGATAAGGTATGCCCTGGATATTTCTAACACATGCTACATGAAATTCAGTGGGAGAAATAAGTCACAATCCCTTTTTCTTTACTACAATCGCTGGAGTCCTCTGTGTATTGTACATGTGCTGCCTTGAACTTCCAGATGGCCTTATATTTTAAAGTGTCCCCACTGTATTTTATTTGCTGAGTGTGCAGCATCTTTCCTCTTTCATACTATTTATTAAGTATCTGGAAAAATAAGCATATTGCATTAAAAAAAGACAACTACTTGGAATTAATTTAAAAAACAAAAAAACAAAACAAAACAAAAAAACCCCAGAAACCTGAGATACTCTAACCATTCAACTGTGCTCAGAGGACATGTCAGAATCTGTAGTTCCCAGGAAAATAATTTTCTAAAGAAGAGCACACAGACTTGAAAGAGCTAAATGACAGCTGCTACTAACCACATTGAAATTAATGTCCCAGTGACATAATCACATAAATCAGGGATTTTTTTTCTTGATTTACAGTTAATATTCTCTTCACAATCCTCTCAAACAGCACCGATGCAAAGATGTGCTACAAAACTGTTATGCCATTTCAACTTCAAATGCAAAGAAAAAATGAAATTCCATTATTCACTGGAGCCACTGAATCCATACAAAACTTTATCCAGCCCATATTTTGTCTCCCACAGCAACACATTGAGAAATCTGGAATACATCATTGCACCTGTAAAGTAAACTGTACACATTTTAGTCACAATTTTTTTTTTATTCTGCAGAGAGTTTAAGTTTTCCATTTTTACAGTTTGACTCTTCCAAATATTTCTGGAAGAAAGGCTCAAATATAGAAACAGATGTCTAACAAATTCTTGAGTTTTACTGAGGCTTGAAGTCTGAGGAAGACATTACATCTGGCAGGTCCCCTGACTGTTTGGGAAGGTCAACCTCAGGCTGAAAGCTGTATTTTTATTCTTTTCTAGTAAGTAGCTCTTTGCAATCATGGAACTTCCTTATGAATACCACTGTGTTGAACAAACAGTATGAAGCTACAGCTTCTCAAATTTCATCATGTAGCAGCCCATGCTGGATAGTCATTTAATTTCTTGGCATGGTGCTAATACATACATATCTGATTACAAAAGAACACCACAGTATAAAGTAACTTGAAATATTTAGCCGGAGGAACTTTTTAAAGCCTCACGCTATCACAAAAGACAATCTGACTGAGAACCAGAAGCACAAGCATAACAATATTTTTTTGGGACCATGAGTGTTTTGATCAGTCAGGAGAAACTTGAGATTTTTTTTCAAGTTGTAGAGAATCACTGTTAGGAACGATTACAATTAAATAGAAAACATATTCTGCTTTTCTATTACTGACTCACTCAGGTGGTTCTGCCGGCAGATTTGGGTCCCTTAAGTCCCTCTGGCATGACCAGAGTCAGAGGCACTGTAGGCTACTAAAAATTTGATCTAGACATAGGAACCCAGATTTCCAAAGGCACTTAAAATGGTGTTCCCACAGAAACCAGCAGTAGCCAGCCATATGCATTGACAGTACTGCTCCTTTTTTCTCCTTAGAATTCACCACTGAGAAACTTTAAAACATGGCAGATAATATCTCAAAATATTACCAAACTGCAACTTGGCTATGAAAAGCTACAAAACTTTTTTTCACATGACTGACATAATTTGACTGTGCTGTATTTTTAGACATTGTGATGATAACTACTTAAATGTTTAGAGGGAAAAAAAAAAGCACAGATTGGCTGAATTATATATATGTCGTGATTCCTACTCATTAGGAAAAAGAAAATTCACCCTGGGGTGAGGGGTGGTGGTGTTTTGTTTTCCTTTTTGATTGTTGATAAGACAAACAGATGCACAGTACACCAGATTGATATTTAAGTGGAGCTGTAAGACATTCTGAAACATTGGTCATGCATCTTAGAGCATATAATGAGATGCTACTTTGAAAAGTAATGGAAAACACTGTCATTTCACTGTGATTTTACTTTATAGAACTGGCCTTATCTACTCAGAGATTAGTGATTAGCAAGCTGTGAAATTGCAGCAGGTTGGATGCTGCATGGCAAATGTACACTGTGCTACCTGGAACCACTGTCAGGGCACATTAATGACCTTCCCAAAGTAACCCAATACAGCCAGCACAGCATAAATTTGTAACTAGTACCAAATACTGCCTTCAGGAATGGTATACAACAATGAGCAAGAACATGTTTGTGTCTAGATGAAGTCTGTTAGTTCCCATACAGACACATCTTTAAAGTTTGTAAACACTTCGGTAATACTATCACAAGAAGCTATTATCCCACTTCCAGACATGGCTTTCTTAAGAAATAGCAGTAAAATATTAAATGCTGTGCTCCATCTGCAGAAGTAGAATGAAGGAGCAAGCAGCATAACCTTTCTGAAAGCTTTGACAAGTACTCTGAAGGCAAGACTAAGAACATTTGCTATTTCCCTTGACTCGAAATCTTGCTTCAGCAGATCATATACTTTTTCTGTTAGATTTCTCAACTCGTAAAATACCTGCATCTGTCTCTGGTAGCTACTAGTGTTCTACAATTAGAGGAGGAAAATTTAACATGGATAAAACCAAAAGCATGACTTATAATTATGTTTTGGAGGCTAGAGCTCTTAAAATAATTTAGAAACTCGGACAGTTTTTTAAATAACTGGTAAGACTCAGCTTTTTAAACAACCAAAAGCTTTACAGTTTTGATTTACTGGCTATTCTGTCTTTTCCAACAATTTGTCCTACTTTCTCAGCACATACTCAAAACTCTCCTTGGAAAGAGAATTGTTTTATGTGATAAATAAGGGTCATCTGCACCACTAAATTTTAAACTTTTGTCCTATACTTCCATTTTCCGGTCTTAATTTAAAAACCCACTTAGCAGACTTACACATCTATCTCCAGTGCCAAAAAACTATAAATACAAGACCTTCCTGCAATTTTATCAGTTTTTTCATTACTTGACTGTCAGAAAAAGAAGTTCAAAGAGCCGAAACTCAACAAGAAATGCTGGTGTTATCAAAACATTGGGAGTTTTCCATCAGCATTTCACTTCTGGGCCGTTATCTGATTTCCGACAGAAATCCCCCCGCTGTCCCAAGTCTCTCCTCTGCCGCGTACAGCTGTGTCCGCGCGAATCGACGGAGAGAGCGCCGCTCAAACCGCAAAGCCAGCAGAAAGCCGGGATCTTGNGTGGGCGGCAGCGCGGGCAGGGCCTGCGCCGCCGGCGGCTGACGGGACTTCTCTTGCAGAGCTTCCTCAAGTGGCTGCTGGGGATCTTGGGGGTCGCCGTGGTTGTCGTGGCCATCACCGTGCCCCTGGTGCTGCTCACCCGCCGTAAGTGCGCGGCGCGGCCGCGCGGGGAGGGGGCGGGGGGCTCGCTGCGGCCGCCGGCGCAGCCACGGCAGCGGGGAAAGTTCTGCCGAAAGTTTCTGCCTCAGGGAACGGGGTCCGCAGAGCTGCGGCTGCTGGGTCCTGGAAACTGGGAGGTACGGCCGTCTCACCAGAGAGGGTGGGGGGCGCGGGGACAGTTAAAAAGTCTCTTAATTTTCTTGTTTGCGTTGATAATAGTTGGAAGCATTCGTTTTCACCATCTTCTGTTCTTATTATCGCCAAAGGCTCTCGAACCAGTACTAAACTGCCAATTTCTCCTTTTTCTAGAGTGTATTGAAGGGAAAAGATTATATTCCCTCTCATTTGCTTTGTTTGCACAACTTTTGTTAACAGCGTTGGGTGAAATTATATAAACAGCACAGTTACAGAGGTCAAAAAAGTACAGAAAGATTCGGAATGTGTTTTTGGACTCTGACCAGTTAGCACTTTCCAGGTCGCCCTTGTAGCTCTGGATGTTAATGTGAAACAGCATTAAATCCTGATCAAGCAATGCATTGCTTTCAGCTGGCAGGACACAGCTGCTCTCGTTTTGTGTTCTTGTAATTAACAGCTGAGCAGTCGTGATACGTATAGCCAGCACAGCACACTCTAAGGGAGGGTTTTCTAGACTAGACCTAGGTCTGAGAAGTGCACCCCAAAAAAAGTGAAGATGTGTAAGTGGATCTTGACGGTGTGTTCAGAAATTGCTTTTGTGTGCACAGAGTTCTGGAGGTTTTGTTGTGTCAGTTAAAGAGGCGGAGCTTGTGTCACCGGTGCTCATGTGGCATCATTTACATTAAACTGTTCTGCAGTTCAGCTCTATTAATATTAATGTCAATATCACAGTCATTCAGAACTGGATTTTCAAAGTCCAGATATCTGAGTTACATGCCTTCTAGGCTGAAACTTCCATCAGTAGTTGCTGAGTCTATTTTCTCTTATTTTTGGGCAGCTTTTTGCCACTTATCTCAAAAAAGCAGATTTTTGAGGTGACAAAAAATACTCTGAATTTCACAAGTGGGGAAGAGCAAGAGAAAGGGTCTTGATAACTTATCAGATGGATGTGTGCAGGCGTAACACCTAGTGAAAGAATTCAGTATGCAGGCCTGAACTCTGCTGAAGAGTTCATACTTGTCTATCTTGATGCCAATGCTATGTCTTACTGTAAATAAAGTGGGTTTTCTTCTTTCATGAATTGTAGCATAGGAGTTCTTTTGCTCTAGAAGTGGCTGCAATTCAAGATCAGTCATTCTGTTACATAGTAAATTCATTTTACTTCAAAGAGGCATTTCTGTTCTACAGTACACAGAATACCACCATGCTGTCAGCCTTGGCTTGTGTCCTTTGGTTGTAAAAGAGTAGAACAGTGTGTCAGACTTCTTACTGTTGGTTCAAATTAAGGCATAGAGAACACATCCAGGTCATTAAGTCCCTCTGGGTAAAATAAGGATTGAGATGGAGTGGTCGCAGTGCAAAAGCTTGAATTCCTGTCTCTTGACAAATCAGGCCAGCAGTAACATCTGAACAACTGTGACCGTTGTAGTTTGGGAACGGCATAGTTCTTTTGAATTTTTGACTGAAGGGTGCTAAACAGATGTTTTCTGTTAGCTGAGAGTGTACAGGTGGTGTACTCATAAAGGAGTAATTTATAGCTTAGGGCAATTAGTCACTAGTTTGATTATATGGCTTTTATGAGCAGCCACAGGACATGAGTCAGCTAGGGATGCCTCTTGGGCCATGCAGGTGATTGAGTGCAAAATGAAAAGTGGCAAAACTGCTTTGGGAAGGAGCAGCTCATGTGACTATGTGAAATCAAAGTCTGCTCTGATAAAAATCCTTGTAATTGCAGTCAAATAGTTTTCATTTCATCCCAATGGTTCAAGCATTGTACAGGGAGTGACTATGACAGTTATTGATATAAAAAGATAATTTTGAGTTTGAATTTCTTACCTTTGGTCTGCAGCTGTTTTCCCTGCCGTGCTTCTCAATGTATTTTCATTTCATAAGCTTAGTATTCATGCAGCATATAATTAGTTGATAAGTGGTCTCCAGTGCAGTGAAAGGTAGTGAAATTTTGCCCCTCCAGAGTTCTGGCTTGTTGGCTGGCCTGTAGGCCTTGCAAGGAGAACTTCTGCTTCTTTTCTTGCAGACACTTAGCATGGACAGATAGTGAAGACTTAAATTTGTGGAGTGGTTCCCTAATTTGACGTGCAGCCATTTACCTGGAGGGTCTGCTGCCAGAACTCTGTACAAAATTCTATATTTCATTTAGACCCACTGCCTATTTTGACACTTCATTTTATATTTAACAACCACATGGGGCTACTTTCATCAAACAGTTTAATTTCAAAACAGCGTTGGGGTTTGTATTTGAAGTCTGTTGATCAAAGCATTGTTGTGCTTTGAGGAGCTATCCAACAGGTGACTACAGCAACAAGTTGTTACCCTTAAAGCATGAGTATTTTTAAAAAATTATTTCATTTGTTTGTTCATGATTCATCAATTTGCTTACACTTCTCACAGTTTGTTTTTTTTCTTCTATAACCTTCCATGCAAAAGGCAGATTGAAACATCCCATGTCTATATATACCTTTGCCACTTCTCTAACTGCAGGTCTTGTTACAGCTGGGCAGGAACACCTGGAGTGGGAGGATGAGCAGGAAGAAGACAGTGCAGTATTTACTATTATTCTGCTGCCATGAGCAAGCCATAGACAGCCTTATAGTGAGGGTCCCTTACAGCTGTCTGTCCACAAACCAGGCTTCTTCACTCACAGGTGTAATTCTCCAAGGGTGAGATATTCACTAAATGAGAAGGATCATCATCATCATCATTATATGGTATTATGTTTGTGCTTTTGTGGTCTTTTGATAGAAATGTGCCTAGGAGAGGCTGGAAGAGCACAGCACCTGGGGAAGTTAATGACCTTGAAGTGCCTGAGTGTTCTGTGTGAGTCTGAAAAGATAGGGAATGGACATGTTTTCCTGCTACATGTCCTTGACTTCTGTAACTGTCATTTAACTCAGTTATCTACCCTAATTCAAATGTTGAGTAATATAATATAAAACCCCATTATCAACTGTAGATTGCTATCTACAGAACTCTTCTGCTATTATTTCCTTGCTTTGCATGAAATGGGGTAAATTTGAGAGAGATTCCAGAGCTATGATTTACCAAGTTAATCATTAAATCCCTCCAGGGAAGTCTCTGCAGCTCCATGGAGTGGCTTTTGGATCAACTGCTCCAGGAGGTGTCACAGCACTCACATTTGGTTGTGGTCTCTCCTGAATGTCCTGTATCAGCTCCTGGCTATTGGGTAGAATTCTGGATGAAGTGAGCCTTTGGCCTGAGCCAGCAAAGTAGTTTTTACCTACTTTTTTTTTGCTGGAAATCAGTGCTCTAACTGTCACATAGTAACTGGGGACTGGAGTATACAGGAGGGGGGAAGAGTTAGAGTACTCTTTTACACGTTGGAAGAGAAATGGGGAAACAGCAGATTTGGAAAAACTAGCCTGAAATGTCTCTTACTTTTCTGACCACTGAATCAGCCAGGATTCCCTTGCATCTCTCCCACTGCTCCTAAATTACATGATTTGATTGCAGATCATTCTTGCTCTTCTGCCTTCACTTTAAAATGGCAATAACTGTTCACCTTTCCTGACTTTTATAATTTCTCTATCCCTTTCTTGTTATTACTGAACATCATGCTTGCACTTGTCTTTCCTTTTATGTGGTTTTTCCTGTCTCTCTCAGTAGTGGTGAACATGTAGTAAAGCTTCCAATATTACTGCTTTTATAGTTTATCATGGTTTAAAGTCCATTAATTTCTTGTCCCTTTTCTTTTTAAAGTACATATGGAAATTAGGAAAATGTGCCTTGACACTGGGGAATCACCAATGCATATACCAAAAGTAATTTCTCAACATGGTTCCATTTTGGTATGGTGATATGTCATACCATAAACCTTACACAATTGTTAACTTCTTGTTTGCTTTACACCTGTCCTGGTTTTGGCTGGGAATCAGATAATTTTCTCCTGGTAGCTAGTCCAGTGCTCTGTTTTGGATTCAGTATGGGGATAATGCTGATAACACACTGATGTTTTTTGGTTGTTGCTAAGTAGTGCTTACTCTTAAGTCGTGGACACCAGTTTCCCAGGCCCTGCCAGAAAACAGGTGCACAAGGAGCTGGGAGGGGGCATGGCCAGGACACTGACCTGATCTGGCCAAAGGAGTATTTCATAACACATAATGTCATGCTCACATAAACTGAGGGATTGGCTGTGAGGTGCCAATTGCTGCCTGGACTGGCTGGACATTGGTCAGTGGATGGTGAGCAAATGTATTTTACATCAGTTGTCTTTCCTGGGTTTTACTCCTCTTGCTTTCCTTTTCATTACAAATATTATTACTATTATTAGGAGTATTATACTTAGTTTTGTTTCAATCATTGACTGTTCCTATCTCAACCTATGGGTTTATCTTTTCCTGATTCTCCTCCCCATCTCCGCTGAGGGTGAGGGAGGAAGGAAGCTAGTGGTACTTAGTTGCCAGCTGGAGTTAAACAATGTCAACACCTCACACCTACAGAAACCCACTCGATTTTTATCTTTAGAGAGGGTGGCATAGTAATGGGAAATTCCAAAATTCAAATAGAATTGTTTATCAACTTTGTATCAGAGTACTACTTATGTAAACAGTTAAGAGACTTCTTTGCAGAAGGACTTACTTATGGTTTTACTGTTGTAACAGGGGTATTATGATGTAACTATTTCTTGTGTATCATTATGACAGTGGAAATACATATGTACTGTCAGCAGTCAGACCAGGGTAGAAATGAATCATAAAATCATTAAGATTGGGAAAAACGTCCAAGATCATCAAGTCCAACCTTTGACTGAGCACCACTTTATCAACTAAACCGTAGCACATCCTGTCATCTCTTAAACATTGGCAGGGATGGTGACTCCATCACTTTCCTGGGCACTCCCTTCCAATGCTTAACCACCCTTTCAGTGAAAAAATTCTTCCTGATGTCCAACCTGAACCCTGTCTGGCACAGCTTGAGGCTATTTCCTCTGGTCCAGTCACTGTCTGCCTGTAAGAAGAGCCTGCCCCCCATCTGGCTACAATCTCCTCTCAGGTAGCTGTAGAAAGCAATACCATTCTCCCTGAGCCTCCTCTTCTCCAGGCTGACCACTCCCAGCTCCCTCAGCCACCCCTCACAGGACTTGTACTCCAGACCCATCACCAGCTCCATTGCCCTTCTCTGGACATATTCCAGCACCTCCAGGTCTGCCTTGAATTGAGGGGCCCAGAACTGGACAGAGCACTGGAGGTGTGGCCTCACCTGTGCCAAGTACAAGGGGACAATCACAGCCCTGTTCCTGCTGGCCACATTATTCCAGATACTGGCCTTCTTGGCCACCTGGGCACAGCTGGCTCATGTTGAGCCCGGTGTTCACCAGCACCCCCAGGTCCTTTTCTGCTGGGCAGCTTTCCAGCCACTCTGCCCCGCCTGTGGCACTTCCTGGGGTTGTTGTAACCCAGGTGTAGGATCTGGCACTTGCTGAGCCTCAGGCAGTTGGCCTTGGCCCATCAATCCAGGCTGTCCAGATCCCTCTGCAGAGCCCTCCTGCCCTCCAGCAGAGCAGTACTCCTGCCCAACCTGGTGTCGTCTGCGAACTTGAGGATGAACTCAATCCCCTCATCCAAAGCATTGATAAAGATTATTAAACAGAGCTGGCCCCAACACTGAGCATTGGAAGCTAGTAATTTGGAGTTTCGAAAAATAAATCTGTATGTGGAATTGTTGAAAAGGAAAAATAACAAGAAAATGCTATCTCGCTGAGGAACCTAAGAGTGAAAGAAGCAGTTTTGCTAAAATGTAAAAATCCATTGACCTGTATACCATCTTCAAAGCCAATAAAATGCTCTCGAATGTCAGCAATTACTTTATTCTGTCAAAATAAACCTGTTTGACCTTTCTTTTCAAATGGAATCTGAACAATAAGAACGAAAATTTGGAATTCAGTGTATGTTGAGTATCTTTGATCGGTGGCACAAAGTGGATAAATAAGAATATACTGGTAATGGCCTACCTTGTAGATTAAGAAAATGCTTCAACTAGAACTTCTATGACTGTACCCTTACAGCTTGGCGTGTGTTTTCATATTCAGATACTATGTGGAAGGTGTTGACAGAAAATGAAATTTTAATTTTATACATAGCCAACAAATCTTAATAGTGGCCTGATTTTTAGTAATGAGACCTTAGCAAAATATGTATGTCACCAGGGAGAAAAACATTCATCAGTTTGGAAAAATCCCTAAACCTGTTCATCAGCCACCTGTCTTAAATTGCTTCTCCTTTTCCAAGAGAGAGTTTGTTGCTTTCTGAAGCCCCTCTGATTGAAAATGACACTTTCTCGATTAGGAAGAAGTCATATTCCCAACTAGACAACTGTGTATGAATATTAAATACCCACTTGTTCATAATCCATCAAATTAAATATTCAGTTAAATAAATAACCTGAGAAATTAATATTCTCACAGAAACTTCAAGAGCAATAAATCCAGCCTAGTAATTTTTTTAAAGAGTCACATTTCAAATGGTAGCGGGCAAGCATTTTTTTAACCTTTTCTGAGCATTTTAGGCTAAAATCATTGTTTGTTGTGTCTATTGCAGCGGTAGTTGTACAGTCTGTGCTGTATATATAGTTATCTTATTGTTTGGAAATAAGAGTCAAGCTGTAATAGCTGATATAAATGTCTTCATGTGATGAAGATGTTCCAGATGTCACAGGTATCCAGCCTGCAGAAAGAGAACCTGCAAAAACTGTTGTGAGGTGTTTTTCTGTGTGTGTGTGTTCCCAAGGACTTTACTGTCTTTTTCTTCTTTGGCATAAGGAAAGAGAAGGCAGTCTGTTTAAAAGTATCCAAAAGACTGGGGTGTCAGAATTGATAGGGGCAGGTTAGCTCCTTGGTGGATCAGTCACCACATCTGTACTTGAGTGTTTTTATCGGTTGCTTTTATTCTAATCTTTTGATTTAGCCAGTTGAAATTAAAATTCCTTCCCTTCTGGACCCTGTAGGTAAAAGGGTATATGCAGGTAGATGAAGGTAGATTTTAGGTTTCCATTTTAAAAAAAAGGCAGGGAGAGAGTTGCACACCTGAATTTAAAATCTGTAGTCTTTGTTTTCAGAGGAAAAAATCACAAAGACTCACAGACTGAGTTTTTGTTGTTGTTGTTATTACTTGTCATACTTTGGAAAAAGTAGCTTGTGCACTGCAGGCAGTAAGAAAGAAATACTTTACATAGAAGCTGACTGCAGCTGAAGCTGATGACCAAACTCATTAGCTTAATTAGATTCAATGTTTCACTTGGTCTTTTCAGACTAACCCAGTTACTTGGCTTTAATTTTCCAGTCAAAATTGTAATGCTAAAATAAACTTAAAGATACCTTGGTGAAAATCACATCAAAAGAGGGATAAATATTTGATCAATTATTTCATCATAATCTTATCAGGAAGTGTTTGTTATTTAAATTTTTTTTTATTAGACCTTCCCTGGATATTTTACTGCTTCTCACATTTTTAGGGTTTTTTTATTTGAGGCATTTCTGAAATTTGAGCTTAAGGATAAGCAAATGATTCACAATTGCAGCTATTAGCAGCTGGGGCTTTGCAGTGAACTTCCTAGAGTGAGCATGGGGAGAAAGGCACAAAGATCACTTCTTTTCAGCTTTTGAGGAGTACGTGTTTGTTGAGGTAAGAGAGCCAGAGTCAAAAACGTATTTCTTTCACTGTCAAAAAGGTATTTTCATTTCCATGATTTTTTTGAGTGACCTTGCTGACGCACCTTTATTTTATGCTTGCTGAATTTACCTTGCAATAAAGTTTTATTGCCTTCCCACTGCTCCTACTTTAGAGACGGTTAGCTAAAACACTTTAATAACCAGCAACAAAAATCCACTTAGTAGCTGGGTTAAGAAGCTGGGGTGGAACAATTTGTAGCAAAGATCAGAATCTCTCTTCTGTCTGTTTCTTTCAGAAGAGACCTCTTCAGGAAAAACATACACTCTACAGAATTACTTGAACAATGACTATAAGTACAAAACCCATAATTTGGAGTGGATTTCAGGTAATTCATTTATACATACAACTTGAATGTCAAGAAAATGTACTGCCTTCAGCGATGGAGCACCTGCGGTCACCTCGTGCTGAGGAGACTACTGTGTTCTGAAAAAAAGTCAAATTATTTAATAGTGCCAAAATAGAATGGTGCATAGCTCAAAGTTGATTCTTTGTTTCCCTTAGAAACATGCTCATGTTCATGGCAAGTTCTATTCTCCTACTGCTAAAAGAGCATACTTACTTCTGTGCTTTAGGGGAGAAGCATGTTACCCTCTGAGGTGTGTCAGCTTGCCAGAGAGCAGAGAGATGCAGGCTGTTTTTCCTTCTGAGTATGTCTAGTTCCCCAAGGGAAAGAGATTCTAGGAGGTGGATGCTGTGGGCTCCACGACTACGTTTTGTGAACATTCTTGTGCTGTAAGCCTCCTTTCATTATAGAATTGGGAAACACAGCATTAACCACATTTTTGGGATTTATTTCCTGCTTAAAAGCATAAAGGGCAAATAGAAGTAACTGATGAGCATTTTACTTACTTTTTGTTGTCATCTCTCTTGTGCTTTTAGGAAATCAGTATCTTCACAAAACAGATGATGGGGACATCCTGTGTATCAGTGCTGACAACGGAACATCCTCAGTAATCCTGGCAAATACAACATTAGTATGTTGACTTATATGTAATATATGCAGACATTGGGAAAGGGATTTCATATTTTGTTCTGTGTAGTCTTTGGAATCAGTGCTTAATGTGTTTCTTTCGCCCTTCCTTTGTTGACAGGATAAGTACCAGGCAAGCACTGTTACCTTGTCTCCTGACCAAAAGTTTGCTCTTCTGCAATACAGCTATACAAAGGTACAAGTGCACTTTACAACTGAGGATGAAACTGGAAAATAAAGTAAAGGTTTGGGAACAACTGAGAGGCTGAGAGAATGTGAGGGAAATGCAGGAGGATGGATGAATGTGATGAATGTAAGGGAACAGTCAAGTTGAGCAGGCAGGAGAAGAGATTGGTATTATCTGTGAGCTTGGCAGAGGAGACCTGACTGCCCGAGGAAAAAAGGTATCTGGATAAAAAGTGGATGTAGAGTTATTGCAAGGAGAACAAGGCTGGATGGTTTATCTGGGAAGACAGTCTAGGAGAGTAGATAGGCATGGCTGTCCCAGGAGTTGTGTGGGTAAGGAGAAGTGATGAGTAGATATGCTGGTATACATCTGCTTGTATATGTATGCTATATATATATATGTGGTTGTTATATTGTGGTGGTAGGAGGTAAGAGTTTAAAACTGAGGTGAATGAAAATCTGCATGTGCTTCAAAGAAGGCTTGTGCTTGGAGTGGGCTTGTGTGTCCCTGTTGCCTCCTGTCAGCGAGCACATGAAAAGCCTGCAGCAGAATGCCTCATCCTGGCACGGTGCTGAACCGTGCAGCGAAGGTCAACCCACATTTATGCCAGGTGGCATGAAAACCTGGCTCTGTGTGCTAGCTGAGAAGCCTAATGGTGGTAATCATTTGCTGTGCAGTTTGTGCACTGAGAAACTGCTAACTTTGTTGTTCTTTCTTTTTTTTTCTAGAGAGGTGCCTGTTCTGTTTGTAAAAAGTTCAGTGCTAACTTGTGCGGTGTACAAGTCAGTGTCACTGAGCACTGTCTACATGTCCTGGCCTTGCAGTCCCAGAGCAGTTCTTGCACTGTGTCAGACACAGTCTGTGCGCTCAGTCATAAATTTTTTTCAATTTTAGCTTCCATGCTGGGTCTTCCTAAGCCAGCTAGCTTTCATTTTTCTGAATTGTTCAGAATTATTTGTCTCTTCACTACATCATTAGAGGCCACAAAATGCCTAATATTTTACCAGCCACCCTACATGTCCCCTCTACTTGTAATTTATTGCTCTGTAGTATTTTATTTGTTGCATTCATAAGAGTTAATTTTGTTTTAATGCTGAAGCAAGATATTTTAACCTTTATATAACAGTGTGATTGAAAGTTCTGTTATTATTAATCTTTATTGCAAAGAGAGAGAGTAACAAAATGAATCATGAGGATGTAGACACTTGTTATGTAATAGCCATCTGGCTGTGTAGTACTAAGTTGTTGGTTTATATCTTCATACAAATATCCAAGAACCCTCTTAGAAGGGAGCATTATTGCAACGTGTCAATGCTGTGGGCTAAATCAAACCTCTCCAGCCCCACAAAGTGAACATGTTTGAATGTGTGTGCATTATCATCATCACCTTTTTCTCTGTTAAGTGCCCACAGAGCGATACAAATTTCAAGAGGCAGATTTCTCAGAGAAGGGTTTTATTTCTGTGACAATATGAATGGGAATAGGTCACCCTGGTACTGGAAGAGCTGCTACAGACATACTGCTGGGACTTGTGAGAACTACTATAACATAAGATGCCAAGTTAAATAATACCACATGAAAAATGAGACAGAAAACAGCAAATGAGCCAGTAAAACACAAGGAGGAGGATTAACTGCCCACTGATGATAGTCTGCCATGTAGCTACAAGGATTTCTGAAAATCTGCAGCATCTCTGGCATCTGTGTCTCTGTCCTTAATCAGTCAATGGCCTCAGTCGTAGTATTTAAGTGATGACCCCAGAAGAATGGAAATTCTTTAGTCTTTCCTTAAACCTGGTAGAGATCTGTTACCCTTGTATGTTCATTGTGTTCTCTCAATAAAAATCACAAGGAGAGCTTTAGGGGTAATTCAAGCTGCAAGAGATGTGAAACCTGGTGAAATTTATTTTCTTACTATTAAAATAATTCTTTTGCAGTTGTGGAGGCATTCCTTTACAGCTTCATATCACATCTATAATTTCAGTAGCAGGTCAGTAATTTTTGAACATAAAATGTTGTTTTAGCATTCATTTTGCACTGAAATGTCATTTCACTGATTTCTCTTGGCTGCATTTTGTTTTTGTTTTTCCAGTTCTATCTTAGATGATGGACTACTACCTAATGATATACAGTATATATCCTGGTCACCTGTTGGTCATAAACTGGTTAGTAAAGAAAAATGAGACTTTATATAAAGAGTCATTTTCATACACATGACATGGAAACTCATGTTGTCTGTACCCTTGAGGTTTTGGGACTTTCCTACTGCTAGGTGAAGTAGCTGAACTAGTTTCAAAATTGACTACTGTAGCTGGAAAGACTCCAAAGTTCCTCTGTGTGTTTTGTTTTGTTCTTTAATGAAAATGCGTTCCTGAAAGTAACTAGTGGCCCCAGCAGT
The DNA here is from genome assembly GCA_013399945.1 of Ploceus nigricollis. Lineage (NCBI taxonomy): Eukaryota > Metazoa > Chordata > Aves > Passeriformes > Ploceidae > Ploceus > Ploceus nigricollis. The sequence goes on from VXBC01007018.1 coordinate 1,477,975, forward strand.
CATGAAATGCACAAATGCACAGGAACTTTGTGTTTTTACAGTTGCAGACAGTAGCTCATCCCTTTCAAAGACAGCAGCATTAAACTGTCTATTTAATCATCACTGTGTGATTTTTTCTCCTAATTACACAATAGTTGATGAAGTTTTACTTGATGGATGCATGTAGTGGGATTAGAGGATTAAAATCTGTCTTGTACTCTTTCCCACCACTTGTTTTCTTCCTCCCCTCCCCTCCAGTCCATGTCAATGGTGCCAACCACCACATTTGCAAGGCTTGTGCCTTCCTTGTGTTGAGCGTTAGACTGCCACAGGAGAATGTGGTGTTCATTTATTCTTATTGCTTAGTGAATTTGTATGTCAATTATAAAGACCAGCAACAGAAGCAAAGCAAGTTGAAAAGAGTTTCTGCATCTTGGAGGAAAGCTCTGGAATAAAACTCTGTTGTTCAGTTATTGGAGATGAAAACCAGGGGTGATTAGAGAGGCAGGCAGGTGCCAAAAATTAGAGTTCTGAGTGCTACTGAAGAAATGTACCGTCTTTGCAGATCTACTGGCAGCACTGAGGCCCCAGTGAATGTTTTAGCAAAGCCCTGATAGCTTTCTTTGAAGGACAAATTCGTGGAAAACAACTCCTGATGAAGGAAAATAAGTTTGTATTTGGGAGAAAATGAATTGCAAGATTTTCAAAACTTTATACAGTAGTCATGTCACTTTTCATATTTTATTTGGTTTTTTGCATCTAGGCCTGAAGTTATGTTGCTCACCCTGATCTGTATTAGTATTTGTATTAGTAATTCCAAGTTTTTTAAGTATCAAGGTTGTTTGGTGAAATGCAGATTTTAAAGATTGTTTTTATCATTTCTTGTAAATTGCCCAGTAGATGAAATAAAGAAAGGAAGTAGGATTTACTGTAATAGTAATTGTTATCACAATGATGTTTTGCAGGCATATGTTTGGAATAATAATGTTTATGTAAAAGCTTCACCAACAGCAGAAGCTGTGCAAATCACTCAAAATGGAGAAGAAAATAAAATTTTCAATGGAATACCAGACTGGGTTTATGAAGGTAAGTACATGAAGCAAGTTCTACTTTCCATTATTATGTGAAAAATTTGGTTTATTGTAACTGTTGTGTCATTCTTTACCACTGAAAAATTCAAATTAATCAAACTCTGTATTTTAAAAGAAACACGCATCCTTATCTGGGCTTAATACCTGGCCAGTGTGAGGATCTAAGAATATACATGAGTTTGCCTAGTTTGCATTTTGTCACTGGAAATTTTAGTGTGAATTAGCTTCACATGATAGATTATAAACATTGATCTAATGTCTCATTTCAGAACCCCAACAAACAGTCTGCATTTCAATTAAAAAAAAAATCCTATTAAAAACTAATGAGAACAGCACCTAGGATAGAAGAGCCGACCTATCAATTATAACTTAAATACATTTGCATCTCTTTCAGAGGAAATGTTTGGCACCCATTCTGCTCTGTGGTGGTCTCCAAATGGCAATTTTTTGGCATATGCATCCTTTAATGATACAGAAGTTCCTGTTATAGAGTATTCCTTCTATTCTGAAGACACCTTGCAGTATCCAAAGACCATTAAAATCCCATATCCCAAGGTCTGTGTTATTTATTAAACATGTTTGTTCTGCAGTTTCATTAAGAGAGTAGTCTCATCTAATCAGTTCCTGCTAATGAAAATATTGTCTGTCTCTCCTCAACAGCTTGCTGTGATTACTCTTTCTGAAGTCAACAGCATCTGGCAATGTTAAAGTATTTTATTATCTCCAGGGGAAAGAAAAAATAGGGAAAAAAAGTATGATTTAAGGTTTTGTTGTTTCACTATAAAATTTAGAGGTAGTGAGTAGATGTTGAGATAAGAAAGCTCTCAAGGAGCTAAGTTGGTACAAAGCATTAGGCAGATGTACATTAAGTTAGGGTTGTGCATGGTATTGATAATGGAATCTTCTTCAGCTAATAGAGCATTTTCAGTTTCCTGTATTGAGAGGAAGAGGAAGAATCTGCTAAAGGAGCTTCTTTGCCCACACCTTAAGCTCTTCCAGTTTTAGCTGTAAGAGTGAAAGGTTTAATGCATGGAGCTCCTCCTTCCCCCTCCTCTCCATGTGACTTAATGCCCACTGCTTGTGGCACAGTTGGCAGTGGGCTGAATGGGGCAAGAGTCAGAGTGCAGAGTCTAGTGAGTTCCTTCATGTGCTCCATGTGGAGAGGGTTTCGTGTTTAATACAGGACTTACCTGTTATTTGATGTTATACAGATTTTAATTTATCTGAGCAATGCACTTAAGACATAAAGCGAGTACAAATTGCACTTAGAGTACAACAGTTGCACTACCCTGCTGAGTGTCAATACAAACATGTTCTCATAGTTGGCCTCCATAATACACTCACCATCACAGTGCTGGGCATCCCCATTGCTAGGAAGGAGTAGATGGGTTGAACTCATCTCAAGTCCATCATTTTAGTTCTTTCTGTTCACCGCTGGGTTTTTGTACTCTGTGTTGATTTAGGGCATCAACACGCCCCGCCCCAATCCAGAATGCCATGGCCCTCCCAGGAAGATATTTTCACTTTTGATTAGTGGGGCAAGACAGATGATACAGCCAGTTTATTGCTTATCTGGTACAGCTGCCTGGTGGAAGAATTGCTCTCTTTGTGCCAAGCTCAGGTTTCTCTGCAGCAGCCGTGGTTGCTCCCTACCCTTCCCAAAGGTCCTGGAGCATGTGGCCTTTGCCTGTGCCCTTGGAGCCTCCCCCAGAGGGGTCACTGACAGCTCTGTCCTGAGCATGGCCCCTGAGAAGAGACACAGGAGTAGAATGAATTGCCAATCTAAACTACACATTTTATTACAAACCCCTCTTGTTTGGAATATTGCTGACTTCTGGAGGTGGATCAAGTGTAGCTACCTAACTGTTACCATGAGGACTTGGCTGGTTAACTGCAAGAGAAACAGCCCTTACTGACACAGCTCTTCTGCTGTCAGCAGCAGTGCGTTAGAGATAGTGCAGTGCGTGCTGCAGTCACAGCTTTGATTGGGATATAGGCAGCTGTGATATGATTAGTGCATGTAAGGTGCTGCTTCCATGGAGGAGCATTTTCCGGTGTGTTAGCAATGGATTTGATTCTCTCTAGGTACTGTGTGTGGTATGTAGGATGAGATCTGGTCAAATACAGTAAGCCCTGTGATTGTTTCTAAATGTAGCAGTCTTTCTTATCTAGAAACGCATAACACTTCTGTGTGAAAAATACAAAGGATAATTTATGTATCAATCATAAAACTGCATTTAGGAACTTGTCTTTTCACATGTTTGCAGTTGGTTGGTTTTACCTTTCTGTCTGTAGTAACTTATTCGTCTGTAATTTCAAACACTTCACAAAGAATATTCTCTCTTTAAAAGTACAATGAAAAATTTTATTTTTAGGCAGGAGCTACAAATCCAACTGTACAATTCTTTATTGTGGATACCACATCACTTCCAGCTTCCAAACCTGTTGAAATTGTTCCACCTGCAGAAATAAAATCAAGGTGAGAAATTTTGGGTAAATATTTGATATTTGATTGTTTCTTTTGATGGGAGAGGAGGAGCTGTTATATGTGAGCTCCCTGTATTCAGTGTATATGGCAGTTTTTCCCTGTAATGTGGCTCTGGTAGCAACAAGATTTACCAGAGAAAATCTGCACAGAGATTATCCTCCTAGTGATTATATATAGATGGCATATTCCATGTATGTTATATTCAGAATGTGACAAGTTCTTGGCTCGTCACATTCAGTGGAGTCTAACTATGGTGAAGTCATTTCACAGTACAACTTTAATATGAGCAAGTTTTCGTATAATCAAATTATAATATATGTATTTCTATTCACTGGAAAAAAAAAAAAAACAACAAAACAAAACCTTAATGGTAAGTGAAGATTTGATTTCATTGGAAGCAGACTCCTTGCTAAGGCAAGGTATCATGGTTGTCTTCAGATTTATACTTAAAATGTTTGTTTTCTTTGGGAAGATGGTGAAAATCAGCACCTCTCAGAGTAAATGGAAAATTGTATTCCTCAAAATGCCACTGGAAATGCACAACATGATATAAATGTATTTTGTAAAGAGCAGCTACATCCATTTAAAGTGCATGCACACAATTTGGTATCCCAAATCTTGGGTTTTGTTTTTTTCTTTTTAACAGTATTGTGGAAATGTTTTAGAGGTTTGCACTTACAAACATGATGGGTGTGAAAGCACAGGTTATACCGATAAACCAGAAAAAAACAAAGGTCTGTTAGCTTATGCATAAAACCAGCATTTTATACATGGGGCCAAAAAGCTATAACTGGAAAATCAATACTGTTCCATTTCAGCCTCACCACAGTGTAACATCCATGTGTTAACAGCGATGCAAGTTCTTATGAATATGTTGTTCTTTATCCTTCCCTTTCAGTCACACTGCAATAGCTGCATGTTAGATAGCTGTCGTGCCTTGTTTTCCTCCAGAATTCCAGTGCTTCAGAATTAAAAGCCCTTTACATTTTGCTCAGTACTGATTAAGATCTTTGCTGTCTTAGAGGGTTTTTTTACTTTTTGTTAATACCTTATGGAAGTTGATGTCAGGAGAATAACCATCAGCTACCTTCCAGCCTCACATCCATCTAGCTAACAGAGGTGTGAGTTACATGGAGTTCATTCATTCTTAAATTGATTTGCCACTCAGTTAGTCAGGATTAATACAAATATAAATCTTGAATGATGAGTTCAAGGATCAAAATTCACTCCTTCTCCCAGTGGCTCATCCAAATAATGGTCAAGTCTCACCATGTGTGTCCTGCAAAAGTTGAGGTGGCCAGAACGAGTCTTGGGGAACTTTGCAAGAGCAAAGGTGCACGAGTAGGAAAAGGTGAGCAATGTGCAGTGTTGCTGTTCGGTAGTTTTTTTTCTGGAAGCACAAAGTATTGAATATTTACTTTGCTTTTATATGTATACCATTGTATGACAGGAAAGGTTAGTTTTTGTGATAGAAAATTCTACTTTTACTTCCACAGAGCTAAATTTTGAGCAAAACTGAGTCTGAGTTGGTGGCATACGTCACTCCACCTGCCTGGTTGGGGATGTTGAGGGGCAGTGCATCAGCAAATGGTTGCCTGCTACAGCTCTATCCAGAGCTTGGGTGAGCACTAGTTTTACCCCTACATATGAAGAGGGCACAGCTCACTTATGTTGCAGAGTGAGAGTTTTATTTGTCAAGAAAAACTGCCAGAATCTGGAATGGCAGTGCTTCGCCATATAATGGTACTTGAAACCTGACACTCTGCTTGAATGACCAGCATGAAATCTATCCAGCATTTAAGCACTGGTTTTGGCACCATGGATACAGAGGGCTCCTGTTAGCCAACAAGAGGATGAAGGGAATGGATCCTTCTTGTCTGAAATTATCTATCCTAAAATAAGCTGTCTTCTAAGTAGAGTGGTTGCAGGGTATCCCTTTTCAGCAACAAATGAGGAAGGGCAGTGCAAAACTACTGTACTTTATACTTGACTTAATTGCAGTTTAGTTAACCTTTCTTCTGTTGTTGAGTGCTGAAGGTGCATTCCCACTCTCACAGGGGAGAGATAGTTACTGTAATAGCTCGATAAATAATATTTGTTTTGTTTGTTTTCCATGTAATGTTCATCTTGTCTGATTAATGATTTATAATCACCAGAATTGTTAACAACTCTTACTTTGAAGGAATGAAAAGTGTGGGACTAATTCCCCTTATACAAAACAAGGGAAACCACTATTATAGGTACAGGAAGAATGATGTTGTATTTTTCTTTTTTTTCACAAACAAGCTCCTGCAGACTCAATGGCAGTAGCAGTTAAATGACCTGCTGACGTCCCAGTCAAATATAAATGCAGAAATAGACCTTTTCCAAACATGAATTTGAAACTATAATCTAGAAATAAATCTGAAGGTTTTTGATAACCAGCTGACATATTTTTAATCCATCCACACTAATTGTAGTGTTTCCTTCCTCAAACTGCAGTGATCAGAAAGATACTCTTATCACAAAACTTCCCACACATTTTTGTTAACTAACTTTGGGGGAAAAGGGAACATGAACTTGGAACTAAGTCAAATTTGCAAATTATGGTTAAAAATGTATACTTGCCTTGGAGGGGAAGTTTGTTTTATTTTAGTTCATAAGGCTTCAAGGAGATAGGAAAGATCTAAAATAAGAAAAGACAGTACATCTAACAGATCGTTATGGTAAACAAAGCCACTAAATTTTATGTGGTGCATTTTTAAAATTAATATACAGAAATATTCATGAAAATGGGGTTTTTTTCTGATACTTCATCCTTCATGCCAGCCGGGTGGTATTCTGAAGATGAAAGTAAAATATTCAAATAGTCATATCTGGTTTTGGTATGATCTCTCCCTCCATTGTAACTAAAGAAATAACTACTAAATTGAACAAAAGTATCTATCACTCAGAAAATAATTACAAGCAACCAACTTCAGGCAGCTAAGGATAAAATTCCTTAATCTGAGGCATATACAACTTAATATTCAGAAGAATTTCCTCTAGATGCACACAGTATGAGATTTATGAACAGCCTGGAGTAGCTATTATTTTATGCATTAGAGAATAGCTGTTAAAATTTAATTGCAGTCTTTCTGGAAGTGGGTTTGTATGAGCCATCTAATTCTTTATTGTATCTCTGAAAATAACCAAAGCATCTACTAGCAGCAAAAACAATTGATGAAAAAATGGCTCAATTACATTTGCATCATTGTTTATTGTTGAAGAGTAGATTGAAATGAAAATAGCCAGATGAGTCTCATTCAGTGAATTGCTGAATGCAATTGTATGGTATGCTGTTATAGAGAGGATTTTAAATATCTTATGTTGTTGCTGTTTTCAGTGATCATTATTTGAGTGTTGTAACATGGGTGACAGATGAAAGGATTTGTCTGCAATGGCTCAGAAGAATTCAGAATTTTTCAGTCCTCACAGTCTGTGACTTTGAAAATGGTATTTGGTCATGTCCAAAGGTAAGAGAAATTAGGTGGGAGAGTTGCAATGTTAGATGAAACTAGAAAGGAGTAGAGTATATCTGTATGCTTACCTTTGTAGAAATAAAGCCTGATGTAAAATAAACATAATTGTTGTGGGATTGTTTGTTTTTCTCGTTCTTAGGAAAAACAATTTACTGAAGAAAGTACAACTGGCTGGATTGGCAGAGTGAGTATTCAATTTCTAAAACTGCCACATGATAAATAATTCTGATAATTATGAAAATTTCATATGAGCCTGTTGCAGTTTGTAGTGCTTCTTGTGTGTAGGTCCTGTCCTCTCTCTTGCTGTATTTTACATGTACTGGGAAAAATGATCTCAAATGTTACTCCACGCCTGGGGTTAAGCTTAATTTTTTTGTGGGTAATGGCTTCTGAACTCCCAGGTTGGGCTGACAGTGCAGTATGGCTGGAGCTCTAATCATGCCCTCTGTGACCTGTGCATCTTGTTGACAGGACAAGAGGTTATGGCTTTAAATTGAAAGAGTAGGCTCAGATTAAGTGTTAGAAAGAAATTTGTCACTGTGGGGTGGTGAGGCACTGGAACAGGTTGTCCAGAGAAGCTGTGAATACCCCATCTCTGGGAGTGTTTTAGACCAAGTTGGATGGGGCTTTGAACACCCTGGTCTAGTGGAATGTGTCCCTTCCCATGGCAGAAGGGTTGGAACAAGATGAACTTCAAGGTCCCTTCCAACCCACACCATTCTATGATTCTATGATTTTACGTTCAGCTTACCAAAAGCATAGCGCCCTTTCCAGACTCCTTTCTGCTTCTGATCTGCTGCTTTGGTAGAAGTAGGTAGGGGAAATGCAGGAGCCCAGATTCAGAATTCCCTTTGTTCTGGAGAGTTGCCAGCTATTCTAGTTTACCTGCTTTCTAGTCTTCCTACTACCTCCAGAAAGATCTAGGGAATAAAATGTATTCAGAAGTGTATTCTGTAACCTTTGAATCATATTGGAGTAAAGGCATAGAGGACAAATGTAATTTTTAGTGTATCAGGTTGCAACAAACTATTCCAGGATTTAACTGGGGCTACTCATTTATTTATTTTTCCTCTGCATGAAATATCCACTGAAGAGAAGTGGGGACAAGATGAATGTAACTGGCCAGATTAAAATTTTCATGCACTTCTGCCAAACCAGCCGCTACTGTCTGGAAGATGCTTTCCAAGCTGCCTCTCAGTCCTTTTGTACATGGTAGGGAGTAGGCACCTAATGAACTACACAGAAGATCTGGGGGAAGTGAAGTAGAGATGTAAAAGTTCAGATTTGGAGGGAGAAATGAGTTTCAGAGTTTTTGATGAGAACACAGAGTACACTTTCCACTCCCGCATTTTCCACACACTGATTATGCTTTAGTCACTAATTCACTTTTGAAGTCAAAAATGAAAGTTTAAAGAAATGCAAAGAGGGAGGCAACAGCAGGGATGAAATCATCCGCAGTATGAAGATGAGAGATCAACCCACCTGCTGTCAAATTTGATATGGAAAGGAAGGCCTTAACGCTGACACATTTTGCTTCTCTGCAGCAAAGGCTTCACAATTAGACAATGTGATGATCAAGCTGCAGACTTTGTAAACAGTTGTGCAAAATGAGAGGGCAAAATGCAAGTCTGTGCCACTAAACTAGGTTGTTGGTTTTTTGTTTCTTTTAAAGAGACAACCCGCTTCTTAGGAGCTGTTGGAAGAAATGATAATCTTACTGTACAATTCTTGGATCTGAGAAAGAAATAAAGAGTAGGGAGGACTGAAGAGGGGATAGGATAGGTATATTTATTCCTTTTTTATTTTTTTCACCTTCTTAGGGACGATGAAATGATATTTGACTGATAAGGAATATTTTTATACATTTGCAAGATGTATATATGCACATACTTATGTATAGAAAAATTTAAGTAAATTATGTATGTGTGTAGAATACAGACATATAGTCCTCTCTTTGTATCTGTAGTGGTTTTTATGGGTTTTGGGGGAGAAGGCTTTTTAGGTTTTTTGTTGGTGGTTTTGGTGGTTTGGGTTTTTTTTTNAGAAATGAAATTATGTTTAAATGAAGAACGCTCAGAAAAGCTTGCATTGCTGTATAAGGATTCCAGGTCATCAGCTGTTAGAGCTTGCCAGTTGAGTTAAAGGAAAGTCACACTTTGAAAAATAAGGGAAAAGCTAGCAAAATATTTGCCAGATTACTTTTTGCAAAAATATTGCTTGGGAACAAGGAGAGGTTATTTGGAGCACATGGTTAGAAAGACTTAATTTCTGTCATTGCTTTCTGAATGACCGGAGGCAAATCACTTTGTTTCGCCATTTCAAGATGGGTATAACGTCTCCGAGGCAGTTACATTGTGTCAGTTGCCTAATTAGCATTTAGATCCTTTGGGCGTTTGTCACAGAAATAAGTTTTATTTCATTCAGCTCAATTTCTTTCCTCTCTTTTTTTCCTACCATATGTAGCACATTCAAATGGCAGTCAATAGAAGAAATTGATTCATTTCTGTCACTCTCAATTGATAAATGGGTAATTACTTCATGAAAATATTATTCCAGTTTGAGTTCTCTGTCATTCTGTAATCACCTACTTGCTAGCAAAATTTCCTCTTGGAAAGCAGCTTGTGTTTTCTTGAATAGAGCAGGACATTTTTCACTGTTAAGCTAAAAAAAACACTGAGTTCAAAGAATTTGTTCGCAAATAGGTGTTTTAAAATGGAAAATTCAAGAGAAACATGAATTTGCAAAATTTACATTTTTATAGGTTACAGCTGCATTGGATGGAATAAAACAGTGCCTTTGAAAGAAGATGCAAATATTGTTTCCTAAAACTGTAGAAAACTAAGACCACCAAAAGTACCTCACATTCTATGGGGGGGAGGGAGTTGGGGGGCGTGGATCACTGCCAGGATTAGTGCTCAGGAAATTCTGCTGCTTAAGGAGCAGGAAAATATTTCAAGTGTGTTTATTTTAAGAGTGATGGCTACAGGTTCTACCTACTAAGTCAGAAGGCAAAAATGTTTGCAGTACATTCATTGATGCCTTGTTGTAAGCACTGAGAGTCCTGGTTAGAGATATTAAAACCTAAATTTATCACTTAGGATCTGGAGTTTTGTTTTTTGCTTTAATAGACATCTCTCTTATGTTCAAGTTTCAGCCATCTGTCCCTCACTTTGCACCCGACAATGCTTCCTACTACAAAGTCTTCAGCAACCCAGCAGGTTACAAGCACATCCATTACATAAATGGCTCACAGGTGAGGAATATTGTCTAGGACATTCTCTGCTGGCTTGTCTTTCTCCTGGTGGTCAAGGAGTTTCATGTTCTACTTTTTGCCTTGCCTCTTCCCCTGCTCCAGGTTCCAGTAGCTATTACTTCAGGAAATTGGGAAGTAATCAGCATAGAAGCTGTAACCAATGAATTTTTGTAAGTATCTGTAAATAAGGTACCTCTTCCTATCATAAGGGCTGGTAACAAGAGTCTAAGCAAGCACAGTGAGAGAAGAGGGAGAAGGTTTTTAACTTATTAAAAATCTAATTTAAACATGTCAGATAAAATTTTTAAATATTATACTGTAAATATTTTACTAAAACCATTATGTTTTGCTTTTATAGATACTACATCAGTAATGAAAATAATAAAATGCCAGGAGGAAGAAATCTTTATAAGTAAGAAATTCTTTCTTCTGCAGTATGAGTAAAATTTTTGTTAATGAAAAAGAGAAACTTTAAGAAAAATCACTGAAATAATGTGGGATGTGCCTAATGTGGGATCACCTTTAAGATATTTAATGAAAATCAGTGTAAGAGTATAAACTGCAAAAGTAACTGAAATATTTTTCTATAAATTCAGTTAATAAAGGGAAATTGTGAGAAGAAACAACCAATCCTCAAGGAAAAATACCCTAAAAATAACCCTCATGCTTTTCTTCCTATTGCTATAATTTCAGTATTAATTGAACTCAAAAGCTGAAACTCTGTTTTCTCTAGTTTTTGAATCAGTTTCTATTAGTTCTGAATTTTAACATTTTTCATTTGGCCATCTTACTTAAAAAGCATATACTGTGGTTTAGCGTCTCTGAGATAAAGCTCATTTACTTTGCAGAGTGCTCTTGGAAAGCAGTCCAAAATTTACTAAATGTGTTAGCTGTAATCTGGATCAAGAAAGATGCCAGTATTATTCTGTGTCCTTCAGCAAAGACACACAGTATTATCAGCTAAATTGTCTCGGTGAGTATATCCCGAATTAATTGACATAAACATGACTCACTGATTAGCTGGGTGGTGAAGTTCACTTCGTCAGGATCTTGATATGTACTGTGTAACAATGATATGTGTTGATAACATTGGATAAATGCATTGGCAGTGGAAAAACATACTGCCTCCTAGGCTCAAAAGTACCTTGACAAAAAGTACTAGGATAAAACTTGTTAGTTCTATCTGTCAGTGGACCTGAAAGAGCTGCAAAACACTCCTGTCCACTGTGCATCTCCTCGAGAGGTGTATGGGGAGCTCTGCCTGCAGAAGGAATTTGGAGGCTCTGAAAGTGTGACAAGCAACAGACTGGGTAAAGAGCAGTGCTTTATGTATGAGAATAAAATTAAGATAGTGCTGGTCAAGAAAAAAATCCAAGTAATGTAATCATAAGGTAAGTGGTGGGACTGTCTGTCTCTGACCTGTAAGTGCTCCTGCTACATAGTACAAGGGTTAAATTAATCAAAGGCTGGGAAAAATAAAATCGTCTCCAAAATTACTTTAAATTTAAATGTATGCTGTTTTTTACCATGCCAAGATCTTCCTTAATCCATGGTCTAGAAGGACAGACAGCAGATGGAATTTTCTGTCAGATTGTAAAAGTGGTTGAAGACAGCTGCTGTGGTCCCTGTGACAAGGCTTCCTGATGGCCAAACCATTGTCCACAACCAAGGCTTTGCTAAAGAGGGGAAATTCTGTTCTTCAGTGCCTCACAGACATGTGGTTCATCTCTGAGACAGTCTGAACATTTTGTGGGACTCTGTGGCTTGAATTTGGGCTCTACTAATCTAAAATTTAGCTTGAGCAGACTGGAGGGAAACAAGTTCTGAGCTTTTATGATTCACCTGTTTCCAATTACTTTATGAGGGCTGTGTTTCAAGCCAGTATGCAAACATGAAGGTTTTGTGCCCTGTTAACAGGTCCTGGCCTGCCCATATCTACCCTGCACAGAAGCACAGATGATGAAGGTATGGGATTGTCTTTTATTTTTATTACACCAGAAAATTGCACTGTAAATTTATTCTAATTTTCTTCTCATTGCATAGTATAATAATAAAAATGTCAGTTATAAAGGGTAAATTTAATTTCAAATAATTACCAGAAGAATAAATTATATAGCTTGACATATATTTATTCAGAGTTTATTTAACATTATTTTACACAGGGCTAGAAGTGTATGACTTATTTACTGAATAATTGTTCAGTTTTTCTGAAACGGTATTTAGGTGAAAAACAGGGAAAAAAAGAACTGAAAGAAAACTATATTGTAAACATTGAATCTGAGAGGAAGAACAAAAACTGCAGTAAACTAAAGCTGCAATATAAGTTGCCATCATCTCAGGTTTAATATTTAAAGTGGTTCATAATTAAAGAGCAGCGCATTTGAAAAAAATCTGTTTAGTTTTTGAATCTGACTTACTCTGTTATTTAGTCCTCAGATACTTGGAAAAGAACACTGAACTGGAAAATTCATTGAAAGATATTCAGATGCCTTCAAAAAAATTTGGCTCCCTTAGTATAGATGGATACAGTAAGTTCAAAAATGTCTTTTACCTTTCCCCTCCCATCCCCCCCTTTCACCAAGAGGTTCAAGGTCTTCTGCTGAGGAGCATGACAGGACAGATGGGTGTAATGGGAATTCTTGCAGTTATTCAGAACTTAGAGGCAAGTTGATTTTTTCTGGACATTTCCAAATATTCTCAGTTATTTTCTGAAATCCCAAAATGTTCTTATCTAAAATGTGCTTTTTCCATAGTGTAGTATCTTCATGTTTTCATGATGAAGTGGCTTAACTCCTTTTTCCTTTATAATAAACTGGAAACCAGAAGTGTCTAACAGTGCATTAAATAAATAAGAGAAATGAGGTTGGGGCACAAACCCAAAGCTCTTTAACATTGTTGAATTTAAATTACATTATAAATTCAAGTAGGTCTTTCTGATTTACAGGTGCCAAGTCCCCTTGGTTTGTGTTAGCAGGTTGGGAGAGTGGAGAAGTTCAGTTACTATGAAAAAGCAGACACAGTCTAAATGAAATACCTTGAAAAAACATTTAAGCAACATTTCAACTCTATCACCTTTGTGTGGGGGGTTGAATAGGTTGAATGGGTTTGGATTGAATAGTCATTCTTGAAAGCACATTCATGCTCTGAGACTGCATATACCTTAGTACAGACCAGAGCAAAATGCTAGAAAATGAACTGTTAATGCCTTGTGAGTCGTGCCCCTCAGAATATGGGTAGAGAAATGTTCTTGGTGTGCTCTTAGGCTGAGCAACATCAAAGAGCCCAGGAGTGGGAGGCCTGGTACCTGTCTGAACTGTACTTGCTCCAGCCTTTGCTACTAGCTTTTCTCTTCATGACAAACTTCCTCCTGATAAAATGAGCAGATATTCTTAATGGCATTCCATTTTACAAACTGTATTGAGTTAGGTCAGTCACTGCTAACTGTTCTTTTTGATGCCTCCCTTCTTTCACTGTTACCTTATTTATATAATAACTCTCTTTATCTTTGTGTTTTCTGTCTTTTATTTCTGTCACATTTTTACTAGGGCTAAAGATGAAATCTTCCAGGCAAGATGGAGATTTAAAGAGGTTCTTCATGCTATCAGTTGTATATTCATTTTTTTTTCTTCCTCTTTGTTCTTACTACTTCATGTCTTCAGGGTAAAAGCTTTTGGGTAAGGGGAATCTATTTTTAATATCAAAAATAGGAGAAGCAAATCCATTTATGTAGTCCTACTTAAAGCTTCAAGTCTTCTCACAAATCCATCTAGGTTATTAGAGAAGAAATCCACCCCTGTGACTATAGAGTATGCAAAATTTAAAATTAGTATTTTAATGTGTTCAATTTAGATTGTTTATGTTTCAGTGTTCTGATGCCTTGCATATTTGTATCTGGGCAAATTTCTGTAAGATTTGCATTCTGACTATTACTGCAGTGCAGTCCATCAGCATTGCAGCATCAGTTCACTTAAAATTCATGAGTGAACAATTGAGTCATTCAGTTTGCAAAACTTACAGGGTGTGCCTTTAAAATGTTCAGCTCACAGCAAGCTTGGGTAGGACGAATAACATGAATGGAACTGGAATCAATATTGCTTCAAAAATAATAGATACTTGGATATGTTTCTGGGATGCTTTACAAACTGTCAAGCAAAGTCTATCTGGCAGGTTCAAAATAATATAGAATTTCTTTCCTCTGCTGGGAGAGAAATTTTATTTTTGAACCTGTGTTAGATTTACTACTGTAGAGACATAACAAGTTTCACATATAAGCTTAGAATATTGTCATGAGATGGCATGTTGAGTCCCCATATTTTATTACTTTCTGCTAGTTTAACTGTAAAACATTTTAAAAAATGACTAGCTAGGAACTTCGACATGTATATATTAGGACAGTCCAGTTGAAATTGCTCTATAATTTTTAGAGGGTGGCTCAAATGTGCTCTTGTATGAATTGTAATGCATGTCAAGTAATTTCACTGGAGAGCTGACCTAAGTCAAACTCTTTTCACTTTTAGACCTGTGGTATCAAATGATTCTGCCTCCCCATTTTGATCCATCAAAGAAGCATCCTCTGCTCCTTGATGTGTAAGTTTTCAACCACATGGCAGTGTTGTGTTAATAATCACTTTCATCTACTTCAAATGTTCTTAATAAGGAAACACAAAACTGGAATGTTTTCTAATTACTTCTTGAAGTAGTTTTAAGATGGAATGAAAAATAGGGGTTTATCCCAGTACATGGTGGATTCCTGTGCCCTAAGATGATGTAATGCTTAATGAGCACATGCTCTGGCACTGGCACTGAGGCAGATACGTTCTATGTGATTTAACAGCCAGGATGTTTGTGTCAGCTTACCTTCTTCTCTGCTTGTGACATTCCTTAGGAATAGTCTTTGATGAAATCACAATCCAGAATGAAACCTTGAATAAGCCTTGTATTCTAAAGCTGAAGAAGGGCGTGTGATGTTGCACGTTTTCTGTGATAATTGAGTGCCAGTCAATGTTGACAAACTTCATCCTGTGGTCAGGATTGCATTTGCTGTGTACTTTTTTTCATAAGTACAAACCCATAAGCATGTGCTGATTGGTCTGGTCTTCCTCAAGCACTTCTGTTCATCCTGGTGTGTTTTCTTCTAAATGCGAATTACTGAATTTTAGCTATGCATTAATAGAAAAATGTTAAGTTACTCCTTTTTTTTTACAAAAAGGTGACTCTATAAGGAAACTGGCTGTTAGATGTTAGGTATAGTTTTATATAATGCAATTTGGTAGCACTTTATGATGTGCCATTGAACATTTTAATGAATAGCCAGTGCTCTTGGCTTCTTAAGCCTTGTTTTAGTTATGATACTATTTTTATTGACTTACCTGGACCTTTGTCAGGATCACCTCTGGTTCACAGTGATCTTAATATCAGAAATTACTTTGGAAGTATATCGATCCATAGCTTGAATTAAATTCCCAGTAGTTTTTTCTGTGTTTTTAAAACTGATAAAAGTGGACTATAGAGCCATAGGAGCCATTCTTCTATTTCTTACTCTGTTGAACAGTGGCTAGAGAAGTGCACTGCACAGAATTTTACCATCAAGGCACTCAGAGTATGATTTCATAGTGATCAAGTGCTTCTGAAATATTTTAAAGTAAAAAGTTACAATTATAGTTTTGCTTCCTTTTTCTCAGCCTACATAAGAAATGGTTCAGACTGATCAGACATAGAAAATGGTATTTTTCATTTTTCCAGTTGAAGGCTATTAATTGATTTCAGACTTAAATAAATCATGGGTGAATGGAACAGAAATAGAGAACATCACTTTGAAACTCAGGTAACTAGATATGCCAAAACAAAAGAAAACTTGGCTTGGATTTCTGATAAGCTGCCTTAAGTCAAAATAATGAAGCCTTCTTATTAGAGCAGAAAGAGGTAAAAAAAAAAAATCCAGTCTGCTTTCTTGATTAACAGCTGAAGTTTCAAAAAAGCATATTGCTTTTAGTGGCACCTTGGAGTCAGTCAGTGATGCTTTTCTTGTTTCCTCAGTTTAATTTGAAACTTTATCCTGTTTTAAAGGCCAAAATTGCCAGCAGTAATTATATTTCAAATGCTTGATGTGAGATTATGTGGAGAGTAAATGCCTGAATTTTGTGACATTATTCCCCTAGGTATGCAGGACCTTGTAGTCAGAAAGTAGACCAAGCCTTCCGGATCAGCTGGGCAACTTACCTGGCGAGCACGGAGCGCGTCATCGTGGCCAGCTTCGACGGCAGGGGCAGCGGCTACCAGGGGGATCGAATTATGCACGCAATTAACCGAAGGCTGGGAACATATGAAGTGGAAGATCAGATAGCAGCAGCCAGGTGAGCTACAGGGAAAGGTCAACACCTGCTCCTTCTTTTACGTGTTTATTTTGTAGGGGGAGAAAAGGTGAAGGTTTCAAATCATCATCTTGAAAATATTGGCAAAAAATAACTACATTCTGCTTAATTTTGTACGCTGAAATGTGTAATTCATATGCCAACCATCATTTTATGTTTAAAAAGAGAGGAGGGTTAATGCTGTAATACCAATTAACCATATCTCTGATTTTATGGAGATGATTTTATAGAGATGATATGTGTCATATTAGTGGAAGAACATGCTACCAAGGAACTTGGAGATGGAAGTTTTACTTCAAGGATTTGCAAGTTTCTGTTGTCACAGAATTATGAGAAATACTCAGCCTTCAAATCGTAGTTCACATTTGTCACTTGGTTTATGCTTGTAGAACCTCACTAAAACAAAAAATCCCAGTCTAGATCTCTTGGAATTGCAATAAAGTTTGATCTTACAGGGTTTTTCATATGGGATGTTAAAATGTTAAGGAGTTTAAACAAATAGAATTTCACAATCTTCTTGATTTTTTTTTTTAATGGTGACTGTATTTACGTGTGTTGGTCTGTTCCTTACTGCTGCAATTTGATTTTTGTGCATCTTTAAAAAAAGACAAGGCAGGTAGTGAAATCTAACCTAATACAATACAAATGTCAGTGAGTGTGGGTTGAGGGGTTTCAGAATGTTTTTCTAAATTTCCTAAAGACACACGTGCCTGAATTATTGTATGTTTTCATGTGCAGTCACTATGATGAAGTGGGAAATGCTTGTTTGTAAAACAGAAAGAGGCAGACTCGATAGGAAATAGACACATCTGTTGAGTGGCAGATACTTGCAGTTTGTTAAGTGTTTAATTATTCTGTTTGCTTTCAGAGAATTTTCTGAAATGAGCTTTGTTGATAAGGACAGAATAGCTATTTGGGGTTGGGTAAGTACTCAAATAATTTTGGTGGGAATACTATTTAATTTTAACAACTATTTGTTGTGCTGTCATGTGTGTGAGATCCTGTAGTGCTTCATGTGGGGCACCTCTGGGGTCACAGCACAATCCAGTACTTGAACTGGATGAAGTTCATCTTAAAAGTGTGTTTATACACTGCTCTTTTACAATCATTTAGGAGCCTTTGTAAGAGAAATTAGGACTACTAGAGGGATTAAAAACCAATTTAAATGGATGCTGCCAAGTTCCTGTGTACAGTATGAACCTATACCAAAAAGAAAAAAAAAATCCAAGTATGTATTCAATGGTATTTCTTTAGTTGGATGACTGATTTTAAAAAAGATGTGAAATTACACTCAAGCCAGCTGTGTGGGATGGTTATCGTGGTATTTGCAACCAGAGGCCAGATTTCTCTAACTTGATGCGTCTTTAAAACCTGGCACAGTAGATGGAAATATTTAGTAGTTTAATAGCATGCACATACCCCCTCAGCTACAAAGCTAAATGTGTACATAGTATTAGTGATTCCAGTACTGATTTAAATTGTTAACTGAAATTTGGGCACTGCAGGTGACAGGCACCAATAAATAAATTGCTTGATGGCAACATGGTGTCTTTAATAACTTTTCTTCTGGGGGTAAACATGTCTGTTATATGAAGTCACATATAACATTAACTGTAGTGAAAGGAAAATTCTTTCTGCAGAAATTGATGATTTGATGCAATCCCATCTTAAGTCCTTTTGACCTTCAGGATGAATAGTACAAGAATATTCCTCTTTGAAACTATGTTGGGATTATGCATCCTGGACATTGAACCTGTGGGCAAACAGGTTTTCTTTATATCTTGAGTTTTTAGATTGTCAGCCTCTCATTGTCGGGCTGTCGCTATGTACATGGATTTTGTTTGCCACAGATTCAGCAGTAATACCTTTACTGTGGCCAGGTCAGGCATTTATACAGTGTTTAATTACTGAGTGCATGCGTTACTTTGCTAATCTCGTTGGAAGGACCTAGGAATTGAAGTTGGAGCAAACATTTAAGGACTTTGAAATAAGATGCAATCCCCTTTGCCTGTAATCTGGTTTTAAGACAGGAATGAGATCCAAAAATAGCTCTTGTTTTTGAATGTGGGTGGGCACATTTTCCTAAATAACCCATTCAAACTCTTGTGAGGGCAGTCATTTGGGCGGTTGGTGACAGTGTTTAGGTATCTTGCTGCCTGGATGCTCAAGTGTGTCAGATATTTACTCATCTGTGTATCAGGCTAGACTGTGAGTAAATTTTCTGTGTATAGCAAGGAGTGTGTTGTTGCACAGTTCCTCCCACAGACTAAGCAGATCCTTCACTCCCCAGTCACAGTCTTGCTCCTGACACTTTGGGGGAGAGGTAGGGAGTGAGTTACCATAGGCCTGCTCCAAGGGAGCTGGAAATTTTTGGATGCCCTGTTGCAACTACTCATCAGAGCACACTGTGGGCCAGAGCTCTGCTTCCACCCACTCCCCCAGCACGGGAAGGGACACAGCGGTTCAGCAGTGTCTTGTTTCCTGTCTTTTGCTGCTGCCTACAGTGCTACCAAACACAGTCATCCTCAGCTGAGTCACAGTTCGGCAGCGTTTGCGCCCTCTTTCCCCATCAAGTTCTCATTCATCAGTGCCACAGCTGCCATGCACTGTTTGATGCCTGTTTCCCCGACTGAGCAGGCTGGCTGAGATCTGACCCAAATTCAGAATGGAGTTCATTAATATGAAAAACGCTGAGCCTCTAAATGCCTGATGAACTGTGTAGCAGATGGGCCCCATCCTTTCCCTTCCGACTAAAATAACAGCAATGTTTTCTTCTCAGTCTTATGGGGGATATGTGACCTCCATGGTGCTTGGCTCTGGAAGCGGCGTGTTCAAGTGTGGAATAGCGGTTGCCCCCGTGTCACGCTGGCAATATTATGGTATGTGAGGGCTTCCTCGTTACAAGGATTCCCATATGTCCTCCAGTGCACACGCTGCAAAGTGTGGATTCATAGCGCAGAACTTTTGATTATCTACTAGATGCCACGTAAATGCCACTTGGTCTGTTTTTATGAGCTCGTGGCCACTGCATTTTGAAATTAAACCAATTCACTAAATATTATTTCCCATTTTAAAAAGTCAGATCCATAACTTCAGGTAATCTCTTTAACCATTAATGAAGGCTAAAGCATTGTAATATTGGTAGTACTGCTGTAACGTGTCTGCGCTTGCTTTGAAACCAGTATTGTGTGTCAGAAATCCATCACAGTTAAAGTTTTGTGTCTTCAAAATGAAACTTCACTGGTAAGAATGAACTGTGAGGATTAACTTTGACCTTGCATTGGAATTTACTCTCTAAAAGTACCAGAATAGGATTTGAATTGCCTTAGGTTGGTTGTTCAGGGGTTTTTTTAGCATGTAAAATTTGGATTTTATAAATCTAATTCATCTTGAGAATAGCTTGATGTGAGAAAAACCTGATCAAGTGGACAAGTCTCTATATGCTTCAGGCCTTTAGAGCATAAGGTTTCAAGTAGTTGCAGAGGCTAGAAATGGGCTAGTTATAGGAGCCCTCCTCCCAGATTAAAAAAAATTATGTAAAGTTATAAATAGGTGCTGGTATAATCTGAACACATTTTAACATTTTCCTCATTTTTATTTGTCCAAAAACATTCAAGGGAAAGCGTTCCCTGGCAAACCTCTGCTAAAGAAGGCATAATTTATCGTTCTTCAACTAGCACAGAGGCTGTATAATAGCTAATTCAGCAGATTAGATCATGCTGCCAGGCAGTAGCAGTAGTCTGTTGGGGATATAGCAATGTCTTCATAATATTTGGATGTGAATATTACAGTATGACAGGAAATATTTTTTTAATGATCAAGATCTCTAAAATTCCACTTTTACCTAGTTAAATGAAGGATTATGGAGGCATACATATTCAGCATAAAAAAACCTCTAGTGCAACAACTCTGATAAGAAATCAAATGGACATTAGAATATGGCAGCAGAGCATTAATTTGTATGGTTTAAAACAAAGCTGCAAATCTGCAAATGGTAAAATGGCAAAAAAAAAAGTTGAAAATATTTTTTTTTTTTAACCCAAGCTGAATCCTAATATACTACTATATTTTCATAGTATAAATTTTTGGTAGTAAACATTTAGATAAAATAAATAAGGTGGTTTTTTTTCAGATGCTAGTTATTTACTGCAACATCTTCAAATTATTTTTTAGGATTACTGAAAGAATAACAATAAGGAAACATTGACACAAAGTACTATATTAATATTCAGCATTCAGGTGTCCATGGCAACAAGAAGATTAACTATTCTGAATAATGATGGTTACCTACATCCCTCATTGTGGAAAACCTGATTTCCAGTATGCATTGTTACTGCTTGTATTGATGGTAGACAGACTGAAAATTAAGTAGCAGATTCTAATTTTGGGATTTTTTAAATTTCAGATTCAATATACACAGAGCGATACATGGGCCTTCCTACAGAAAATGATAATCTGAAGAACTATAATGTAAGAAAGAAATCACTTTATTTCATTTTTTTGTGTGTTGTTTCATTTCTAAACTGGTATATTGTTCTTTAAACAGTTTAGTTCTTTCCCTGTGGTGAGAAATAAGTAAGTTTGTTTCTTCTCTCCTGCTAGAACTGTTGCATTGTGCTGTTAGAGGCTGTGGTCTCATGTGTTTGGATTTGCACAAGGCAGCTTCGGCTTGGGTGAATGGTGTTTTGGGTTCTTTTTTTTACATTCTCTTCCATTTGACTACTTTGCAGACTGTAAAACAAGCTGTAAAAACTTTTATTTTAACCACCAAGAAACAAATTTGTTTTAAAATTTATGTGTTCATGAGCAAAGTATGCTTTATCTTAAACATTTTTCACAAAAACAAATGTACTCCCATTCTTTCTGAAATGTAATGTTTTTGAAAATGGGTATTGTGTGAACTTCCTTGCTTTAGGAATCTGCAGGTTTTTTCCAGGGAAAGCAAAATTTCCTCAATACTAGAACACTTTGACAGGTAGGCTAATCTGTCTGTACTGTGATCATATCAAATTGCAGACCAACTGAGAGCCAGGAGTGCCAGCAGTGTCAGGATTGTTTTGTTGGCCCGATCTGCATAAACAGAGGGTGTCCAAAGTTTGTTCTAATATGACCAGTGTTTGCACAGGAGTGAGGGAATTTGCATTTGTCCTACTGAAAGCAAATTGCATGTAGATTGTTCGTCCTTGTTACAGCATGATTAATCAATTGTTTGACTTGCTCCTCCATTGCCAGATGATTTTTGTTGCCTCAAGGGCTTTTTGAAGTCACAGGTAGCTGGGCGTAGGGCAGAGCAGCCAAATATTCTGTTAGGTTTTGTTAAACTTCAGGCCAAGATGAAAATACAGTGGCTATGGGAGAACTGTGAGGAATCTGAGGGGTACTTTGTGGCCTGGTTATTGGAATGTCTCACAGAAAATTGTTTCACAGTCCAGCCATGGTGATACTGGAACCAAACACTGATGTTAGAGGAGGAGATAGAGCATTCTCTGTGTTTGGGTTGGTAAGCAGGGTAGAAGACAGCACTGTTGTGTGCATTAAAAAAGTGTCATGGGTAGAAAAAAGAGTGGGGGTTGTTGCATTGATTTAGAAGTATGATAAAACATATAAATACATACATATATGTACTGAAACATGTGGTTTGACATTTATTTACAGTATTCTAGTGTTGCCAACTGCTGTATGAGACGTTCTGGTCAAGACTGGGGACAATGGTAGTGACTGCTGGACAACTTGGTACTGTGTCTGTGTCTCCCTCTTGTAACCACTGAGCTAGTGGGCCCAGCAGGAACTGACCAGCAGCCTGCAGCCGCCTGCCTGCCTTTTTCCAAATGTGTTTCTTTAAGGCACTGGGAACAGTAGGAGGTCTGCGAGGTAGCAGTGTAAATACAAGTTACTGTCGCTGTGCAGAATGAACGTTAACGCTCTGGGTGCACAAAGTCACTCACCAGCTTCACGGCACAGATGGCAACAGAGGACTGTTTAATCCTTTCAAGCCAGGAGTCGGATTTTCTTGGCATGGTATCCATTGCTGGCAATGGCCACGTTGAAACTGCCAGTACCAAAGAGCTAAAGGTTTCAAATGTGTTACTCAGAGGACTAATTGGGGAGAATGGTGGCTAGATGGAGGAGGAGTAATTGCCTAGATCAGATTGTCACAGTTCGCTGCTGCTCCTAGAGAAAGGAAAATGCAACTTAAATCCTCGTTTGTTGTTAAAAGCTCCAAATAATATAGTACTTGGACTTTACTTTTAACCTGGAGTTTGTTGTTTTTCATGTAGCCTCAGTGACATTGTTGTGGGATTTTGTTATTGCTGAAGACCCTTACTAACTTCAGCCCAGGATGTTCCTGGCTTGCAGCCCCTTTGATCCATGTCCCTTTCCCAAAAGCCAGCCTCCTGGCCCCTTGACACTGACGAGAGCTGTTTGCTGAAATGAGTGTTTTTTGAGGTGAATGCAGAATCTGTACTGAAAGCTAGTACATACAGCTGAAGCTGTTAAAGCTTGCACTGCTAACTCTGTGCTGTCAGGTTTGTGTGCTGCATCATATTTTCTCTATCCTGCTGCATTGCTGTAAAGCTGGCATGAAAAGTGAAAAGTTTCATAAACTGTAGTATGCAGCCTCATTTAAAAGAAATGAGATGGTGTACACACCTCCTTAGAGAAGATGAGCACTGCTAGGCACATTCCTAACATTCAGAGTATTATTAATGACTGAATATATAGACTAAAGAAACTAGTTGTGGTAAGAGGGGTACATCCTGCCTTTGTATTACTGTGACATTAGGTTTTAATTTATTGAAGGCAGAGAATCTGAGATGTTAACTATTGTTTGTCAGGGGTCAAGTCTGAGGGAGGACTCACACTCCTAAATGGGCTAATTAGGTATGTTCAGTGTCTTTTAAGGTAGTTGTAAACTATTAAAAATTAGAGCTTTGTGAAAGAGAAGAGCAAGCATAGGTGGTGCTCCGAATATAATCCTAGACTGAATGGCAGAGAATCTGGCGGCCTGGAAGAAACATCCCTGATGCAAAAGACGAGACTGAATCAGGGCAGAGCTCCGGAGGTCAGACGCAGTAGCCATGTAAAGCATACCGAAGAGACTGTTCAACTTGTGAGAACATTATTTTGCAGTTCACTCTGAATTTGATATGCTTTTGGCAAGTGTTTGAAACAGTCATAGATTTGGCAATCTTTTTCTAGCAGATTTGAAATGTTCAGTCCTTAAGAACTGCTGCATCATTAGGTTATGCAAAACAGGGTACAATTTTGTAAATATGCCATCTTGTACTGATTTGACATTTGTTCTATTATCTGAGAATATGCTAAAGGGAGAGAGACCTTCAGTTTCAGCCAAACCTTAACTTGTTTGTGGAGTGCTGATAAAATGTTGACTGCTGTGTGATCTTTAGAAAAGCCAGTTACACTCAGCAGGGCCTAATTGTAAGTACTTGTGCACGTTACTTTGTCAGAGCCTTTGTCCCAGCAGTGTAACTATAAAACAGAAGTGGTAAATAAAGTTGTATTTTTTTGCTGTCCACTTAAGGTTTGTTCAGCTGCTGTTGCTTTGTTGTCTAACTGCCTAATTGAGAGTACTCCCTATTTTGCAACCTTCTTTAAGGACACAAAGGTACTGTGTCCTTAAAGTATGTTTTAGGGAAGGGACTCTTCATATTGAGTGTGAGTACAGCAAGTGAAGTATCACCAGTGATAAAAAAGCAGAGAAAGTATCTCGTATGCTTCTTCTTTCTGAAGTATTTTTACAAATAACTTTATTTTATTTAATGCCTGAAGAGGAAAAATAGTGACATCCTCTTTCTAAAACTGCTTTTGCCAAGTCAGGTTCTCAGAAGTGTAGCTTAAATAAGGCTTCTTCCACTCACAGAAGGTTTACTTAGAACAGCATTGCTTTTCTGGAAGAAAGTGTACCAAGGTGATCTATCAATTTTCCCTATGCACATGTGGAAAATTATTTACTGAAAGGATACTGCTTGGTTTAGGGGTTTTTTTGTTTGTTTGTTTTTGTTGGGGTTTTTTTCTCTTTAATCTTACTGGGCCATTCCTTTCTCATTTGTTCTTTTGGTCAGCTGGTTTACCAGTGCTCCTCAGTGCATCAAAGTGCTCTCTCCATGTTTTGGCACTCACAGCTAAATGTTCTTACTCCATGATACCAAATCATCTAAATGGAAAGTATCATGCTTCCACTGTTGGTAGATTTCCATATACTGGATTTCTGGTGCTCTCTAGCCTTTGACTATCAAAAGGGGGCAACTGCAATGTTACAGAGTGGAGGGTGGGGGTTTTTTGCCCTCTCTGCTGAACTTGGTTTTTAGATTTCATTGAATACATACCCAGAACTTGTTTCATATATGGAAGGGTTCTGGTGCACTATTCTGCCATGACAAAAGGAATTTAATATTTGTATTTGCTTTAAAGATTCGTGAGTGTACAAGAGCCATAAGGAAATCAAAACACTTCTGTGTCTTGGCAATATAATGTATTTGACTTTTTGGGGGTAATCTTTGTGCAAAGATACAGCCTTATTACGAAGTCGGGAAGAAAAAAAGCAAGTCACTAAGTTCTTCTGTTCATAGTTTTTAGTATTTTTTTTCTTGCCAGATTAACTGGTTGTCTTATTAAGCGTAAAATGTCTTGTCCCTTTTGTTCCTCTTCTTCCTCTGCTCACAGCAGAGCACCATCCTACTCCCTTTCCTTGCCCAAATAAAAAATCTCATCTGCAATCCTTACTGTCTTCATTCTTTAGTCACAGTAGCAAGTCAGGTGGCCTAGAATGTTCTAGGGAATATGTTGTTACTATGTTTTAAATTTCTTGATTAATCATAGTCACTGATTATTTAATATTTTCATTACTGTTTCGTCTTTCCATTCCCAAAATGTAGCTTGACTTCTATTTAGAGATTTGGTCTATTGATTATCGTTCAGGCATGTCTCTTTCATATTTGGAGAGCACATTTTTCTTAACTTCTTGTTACCCAATTTTACTGGAGACTGAGGCAGTATTAGCTCTGGTGCCTTACCTGCAGGTGAACCTTGTGGGGAAGATAGCGTGCATAGCCTCTGCAAGATCTACTCCTTGCTCTCACAGGGTGCACTGTTGCCATGGCAACATTTTTTTTAACTTGTCTGCAGTCAAACAGGAAACCTATGGCACACGGTGTGCTGCAGGCTACCACTATGCTGGCCATGGATTGAATGTGTACCTCACTGCAGAGCTCTTCCCCTCTGCAGCTGCCTGCTCCTTGGCAGCCATAACCTTGGTAACAGTTGTAGGTGGGTGTGGGGTGGTTTGAGTGTGGGCACCCAGACCCTGGATGTGTGACTGTGTCCCATGGCAGTTCAGAGGGGGGTAAGCAGAGCTGTGCTTGGTTTGAGCTGAAGGACCCCAGACAGTGTCAACATGAATCAAATTCAGTTGGTAGCAAGTCATACCCTAATAAATAGCACCTTTTTTCTTTTTTTTCCTTTAATTTCAGAGTTCAACAGTAATGGCCAGAGCTGAAAAATTCAAGGAAGTTGAATATCTCCTTATTCATGGAACAGCAGATGGTGAGTTGCAGTTAATTAGACATTTTAGTATTACAGACAGGTTCGCAATTCTACTACTGACAAAACAAAAGCATGAAGGGGCAAGGCTGTTACATTTGCGTCAATAAAATAATACCGATTTTTCAACTAATCTGTGTTTCAGTCAGGAGTGCTGGGGAGTCTACTGTGTACATTGCTTTGATTTTCCCCCAGAGTACTACAGAAGCAGTTTTTGTTTACCTTTTTCCCCTTCCACTTTTCAGATAATGTTCACTTTCAGCAAGCAGCACAGATTTCCAAAGCTCTTGTTGATGCTGAAGTGGATTTTCAGGCAATGGTATGGTTCTGTTTTGTTTATCGTTATACAAATGAGAATAATAACATAAGCTCCCTGTGGTAAGGTATAAATTCATTGCCTTCTTAAATGAAAGTTCATATAGTTGCATTTCATGTTCACTGAAATGTGAACATAAAGCACGTATTTTATTTCTGCACAAGAAACACTGTAAAGCAATATCATCTCACATTTGATCCTTTTTACTTAATCTTTCATTTTCTTAAATTTTTTGTGTTCTCAGACAAACAGCCAGTCCCAACCTTTGCATATACCCAAGTGCAATGAATAGTGTCTTACAGATAGGATAAAAGGAAAGGTTGGCTTCAACAAAATCCCAGATAGCCTGTCCATCACGTCTGGTGTTTCCTGTACTTGTAAGACAATTATTTGCCATTTCTTATGTTGTGCATGGAAGTTCTCAGACTAAGGTGCAAGCTCTTCCTTTCCTACATTCTCTCAGCCCTTGGGGAGCAGTGCTAGAAAGGATGATGTATAGAAGGAGGCCAAGTGCATGGTTTTCCTTCAGCCAAACTCAAAGGACATACAGAGAGAGAGGTCAGGCACCCCTCATAACTGAACAGCTGAATCTGCCCTCCATGTGGACAAGCCACATGTTGTTTTTACACCTTCAGCATAAAAACAGAGCATGCCTCACATGCAAGGAAGGACCTTGTGTCATAGCAGCTTCCTACCCCATCATGTCTTTGCCTCCATGCTGAAAGCCTCATGCTAGGATCATTTTAAATTGCTGCACAGGTTTTTATGTCTGTCATGTTTGATTTATATCATTTAGATGTAGCTGCAACTAACATTCTCTGTATTTCTCTTTCACACAGTGGTACACTGACAAAGACCATTCCATCTCCGGTCAAGCACATAAGCACATTTATACCCATATGAGTCACTTCATAAAGCAGTGTTTCTCACTGCACTAGCACCAGCATTTTGCTTGTTAGTGATGGTACTTCTCCAGAAAACTCTCATGATAATGTACTCTGAGCCAGTATAAATCAAGATGAGATAAGAGTCAGCTCTTGGGATACCAGTGTACACAATGAAATGCTAATCTTTATAATGATTCCTGTTGCCAAGCAACTATTGCATTTTTATTGATTGTGTTTAATCGAGTCTTAACATCACCAGAATGATGTTGCAGACTTCTAGGAAGCATGGTACTTGCTTGAGTAATTACCTTTTGATATTTCAGTCTAAAAGAGAAACAATTCAATTTGTATATCAGAGAAACGAATGATAAAATGTCACACGGCGATCAGTTGCCGAATAAAAATATTTTAATGTTTCCATCAAAAATGAAATGAACCCTGGGGTAATTTCTATGAAAATAATGAAGAAATGTTTTTGCAGAAATTCATAAAGCTTGATAATTATTTTTAAATGGATATCAGGAATACTGCAGTGTTAATATGTACAGAATTAAATACTTTATACTGCAGTTCCTGAAGTGAGTGTTTTCTCTGTAATCCCTTGTATTACAGTTGTAGAACTCTTGCAAGGCAAGACCATAGCAAGCTTTCACCAAAGATTTTGAATGATACCTAATCAAACCAATGGCACTGAATTTCTTTGTGTGCTATCATATAGTACTGTGACTTTTGCTTATTTTATAGTAAAAATGGCTGCTACACTGGGAATCTGCACTGCAAAATCTCCTCTGGGAACAAGAGCCCCATTTTTTTAATGTAGAAGTTGCTCATGTAATGGTGAACAGAAACTGGTTCTTACACTGAAACATAAAACATTACAGTGCAAATTAGCAGTCACTTACAGCAAGGGCCGGACTGTCACTCTCCTATGAACAGGCTCTTTGGCAAAACTGCTTTCCCTTACAGCCTACCACTAAATATCTGCTTTCTTTACAGCACTCTAGGTAGGCTTCTCCATCTAATCTGAGGATTAGTTTTCTTAATTTCACTTAGAAAAAATGCAATCCACTTGTACTAAAAATTGTGCTGCCTTAAAATAATAAAGCCATTAATTTATGAAAGGAGGTGTAGTCCATATCATTGAAAATGTTGCTTCAGAAAAAGAACACTAGAATTTTTTTAAATCCCCATTAATTTTGAGGATGACTTACAGTGAAGCTTCTGATTTTATGTAATGGTATCATGTAATGGAGTGTGACATGATTATCTAACACTTAGCTTCTTGGTATTACATGCCAGCATCTGATTATGTCTGTATTGTGGGTTATTAGTGACATTAGGTGTGAATGTAAAAGTACTCATGCAGACAGATAAAGCATGGGGAAGAATGTTAAGACACTTTGTGCAGCTTGTCCTTAAATGAGAAAGTCTCAAATAGAAAATCAGATTTTGTTTTCACAAACCCTTGACTCACACAATAAAATGGGTGGTTTTGTTCTGTTTGTTGGCATTTTTTTGAAACACACTGGAGCTGGGTTTTACAAATACCATCTTGGGTTCAAGGGAGTAGTGGCTCTAATGTAGACTGGCACCACTGTTAAAGTTCTACAGGATTACAGGCTGTCAGTTATCTCCAAGAGGTTTTATCATCACATCTCTCATTCTTTTGACTCAAGGCAAAGAAACCTGTATCAGTATAAGGTAGATCCCAGCAATACAGACAGGTTATAAAAAAGATTATCATTATGATATAGCTTGTGTATGCAAGGGTAAATACTTAGGATTTCTTTTAACGTTATCACTCATACTGTCATAAAAACAAAATGTTTCTGTAATCCAGAAAACTACTTTCACTAGGCTCTTAATAGATAAGTGCAAGAATTAGTATAAGCAAAGAAACATTTAAAAAAATAAGTGAAACTAGAAATTATATGGTCTAAGTCTTTGATTAAGATGCAATTCTTCGCATCTGACCTATGTTAACTATTCTAGCATCTCACTGGGAAACTCCTCTGTACTCTCAATACGTCATCCCTTTTTAACTGTCTTATCTGCAAGGCATTACATAATGCAATGCTAATTATCTTACTTTGTCTGGAAAGCAACTTCTAAGATATGCTGCTAATAGACCATGATATAACTTTTAAAACAAAAGAAAATTTCATTGCTAGAGTAAGTGTCCTAATTAACATCAGTTCAGTGTCTAATTTTTCACTCTGGTAGAACTCCCTCAGCTCCAGAAATAATGCAGGCAATAGGATGATAGAGCTGCCTCAGGGAACTGACAACTTTCTTGAACTGCATGAGCACAGGTAAATAACTAAAACTGAGGCCACAGAAAATATCTAGCTCATTTCATTAATGTCCAAAGCTAGAAGTCAGTTGTGCCTGAATTACTGCAACATGCTCGTTAGTTGCACACCTAGCAATTACGGGTTTTCTCTGTATTTTTTTCCTATGTGAAATGGATGTTTAAGTTTGTTGTACAATACACTTCGTGTAAAATCCTAACAGAAGCAGCGGAAGCTTGAGGTGTCACTGTTACCATTCTTAGGCTAGGAGACTTCTAGGCTTTGGTTTAATAATTGGTGAAGAAGCTCAAAAGGGATTTAGTAAGACGGAGTCAATACTGTATGTAGTACAGCGATTCATGGCCTTAAAGTTTTTCAGTAGGAAAAAATTTAGGGTTCTGAAAAGAGCAGAAGCATTTTAAAATGTATGACCTTATCTATTGATCTCTAAAAAGATCTAACTACTCCTGCTTTGTCCATATCATCTCTCTCAGGAGGAAGGGGGACCAGCTCAGGAGTAGTAAATTGGAGCTTCATTCCCATTCTCTTCCTGGAACAGTGAGCTCTGAGCTGTCCCCGGAGTCACACTTACTATTAAGGTCAGACCAAGTACATCACCACCAACTCCACCCAGGGAGCAACACTCACAGCCTTGCATGTTTCAGTGAGATTCCACTTGAAAAGGGAGCCATGCTGGGCTCCACCACTCATTAATTTGTGAAGCCCATTCAGGTCAGGTAGACATTTCAAATATCACATGGTATTGCAAACCTCTTCTGGGTTTTGCAGTATAAAAATAAAATTGAAAATTAGTTAGGATAAATATTTATTTTCACATAACATATCTTAATTGTGAAAAACACAATAGTCTATTCACATGTACACATAAACTTTTGTAATAAATTACATCCAAGAAGTTGAGTAATTTTGACCAGGAATATGAAATTAGAAGTAAATATAGCACTACATCTGCTTTACATTGTGTGTGATTTCAGAACGTTAAGATTAGCATTGGAAAAGCACTTAAATTCACACAAAACCAGAGTGTTTTAAAATAAAACCACTCTGAAATACTGAACAGAAATACAGAATGCCATTGAATACACTGATTTCTTAATATTCTAAGAGTTGGTCAAGTGAAGCTAATACATTTTGATTGTATACATTATCTGTAACAAAGTCAGCAACATGTTAAAACACCATCAGGCTGCTTTCAGGACAAACCAGTATTGAGCTTCTATACTAACCTTAAAACAATTGGAATCTTACAATTTATCATCAAGTACACAAAACAAAGCATTTAACCTTAATGCATCAGAATTTTTTCCTAAATTTACATATACAAAACATTGAATTAGATGTGAATCCTTCTTCCCGTCCATTAGATTTTTTTTCACCATAAAAATGGCTTTTAATGGGCTTTGATAAATGATAAGGTAAATTTAGAACAGTGACCCTATTAAGTTTGCAGCAAAATGCAATTATTTATGGCTAAAGTATTAAAACATACACACTCACATACAGAAAAACATTGGAATACTTTAAATGTGCTGAATGGGAAAACTTGTTCATGAGGTGTATAGAAAATTAGCGTATTTGGGAAAGCTGGGGAATGTTAGAGCCCTATGGATGAGTTCTTACAAAGATTGCAAGACTACAATTCTTATTTTTAGGATTCAAAGTTACAGCATAATACTGAGAGTTAGCTTTCATTTTAATAATTTAAAAATCTTAAAAAATTTAAAAATCAGTGAACTCCAAATAACACAATAAAACTTCAGCTCCACATCCCTATTCATTCAATACCTAATCTTGCAGTCTTTTACACAAAAGAACAGCTTGAAGGATCAGGCAGTAACAAAGTCCATTACAAAAAATGTAATAGCCTTATAGCCACATTTTACTTTGCAATGTTGTTTTTATCTTTTAATCAATATGTACTTGATGGAATAATAAAGAGCTGTAACAAAACAACAGCAGGATACCCATTTAAGTATTATACACAATCTCTGAAACTAAGAGGTTTACAGTTGTTAGTGGAGAGAAGACAATATAAATACGTCCTTTATGTGGATGGATTTTAGGCAGTAAAGAGAAAGATCATTGGGCAGGTGATAAAACTGTGTGTGGGGTATAGTTTGTATCTAAAAAATTTTCCCTATTATAAAATAATGGATTGATAAATGACAAAATGCATTTGTTTGGCCTACCATGGCAACATTCATACAACACAAGATAAGATACCGTAATCACAAATTGCATTTTAAGAAATACTGTACCCATGTTTCACATCAAAGGATGTGGTGGTGTTCTTTAGCTAAGGTGAGAAAATGTTTTAATATATAATTTTTTTTTATATATATATATATTTATATATATATAGGACTATGTTCCAGTTACATACAAATTTTAATATTAAATACACTGTATTAAATCAAGGAAAACTTCACAAATACAGAATCTGACCCTGCAATTCACATTGCAAAACTGAATCCATGACTTCAAATAGACAGATTAAGGAGGAAAGTATTATCCTTGTTTAGTTTATTCACAGGGTCAGATCAGTTGTTATTTTATGAACTTCTTAATGTTTGCTCGTCAGTTTGGGTCTCCTGAAATCATTTACTAGTTAGGTGATTTTAAAAAAAAATTGCAACAAGGGTTTTCAAGTTCATCTTGAATCAAGATTATTAAGTATTCTTACACAGAAAAAGTAGCAAAATACAGTAAAAACCTATTAACAGGAAAGTTGAATTCGAAAGAAAATTTGCCTCTTACATTTCTGATACAAGTACTGATAAATGGCCAAGATCAGCAACGAACACAAAGATTTTTTGCATTAGCTACTGCAGACATTTACATTGATGGTAGACAAGGTGGAATGAGACAAGTATTGCACTACATTACCTGTGCTAGTTTGAGATGAAAGACAAAAGTTACAAGGTAAATAATTTATATGTAGTGGTTGTGGCACTCCTTTACTTCGTTAGTAAAAAAATTACTTGAAGAGCAAGTCATAGACAAGTCTCGCGGTCAACACCTTTCCCTGAGTCAGCTTTCTTCTCTTTTCTGATTTCAGCACTAGGAAACGAAAGGGGAAACAAAAAAAAATAGAGTTATGGTAGCACTATCACACACACAAGTATATATATATATATATATATATATATATATAAAATCTACCTGAAAACCAACATTGCACAGATACTTTATTTTTCATGCTTCATGGCACAAACTGGGAAAGCAAGTGAAAATTTCTGTGCTGAATGGTGTAGAAGACATCAGGCAGCATTTTAGTGACAAGGTAGGTAAAGAACTTAAGATGTACAGACAGCCAGCATGCAAGCAAAGGTAGCCACTTATTTTTTTCTTTTTTTGGCAAATACAACTTAATTTACTAAATAATGGTAATGGTACAGTTCTCAGACAATACCAGCACATTTTTAAATGGAACAAACAAGAGGTCACAGTAAGTATTTCTTGTCTTTAAAATGTATTCTTTTGTTCAACTGTACATTTAGAAGGAATGTTTCTGAACTAGAGTGGTGCAAGCCAATAGCTAACAAATATTTGGCTTTCAGTCTTGACTGGGGAGAGCAGAAGTCTGGGGACGATGGGGAAGGATAATATTCCCCATGTGGAGAGTAATACATACTTCCTCATGTATACATGATAAGGAAATAAATTTAAAAGAAAAAAGCCTGAAAGATCAGACACAAGCCGTATCATTCAGAACACTAAACCAGAGTTCAAATTTGGATTCAGCTTTTTTTTCCCCAGTTAAAACAATGTTGATTTGCCTACAGAAATCAATATACGTGCAAAGCAGATGACTTTGTGTGTGTGTGAGTGTCCTAATTTACAACAGCGTAAATAAATAAAAAGTCATGTTCTTCCAATGAGTCTCAATCACAGTATGAAAATGCAAAGAGGCTTCCACAACACAGGCAAATCAAGCCTTCAACAAAGAGTGGCAGGGTATCTAAAAAAAACCAGATGGCTCTGAGAACAAACCTGTAGCAAGCACATAACCTACCAGGTTTCATGGGAATAATTCCTTAACTAGAATGAATGAGAAATAGGCTGAGTTACGCAAGGCTTAAAGAAAGCAAGATCAATTCTCAAATTCTTAAGGCGATTCATGCACAATTCTACAATCATTTGACATTTTTCTTCACATAAAAATTGCTTTAAGGATACAATTCAGTTCAGCCAAAGCTTACTTCTATGCCTATGGCAGCTTCCAGAGGTGTTAATGGAAATAGCTAAAGAATACCAACTTCTGCCACTTCAACTGCCAAACCTGTCACCTTCTGTAGAACAGTGATAGAATTGGGTATGTTACACTTTCTGCACACAAAGGGTATGCAAACAAATTCCAGGGGAGGGGGGGGGGTGAATTGAAAGTGCAGCAGTACAGCAGGCAGGGAGTTACCTGTGCTTAGTAAAAGCAAACACTGAGGTGTTGTGTGCCTTACAGTCTATAATATTTCCACGTTTTAGGTGCCTCTGTGATACCAGGAAAGTCTTCCTTCTATTTAGGATTCACATCTCTGAGCAGCTCCTGCAGATGTGGGCTTTAATGCCTTGAGAAATTTGAAAAAAAAAGGACAAGTCCAGTCTTTTTCCAGTAAAACACGTCACTGGTGGATCTGTAAAGGAGTTGGAGCTCTCTTCCTCCCTACCAAGGGAGTAGCCTAACACACCTGAGCAGGAAGGTCTGGGATGTGGGATTTTCATATCTTCAGATCAAAAAGGGAACTCACTCATATAATCTACAAAGTGACAGATGCCTCTTTCTCCAATACTTTAAAAGACCAGCTAAGTCTATCTCCTGTCAATGGTCAGATCTGCATATGCTTTGAAATTGCTCTCTGAAGGACTTAATACTATGAGCAAAGACAGAGGAATATCTATTTACATGTACCAAAGAGGGCTGTGCTTCAGGTGGGTGCATTGGTGTTCTGTTCTACCAAGAAAGGCTCAAGGGCAGACCTTTAGGTCCCTGGGAATTTTAATAATAAAAAAAATGAAGGTTGGAAAATTGTAAAGTTCAGGTGCCTCTATGGCTACGCAATGACTGAATCTCTTGTAAGTCCTCTCTTTAGACAGGTAAAAACATTCAGGAGCCTGGGATGTAAGAGCTCTCTCACATTATGCTACTTCACAGAATCAGGGCCAGGGCACATCTTGTGATAGAAATTATCCACGCATCAGACTGGGAAGTCATTTGTATAAACCCTTCCTGTCTAAAATCTCTTTCTGTAGATGATCTTAGTTTATAACTGGCCAAGTCAACTCAGCATTTAATTACTAACTTTAATTACTAACAGGAGTAACTTCCTGTTAATTGGTCAATGCTTTGCATAAAAGGCATTACATAAAATCATAGTATACTATCATAATTTAATTATCCCCATTTAATAATATTTTGAGATATAAGGAAGCAGAACTGACAGCAGAAAGGGAGTACTGAATGTTATGTAGTTGAACTTCACAAGGCAACAGTAAAATTTATTTCAAAATGAGATTTTTCCCCCCTCTATGATAAGGTACCCTTCCCTGTGGAAATTGTTAATCTAATACTGCTGATCTTGATCATTTGCAAAAATTATCCTTACAACCACTATCATTCCAAGCTTTTTTTTCCTCACTAATTACCTAGGATTGAATTATATCCTCATTTAATGATACATGCATTATATTCTATAATAGTTTTGTAGTTCTCTCCCTAATATGACTTAAGATCAAAGTTGCTTATGGCTTTGCTTATCAGAAAGAAAGTCTTTCAGGGTTAAAGCTCTTTGAATCTACTACTCTCTCAGAATCTGAGACAAACTAGAGCACCTGAAAATGGAGGATTTCAGGTTCTTTAAGGCTGTTCCTTTACAACAGGACACATATATAAAACCAGAAAAATCTTTTCTCCTGAGTCTTTGTTTTCAAGAGCAAAGATACAAGAACAGATTGAAAATGAGACCTTTAGAAAATTAGTTTCTATTTCACTGCAGTTTAAAGGGCAGATCTCTTATCTGAGCAACAATCTGTGTGGATGCTCTTTGTTCAGAGGGTCAAGTTTACATCATCTATCATACCACCAAAGAAAGCAACATCCACCAGGAAAATTACAACTCCTGTGTACCCAGGGGCTGTGAATGTACCACATCAGGTTCTTCTCTTTCTCCGGGCTTTCACACCCTGGACAGCAGAGGCACTTGACATAAGAAAACGCTCCAGTACATCCTCCTCCCGTGCACCACACTGACTGCAGTGACAGGATCCTTTCAGTCCATGTGTAGGGTGGAAGGCAAACAAGAACTACACTATTTTGACTGCCAGTGACATACCATCAAAATGACCACATTAGCGGGCTGCTCTATGGGTGTCTGAAATGAAGGTTCTCTGGTCATCAACTGCTCAGTCTTGTTTATGCAGTATAGGGAAAGGAACAGCTCTGAAAGGCGGCATGGCATTTTGCGGTGACAAAATTAAAAAACGCTATCACTACAAGTGTTCTCTTACTGCATCTGTTCACCTTGAAACAATGACTACCTGTTTCAAACATGGGCTTTTGAAAAGTATATTTATAAATGGGCAGAATATAATTCTGTATTTTAAAAAAAGATGAATAGGAATAAATTCAGTTTGACATTTGAATACACTAGAGTATTTAAATACACTATTTTAAATACAGAGTAAATTTCAAATTCTAATATTTGGGACTTTAATGAAGACATTTTGCATTCTTATTTGAAATTTCTTCTCATCCTGTCTCCCAAAAAACTACACAAAGTCAACTCATTTGGGTTCCAAGGTGACACCATTTTGAATTGGAAGACACAATCAAGGAAAAGGTTGGGGTCAGGGTCTTACCTTTGGGGAAGCAGCTTCTAGAGTGATTAGGAAGGGGAGCTTATGACAGAAGTGTGATACAAAACAATTAAATAGAAAATAGTTACATTTTAAATTTATGGAAGCAGAGGAAAAAATTCTCGTAGAAAATCACACGGCTTGAATTTAATATTTTCTTATTCCTGTCGTAACTCTGTAGCACAGACAAAAGAATGTGTCTTCATTTTACTGGACTAAAACCTAAAATTATCTGTTTTGAGTACAAGTGAAGTAGGCAGAAAAATGTAAAGAAATGATGCAATCATAGAGTTATTTTCACTCCAAATATTATTAGATTGCATTCAGAGTACTGGGTTCTTCATACAGCTATTTCCAGGGCAGTGATGATCACTTCTTTTTCAAGAGGAAAGAACAAAAGCAAGCAGAACAAATGCAATATCCAGGTGGAGGCTGGTGGTTCATTACACAAGCATCAGGCATGCTCAGCTTCATTTTCCACTGGAGCATAACTAAGTACCATGCAAATATTTGTGATTTATGTTTTTAAATAAATAGTGAATTTGTGTTTTGAGCTCAGAATATTATGACTGGACATAAGAAATAAAACTGCAAAATGCTAAAAATCTTCCTAATCCCTAGCAAAATATTCTAATATTGGTTTGACACCAATATATAAAGTAGAATGAAGTTAAAAAAATTAAGACCTTTTAGAAGGAAAGCTTGACTCCTTATCTTTTGCATTCTCTGAGGATATCAACAATGTCTTCCACACAGCAGTTTTTGCCATTTCATCAGAAATGTTTATCACAGATGGGTCATCTCTAGACAAGAATGAAAGTAAATACACAATAAAACAATCAACAATCAGTCTTGTTACTTATTAACTCAATAAAAGTCCTGGAAAACTGATAGTGATGACAATCATTAAGTGCAGTGTAAGTTAAGAGGTTATGTTAAACTTCAGAAGTCCTAAACAATTACTTAAATACTCTCTCAGAACACCTTAGCACTTTTTAAGTATTTTCTTCCTCCAACAGCAATTAATCACAGTAACATCAATAAAATTTATTGTGTCACTCCCAACTAATAAACAAGAGAAAAATGAAGAAGTGTGAAATTAAATATTGCCCAAGGTCTCACAGCATGATAGTGGCATCACTGGATTAAACATGATCCCAAAAGGTCCTACTTATGCTCTGAAATGCCACCTACTTTTAAAACTATTTTAGAAGCAATCAAAAGCCTTAACAAAATAAAATATTTAAGAGAGCTTAAATATTTTTTTAATATTTAATTTAACAGCTAATAAAAATGCCGCAATTAAACAAACTAATCAGTAGCCTTAAGTAGCACTTTGTAGCCATTATGCTTTTTGCTTTACCTAGACTGCTCCAAACATGTATTTATACACTTAATAAACTCTTAAATGTTTTAAGGGATTGCCTGTACATTATTCCTGACTTCATGGTTACATATACTTGGCATTCAGTAAGCCCTCAGTAAACTTGCTGTTTTGTGTTTTGGGAACCACGTTAATCACCAATATCTTGACTCCTGTTTGTAGCTACAGGACTGCAACCCTTACAGCACAGAGAGTCAGGTATTATGCAGGCAACTCTACCAACGTCAACACACAAAGGAGATTGATAGAAATCACACTGCAAGATAAATTAAGCTACATATTGCTAATATAAATTACAACAAGAAGGTATGGACAAAACAAGAAAAGAACCAGGCCATTAGTAGTGTGATGAGTCAAAAGAAATAGGCTGGGATTTTTCAGAGATACAGTTACAAATCTCCTGATTTACATTAGGAGACATTACGGTAAATTTGTGTTAAAATGTTAGAGAGAAGGCCACTCTATGATGATGTTCCTATGAACTCACATTCATGCAGAGGTTACTGTCACCAGATATTTCATATCTTTTATTAAGAATTTCTTTCTGAAAACTTCAAATTATATTCATTCCTTGTGGGCTGGCAACATTTATTATTACTATCTATAACATAGATGTTAATGCTTTTTTAGTTGTGTCAACCCTGCTTTATGCTTTATCTACCCAGGACAGCTCTTGCTTCACTCATTATCTTACATAACAGGATTTAATCAGAATGTTTTAGAATGTAATACTGTAAGAACCTAGTTTTTCTGCAGCATTTTCAAAACCTTTCCTGGATCCCTGCTTGCATCAGGGTGAAGGGTTTGACCTGCTCTACATCTTCCTTTTGCACTGTGCATTTCAGAAGCCAAAGTTCATTGTGAATAGTCTGATCCTGCAGTCCTGTCCAATGGAAAACTTCCAACTAGTGTGTCTTTTTACTAGGGAATATGAGCTCGTGTGGAAAGACTAGAAAAGGGCTGACCTTGTTAAATGCTGCAGCGTGTGGTTCAGTTCACCTATCCATACCAAACAAACATCCTCCTGATATTCAGTAAGCATTATGAATAAATATTGTGGCATGTTTACTTTATTTAATTGCAACTCACCTAAAAGAGGAAAGGTATATTTTACCTGTAATGTCCTTCTAGAGGTAACTGAACAGTCCCTTCCTCTTCCATTGCTAACATACTTTGCTCTTCCTAGAACAAAGGAATTTAGACATGAGACAGGATATGAAATTGTGAAAAGTGAAATTTGTGTACTTTAATCATCTTCCCATTTTCTTTAATATTAAGTATTTATTTGAAGAGTTAAAAGTAAGATACTTTTCAACTTTTACTTAAATAGTTGACATTTAAAACCTTCTATTTTAAAAGATGTATCTTCACTTAATGCTGTTTTCTAATGCCAAATATAGAGCATTGTTTTGTAACAATAAAGAGGAGAATTAGTAACAGTGAGTGAACAACTGTCTGATTAATTTTAAATAACACTGATAACAGGATATATGCATTGATGTTTACATGCAAAACCTAGGGAAGATGATTTAAGTTTGCACACACACAGTTTTAATACTGATAATACTGATTTTAATACTGATTTTTCAGTGAAAGGTAATGAAACAAGAGACTCAAAATTAGTTTTCACTTGAAGAGAATTAGGAGATAAATCTACCAAAAACCTTATGTAAAGTAATTACAAATTTAGCAAATCTGCCTTAGTGGGAGAGGAGAAGAATGGAGCAGCTCTCAAGCACCATGTTCTGCCTGCAAGAACAAAGGAAAACAACCTCCAGAAGAGGGTTCCCAATGTCCACACCCCTGGTCAGGATAACCACAGCTTGGAGGTTAATAAGTCTTGGCAGGAGCGTAACCATCAAATCTTGCTCTAAATTGTTGCAGTGTGTGTGTGAGCCCAACAGACATCTGGAGACCTCCACAGCTTTCTTCCCTTTGTAACAGTTTTGGCCAGTGCCTGTCTGAAAGCATGGGTTGGCTGAAAAGAGACTTCATCATTTTCTGGCAGATCACCAAAGCCCCACCTGCATCACAAACACTGATTGTTGTATTAGCAGTAAGAGCCAGTACAGTTTTCCAAAATAGTAGAATTTCAGTTTCCTCTGCTCAGAAATTTGTTTCTTCAATGCTTTATTATTACAATTATTTCAAAAGTCACAATATTTTTTTTCTTTAAATGTGAAAGTTCTTTGTTCATTCTTGTCTCAGAAAGACTTAATTGATTAACATCAAAGTGGCTTCCAAAGGAGGTCTGTGAGGAGAAGGCACGTATCATATCCACTATAAATGTACAAAGCCCTGGAAAAAAACATGGCCTAAAAATATAAAAACAACTTAAGTGATGAAATTAGGATCCAATCAAGTAAGTTTCAGATCCTGTCAACTACATTTCTGAATATTCTTGTGGGTAGAATACTTCTATTTTTAAAAGCTGTGTGATAGCAACTCTCCAATTAATTCCTTAGGCTACATGTCAGAAGTTTTTTATTACTAGTTAATTTTGTCATTTCCAGGCTTCACAGCTTCATAAGTTTCTGACAGTTGAACAGTTTTAATAATAGCTCTAAATATTTAGAAATGCCAAAATATGTAAAAATAACCTCTCAAAATAGACAGTGAATGAAATAAAGTAACACCAGTAGATTTTCCCAGTTTTGTTTTCTGATGCCATCCTATCAAGCAAGGGAAGGAAAGTGACATATAACCAAAACATAAGTATAACAAGGAATTCTTTCCAATAACCAGACCCACAAGAAGAGAGCTACCTTGGTTACTTCTGGTTACTCTGAATTGTGATGACAACAGACACCGTGATGAAACATCTCTCTGGTCTGCTTTGATTCAAGGAAGAAAACAGTGACTCACATATTTTAATTTCAGCCTGGTAGTTTTACAGGCACATACTAAATAGTAAGTAATCATCTTGATGTTTCTTATAGGTAAAATCTTTTCCCCAAAATGTATTCCATGACAGCATGTTGAATGTGTCAAGGAAATCAAAGTTAAGAGTTTGCCAGGTTTCAAAAAAGGCAGGGAGTTGTCAAAGGTCACAGAAGAATCAATCCTAAAGGCAGATTAATCTAGTTTGTGTAGTTACCCATTCAAATTATTAGCTCATGTCTTGTTTCTGCAAATAAAGCTACTAATGGCAATCCTTAACACACACATTTCACTGGTCTTGGATCACATCTCAGGGCATTCTTAAGGATAATTCTCAAGCTGATAAGGAATTATCTGAAAAACATGTTCTTTGAAATAAGATGAGGAGTCCAGATCTGGAACAGCCAACTGGGTGGTAATGCCACAGGATGAGAGTCTGAGCATTTGGTTAACAGGGTTAGCAGTGTCACTGACCTTTTCATGACAGTCAAAGTGAATTGCTTCTGCAATAGCAGAAGGACAGCTCTGGCCCAGAGTGTAACTGGGACACTGCACAGGGTCATGACATTGCTGAGCAGAAAGGGCACAGAGTGATGCCTTGTGCCCTGTGTAAGGCTCAGAGGCAGCTGGGACACCCACAGGCCTTAAATTCTGCACTTCTTTCCTCAGCATCTCCTTCAGGGATGAGACCCAGCCCAGTGCAGCATCCAAGTGCCCCAGGGCTAGGATCTGACGGCTTTCCTACAGGCATAGGTTCATCTCTGCACACCATCTGAGTGGGTCTCAGAAGCAATCTCCAGGAGTACTGTGGATAATATTTTATATGACAGTATGACAGCCTAAGAATCTACATCCCCACCTAAGCCTATCAGATTTGTGACCTTAAAAGCACTTATGCAAAATACGACAATGTTACACTTAAATACTGTTAACAAGTCTGCCTGGTACATGGAATGTGCCTTAGAGAATTTTCTCTAAATGTCTGAAGGAGAAATTGATAAATGGCTACACACAAAGAAACCTGAAACCATGACCCACCTCTTTCTCAGCATCTTCCAGTTTCTTTTTCTTGCTCTCAGGCATCAAATCATCTAACCAACTGAGCTCCCGCTTGGTAAAAAAGAAATCCATGAGTTTTCGGACAAACACCAAGGCTAGGACCTGAAAAGATATTAATTCAAAGAATCAGGAAATTAAGTAAGTAAAACAGACAAATAGACTTGTAGAGGAATTCTTTCAAAAGTGATGAGTTTGTAGCTAGAATTTTATCCTTTAATTTGAATAAGCTAACAGCTGCTATTCCTTTGTTCAAATGAAGTATGGTTTGAAGCATTTAATAATCACAGAGGTCAGTAAATATCTTCTATTTTCTATTAGTGAAATAATCAGAGAAATCACTTTAGCAGCAGACCATCATTATTTCTCCCAAGACACAGAACTGTTAGGCTCCTCAGTTCAATAAGCAGTCTTCCTTAATAATCAATATTCTTTCTGTAACAGGATGTAATAATATTCCTTAAATAAGAAATAATTTTCCCTAAGAGAATATAAGTTGGGATATCCACACATAGGACTCAAAACAGAGGTTAAATGTCAAATTTTTCATTACTTAATACATTATAAATTTTTCTTGAACACAAAATCAAAGCAATACTATAATTAACTGCCCAAAATTATAGTTTTCTTCAA
Source organism: Ploceus nigricollis (assembly GCA_013399945.1). Lineage (NCBI taxonomy): Eukaryota > Metazoa > Chordata > Aves > Passeriformes > Ploceidae > Ploceus > Ploceus nigricollis. The sequence continues at coordinate 1,520,535 of VXBC01007018.1, forward strand.
TGATAATTATCCAAAAGTGAAAAGAATTAGGGATTTTTAGAGGAAATAAAACTTCATACCATCATAGGAAAGACAATGGCAGCTCTTGAAACCTTTATTATCCAGAGAAGCACAAGACAACTCAACTGAATTATAGTGAAGAGATGGACCTTTCTAAGAGGAACATGCCTTAGATAAATAAAATCTGGCTGGTGCTTTGCAGGCATCCAGAATAACTTTATCCTGTCAAAAAGCTGAAAGAGAAAAGTTTACAAGTTTGGATCAAAATGAGGTGTGGGATCATCTACACTGGCATTCACACACTGCCTAAGAGATCCTGCATATCCAAAGAATCTGGCTTGTTATTCTAAAGGCAAAAAGTACATAATTAGAGCAGCACAGAAGGCAAGAAAGCATTGAAGGCCATAAGCCTTTAATCTAGACTAGTCCAGCAGTGGCAAAGGACTTGTCTTCTCACCCACTGAGCCACCAGAGTAGGAATGAAAAACATTTTACTTAAGCAAAGTTTAATTACTTGGTTAGTCATACTTCAGTCCCTTTCCACTTTAATACACATGTGTCTCCCTAGGTTGTATTGCAGATGTGCTGAGACACTGAATTCTGCTGAATTACATTCTATATAGCCATACTGCAGGAAATACCCTGTTCATTGGATGTTACACACATTGCTACTACATTGGACATTACACACAAAGAAGGTGGTTACTTTGAATAATACTGCTAATTGTAAACTCGTAACATTAGGCAAAGCCAGACTTCAGAGTGGTCATGAATCAATTGTGACTCCAACTGAATGGAAGCTGGTTGATCCTGTTGGGCATGTGTACGATCACACTGCTTTCCTAATACATCCTAGACTCCTTTTTCAACAACTGAGCTCTGCCTCCTTTAGCACATAAAAAGCTGCTCATGGAGGGAGCTCTGCAGTCTTTTATTTCCTGTGAATGAGCAACTTTTCTTTTACCTCACCAGACACTTTATCCCAGGCTGTTTTCCTCTCCATATTTTATTTTATTCACAAAACCAGAAACAGAAAAGAAAAAAAAAAAGGAACGAATGCCAGAAAGCTGACTGCCTTGCAGCTAGGAAGGTATGCGAGAGGTTCCTATTTTTATTTTTTAGGCCTATTTGCCTCCATACTGACCTGAGACATTTATGTCATGGCACAGTGATGATGGTGATACACCAATTCTTCCTGCATGGAGGAGCCATGCTATATTCACATAGCCTTCAGCAATGTCAAGTTTTGAAGTTTTGGAAATTTTTAATGAGCATGTGCAAACTGCATTTTTTAAAGACTTATAATTTAGCCATATTTGAGTATATTCCTTTTTCACAGAAACAGCAAAAAGCACATCCTCCCACAAAAGCCATCTTATCAAATCTCTATTCCTTATCCCAGCATGGGGGAGGGAGATAAGGAGGGGGATGCTATCACTTTTCCAAGTAAAGATAGCTGGATTTCAGCATGCCTTAAAAACACTCCTCAATAGTGTAGTGTACTTTCTCATACCCCTGTTCTGAGAAACAGCTGAACCATATTAAATTGAAATTATTTAAACCTCAGTAAAAGCCAAACTACACTTCTGAGAATATCAACCCAAAGGATAAAAGATAGGCAAAGTTAAAAAAGAAGAGTCTCTGAATAGAGACCACCAGTCAAAAAAAAAAAAAAAAAGAAAAAATAAAAGAAAACCAAACAAAAAATCCCAGCTTTGCCTATAAATGGAGGTAACTTGCAATCAAATATAATGAAAAAAACAGTCAGAAATTTTCTTTGCTTTTTGTATTTGACCTTTTGCACAGTATAACTTGTGTTTTCACTGTGTGATTGCTCTTTCTTAATTGTCTTGGAAGGTGTGTCAATGCCTTGTGGGCTAAAGGATTTGAAATTGTGCCATTTCATGCTGCAGTCAGCCAGGAGAAAAAAACCACAGTACAGCCCCAACCTAAGTGCTGGAATTCCTGCTTTCTGCCAGCTACTCCTACTTGAGGCCACTGCAGGAATGCTGCCCTTCCACTAGACTTGACCCTTCACCCCTGAAGAGCTGTGGCTTGCAACAGCTCCCCCTCTCTGCCTGGAGTGTTTATTTGCACAGGGAAGTCCTTCAAAATTTCACTTATGTTAGTTTTAGGGCAAGCTAGCCCTAAAGGCAAAGTTCAAGATAAGTGTAGCCCTGCAAAGGAACTTGAAAAGGCAGCATGCAAGCAAGTGAATGAGGAGGCAGCAGAGAGGGAACAGCCCCTGATAGTTATTACTCAGTTCTTAGCCTCAGCAAAATTCTCTTGATAACAAGAGAGAGCAGAAAGATCAGCGCCAAAAAAATAGGGGAAAAAATGGAGCACATTACCTAAAGGGAATACTCTAAATTATTTAGAGAGCATCCATTTTCCTTTTAAGTAGTCACTTTCAAAAATTTAAGGTTGGAAATATTCCTTTAAGATTATACACAAAAGCTAATACAATAATATAAGAGGAACAGCAATATTTTTTATAGAAAGCATCAGCAATAACACACTCATCACAAATCCATTTTACCTGAATTCCCTTTAGAGATGAAGCACCCATGTAAAGAAACACTCCATAAAGGACTGGCATAGGAATAAACTGCACAAACAAGCAGAGAAAGAGAAGAGCATATTAAATACTACTTAACAATTTTAAACGCTTCTAGAAAGACATTCAAAACAGTTGAAATACAAAGTGCCATATGCCTGCATTAATCAGACAAGTTGTAAATTCAGAGTTAATTATAAATTAATAATGTTTCTCAGAGTATAAAGCAAAAGAAGAATCTGGCTCTGTAGTTTTATTTTCCTCTCATGGCCAGTTATTACAATATACTTAATTCCCTATTAATAAAATTAACAGAACTACACAAAAAACATTAAAGCCTTAATTTATACTGAAATTCTTTACTTTAAAGACAGCTCAGAAAAATGTGCAAGAGACACAAAATACTTCTTACTGCTAAAAGTAATATTTTGTGCTGTAAGCATTTAAAAATTGGTGAATGATTCTATGGAATGATCTTTAAAGAGACTATTTAAATGTTCAGATTCACAGCATAAACTGTGTAGGTAAATGAGTATGTCCATAGAATCTGTTAGAAATACTAAATACACAAAATGCATGTTCTGTGTGTGTTGAAAGTGAAGGCTTTATGATATACTTAATAAAATACTGCTGGGAAGTACAAGTTCTAAGGCCTTATTGCCCTCACTGTGACAATATTCAAGACTAAGTTCTGGTTTTACTAAAGCCAGCACCAAAACTCTCACTGATTTCACAAAGGCCAGATAATTCTTTAAAAAAGTATTACATATATAGATGGTATTATATATGACTGTAACTAGACACCCTTTTTTAGGACACTGGTGAGCCGTCTTGAGTATGCAGGAAGCATGAGATAATTTTTCTGTTCATTTCCAAGAAATAAACCATAGAACTTCTCTTGCAACTGTGAAAATATTTTTAAATTACTTGGAAACTACAAAATGTTTTTAAATTATCTAAATAAATTTTAAATTGGTATAACGAGACTGTTTCATGGTAATTTGCCATGGGCCCAAAGTACTGACAAAGTGTGAATACAGCTCAATGGCAGAATTCCCTTTGACTTCAGTCAGGCCAGATTTTCATTACAAGGTTTTTATTTTAAAAATGCTAGGCACTTTATTAAGAAAAATTAGAATTCCACTTTAAACTCTCATTGTGTAACATTATGCTAGTTAGTAATGTGCCTGGAAAGGCACATTATTCATTAAATAATACAGTAACAACAGTGAAATGTTCAGTGCAGTATTCTTTAACTTTCCCTTACTTCCCCAAATTACCTTTAGAATACTTGTCAAAAAGACAGATGAGCCCATAAGGATAAAAATCATGAGCCCTGTGACTCTTTGCTCCCGGATTCCAAGAAATTTTGGCTGCTCCCCTGGAGCGGAGCACTCTGATTCCAGTTTTAAGCTGTTCACATGGGAAATAGAGAGGACAGTGGCTGCAACAAACCACGGCAACCCCATAATAGAGCACACACCAAGCATCACTGCCACCATGAGTAGGTCGAGGTGGTATCCACATCCTTTCTGTTAAGAAAAGTAAGGATGGAAAGAAGATGTAAAATGACATCTGAATTAAGGTGAACGCTCCTGGCAGGCATTCCTAATGAACAGCTAGAGACAATTGAAAATTTGAGACTTGTAGGAAAAAAATAGCTTCCTCCTATGTGTTATCCAGGGATGGCAGACTGGTTATCTAAGGGGAATTTGTACTGGTTCACACTCAGTGCTCAATGTCACTGGACTCCTTCCAGTTACAAGTTAAGTGTACCACAAATCCACTCTACAGTGGGCACCAAACAGCTTTCCTGCTTATAAAATGGATACTGGTGAGACACTGGAAAATACATACATTTTCTGTTTTAACTAAGTCTCTCCTGTGGATAACAGTAAGCAGAACATCCAGATGAGCTGCCAACTTCCCACTGCACTAATCTTAGTAGACCCTCTACCCATTCTTACAAAGAGGTGGAAAAGTATGTATTTTTATTGATCCCTACATAAAAATCCATAACATTTGCAAAGTCAGTTTATGCTAGAAGGGGCCATGAAACCAGAGTGATCCTTCTAAAGTTTTTTAAGATGGTAAGCACATGATATGCATTTTCAGTAACATACTTTCAATCTTAGAGCAGATATCTAGAAAATAAGATAGATTAAATTAAAATATAAAATCAGCTACTGGTTTATTGGTTTCCTCATTCAAACATAGCGTCATAATATCCATACGAAAAGTCAGTATGAAACCTTTGGGTTTGGATCACTTCTGTAGTGGTTAAATGCTACATAAATTTACCAACAGGTGGATAATGGTTTGCTTTTGTGCATAAAACCCTTTGGTCGAATCTTAGATAAATTTAAAAACCTCCAATAATGACCTTCACTTGAAAAAGAAAAACGCATCAATGCATCAAGCTTGGTTCTATAGATATCTGCTACCATAGCTGAACCATAGCTGAGTGGGATATTTCACTTCAATTTTAGCAAGTATCCAGGATCTCCTCACAGCTGCAAGCAGCAGCTCACGCTATTTTCCTTTAAAAAGTCAGGTAGTTAGCCATCTCCATAAAACTTTGCAATATGGCAACAAATCCAGTGTCATGGTCTGATGAAACAGCGATGTTCATGCAAACAATGTGAATATGTTGAACCATAATTTTGCCTGCAAACCCATGCAAATGCCTTTTGACATAAAAAAAGTAACTAAACTAAACTTGGAAGGGTTTGCTACAGAGACTGCCAAAAGCTGAAATGTGCACTATCCAGAATTTGCTATGGGAAGTATAAAAAAAGAGGGGAAAATGAGTTGGAAGCAAACAAATCATTTCTTTATGAAGACAACTTTTACTTCTAAAATGGGAAGCGTCTGGGTTTATGAAAATGTAAGCCACATATCAAAATGAAAATGCCATCTTATTTGCTTACATTATTTTAAAAGGGGGAAAAGTAAAGAAAATGAAGAAAATCAACTCTAGCAACCTTCCCTCACTCCCCAAAAGTGCTTATGAGTCTTATCTCCAAGACACATCTTGACAAACTCAGAGATGTGTCAAACACAGATATTAGTTACAGGCACAATGCACTCAAAGAAAGAGTTTAATTCTAAATCCTAACAGAGACACCTTTTTTTACCTTCTGACACATTTATGAGGAATGTATCTGCTAATGCATACAGAATCCGAGAGCATTTCCTCACATTCATACATGATCTGAGGAACCTGACATATGGGAAGAAAAGGAAGCATAGCAACAGGTGATGCTACACCAGACCCCAGCAAAACTAAAACGCAGCAAGACAAGGGGGCAGCCAGGAGGACCATCTGACTCCCAGATGCCAGTGCTGAAAAAACACATTCCAAAGCTTGGCAGCAAATTCCTGCATCTGTCAAGTTAACCACATGCAATGCTATGGATTGACATGAAGAGCCAGGCTGACAAAGAGGGCAAAAAAAGAACATATCAAATGTCACAATCATCCAAGAGGAGGCAATGCAAAGTGAAGGTTGCAAATGCATTTGCTAAAGCAACTTGGGATTGGATTGCTGCTTATTAAAAGTATGTCAAAAAAAAGCCTAAGCTTACTGCATATACATGTACAGAAACCTGCTGCTAGATTTTGCCCAACAGTTTTTCAGAGGGGTGATGTCCCTTTTTCTCTCTCCATCTGTAGGCAACTAAAGTGTTAGAGAACAGAGCAGGAAGTTGTCCTATGTTGTTTTAAGAACCCATTGTGCCTCTAAGGCTCAGTTTTATTCTTCTCCCTTCTTTAACGTAGGAAGGGCATTAAAAAAAAGGATGGGTAGAACCACAGAGAGCAGGATGAAGAGAGGGAAAAAAAATCTTGTATTATAAAATAACCCCTGAGTAGTTTTTAAAAATCCAACCCAGTAGAACAACACTGTCAATACCTGAAGAGGCAATTAGTATTGTGGTATTTAAGGAGATTATCAACTTGAAGGCATTTTTTTAAGTGAATGAATCCTACTTCCACTAAAGCACAGAAGGCAGCACTTTCTTAACTCAGAATCTGTATTCTAAATAACATTCATAAAGTCTTCTGTAAGGCAGTGGATCACTGATACAGGGCACAGGTACCACATAGACCAACAAAGAAAAAAGCATAAAAATTTAAAGGGGTTCTATATAATATATAACAAACTAGCATACTAAAGTAGATGGATGCACATTACATAATCTAAAGCAGAAAGCAACAGTGGAAGTATAAATTTTGACTGCATACCTTTAGTTTGTGTTCTTTTCTGTTGATAATGACAGCTGTGATCTGCTGGTCCATAAAGATAAGGATAGTACAAAGCAGGGCTGGAATTACAGCAGCTATCACTGTCCACCAAGGATTAGGCCCCAAAGGAGTAATAAACCAGCCACGATCATCTCTGGTGGGCTATAAAAACAGTCATGCATGGCCAGTCAGAACTGTAAGGATTATTTACATTTCAATTTCAGAAGAATACATACAAAACATTATTAGGATACGACTTCCTTTAAAACCAACCTATATAGAGCACTAAAAAACATGCTAGACTTCCTCTGATGCCAAACCAAGAAATTACATATAAAAAATCATCTGGATTATTACAGACTTCGTTCTCTTGATACAGTAAACCCAAAATTTGGAGGAAGCCCCAGAACATTACAGTAGTCTAGGATTTGGGTGATTTGAGCCCTGTTAATTTCTGCAGAGATAACATTAGAAAGCATGAAAGGGCCTGATGGGAGAGGTTCACTTACATGATACATAAATCAGAGAGGTTGCATAATATACCTTGTGAACACAAAGATTTTAAAATACTATTACTACTCCCTGATGATGATAATAAAAAATTATAAACCCATCATAGTAGTTTACTTTGCAAAATGATAAAGCAGTGCAATTTATCAACAACTTACCTTAAAAGCATTTGGAACCTGAAGTTTTGGTGATGGAATTCCAATGGCATAGTCAATTAAAACCATGGACAAAATAGTGAGAAAGACAGCAAAATCGCTGACAACAGAGCGTACCTACGATTATTGAGAGAAATTACAATTTTAACTAAAACATTGAGGTATAATTTTTCTTCACTGTTTTAGTACAGCTTACAGCTTTAGCTTACAGCTAAAACCATGCTCATTCTGATAGAAGTTTCTAACAGAGGAAAGATGCCCGATCTACTTCACCAGCAGTTAACTGAATTTGCAATGCAGATGGAATTCATGCTTAGACATGATTAATGACAACTTTTGAATTGAAATAAGGGCACACACCTTGGTTGGGAAGTATCGGCTGGTTTTGAACTGCTTCAGAGTGGATGAGAGCGTTACTGTAGAGAAGAACAAGATGACAGACCAAAAGAGTACGTCTGGAACATAAGGACCATGATGACCACAGGCTCGCCCAACAAACTCCCCATGAAACTTTTTACATTCCTATCAGGGAGAGAAAAATAATAGTATTGTTCTAAAAATTAGCCGTGCTTACACTAACATTTTCTTTCCAATTTCTTTCCTAAACTGTATTACTAGAAATAGTAAAACAATTTCTAGATATTTATTCTTCTAAAACTTAAAACTCGCTATCTGCGTATCTAGTCTGCATGGAAAATTCCCAAAAGATTCTCTTTTTTAGCCAAGTTAAATGATGATGTCGTAAATGATAAAGACATACCATAAATAAAGTTATTAACATAAAAACAGGGTATTTTCAAATTCAGCAAGTACACTGATTTATTTTCTGTGTACAAATATAGATTTACACTTACTAACACTCCTCAAGTGTGGCATGCAAAGTTCAAAAAGCACAAAGAGAAAGTCTGCTCCTGGTGCATTTTCAAGAACTGCTTTTTTGTTTTCACTTCACAGCCCCAGCAACTGAAGAAAAAGCTATTTAGGACGTGTGGCATTGGCCTAAAAGGAGCCCAATACATTTAATACCACACGGGGGCAGCACATCCTGCAAATTGTCTCTCTCTTACAGAAAGATCTGATAAAATGCCCGAAAACCCTAAATCTTTAACATCAATTATATTTAATATAATTTATTATCAATATGCAGATACAGTAGAAAGCATTTTCAGTACTTCTCCACTACTATCCTTAGTTGTCTAAAATCATAAAGAGTAGCTCTAGAAATGTGAGCTACCAGCTCTGGACTCATAATCCTTTCCTTCTCCTTCCCAGTCCCTCCACACTTATTAAGAAAAATGAAATGCAGCACCCAGAATCAGGGATTCCAGGCAGAAATATCCTGCCAGATCAGGATCTTTTTGTATTAAATCAAGTGTGTCATTGGGTCATCACACTCGCTGGACAATTATCCTGTTATGGGACACTGCGGCTTTGAAAACAGGTTGCCTTGGAAAAAACCACAATTGCTATTTGATGACTGTGAGACAAAGGAGTGCAAGGTTTTTTATACTGCTGTATCAGTAAACTTGGGATGAAGTGCATCATGTGCCTCTTGAAGAGGATTTTGTCACCATCAAAATCCTCTTCACACTTGTCCAAAATCCTCTTCATACTTGGTCCAAAATCCTTTGCTCACACTCGGTTTGTCTTGATAGCAAAAAATAATTATTGGGTTTTAAGAGAGAATGAGAATCCAGATCTTCAGAGACTTGAAACATTTCAACTAGACACGGGAAATATATGAAGATATGAGCAGTAAAAGAGACATAATGGGGTGAGTCTGACCAAATATTTACAGACAGCAATGTCTCATCTCTTACTGCAGTTCTCTAGAACAGAAGTTTCTTGATGATGCTTGCAAGAAACAAAGACATAAAAGTACAAAAAAAATCAGTTATTTCTTCGACAACTATAGGGATTCATGGGAAAAGTTGGTCAGTTATACTGCTACCTATGTAAACTCAAGTTTTGGTAATAAGCTTTCACAGAAGTTTTAAAGGGTTTTATATAATGCAGCCAGTCTTTTACATTTATAGTTAAAACAAAATCTGTTATTTTAAATCTCCTCAGCTGCAAATGTACTCTGAAAAACACTGTCAGAGATCTGAGAAAGTGAGAGGAGGAGTCTGCTCCTGCACAGATGCTCTTAGAGTGTGCTGCAATTTTGAGAATATTCATTCTGGACTGCTGGAATCCCTCAGGCCAGCAGTTCTCAACTTTCTTTCTGCTGTTGCCACACCAACAGAGTTGAGGAGCAGTCCCTGCTCAGAGGAAGGCAGGGAAGCAAGACAGAGCAGCCATGGGAGACAGCTCTTACTTAACATGAGCTCTTCTGCATTCCTGCCTTTGAAAAAAAAAGAACAGTATCTTCTGGAGACAGTCCACTGGATTGGCTTTTAAGTGTTCAATTTGATTATGCCTATGATTTGGTTAATTCAGTTATCTCTTCAGTCTGGTGTCTTTTGCACTCAATTCGCTTTGACTGTGTAATGAAATGATCCGTTTGCGAGAAAAAACAGTGGCCCAATCTCAACACAACATTTTAATCAAATTGTAAATGTCACTTTGAAGAAGGCAAACTTGAATTATATAAATCCTTTAAACATAGAAAAGTATACCGTTAAGAAATTTGTTACACATTCATGCAAACCCCACTAAACTGTAGCTTTTTCCCCTTCCTCCCCTGGGAAAAGAAATTGCAGAACTTATGTGAGAAAAAAGTGGTCACTGAAGTGAAAATGTTGCAAAATTCCTCCCCGTCCTCTTTTTTATAGCCTGAACTATTGCAAGAGTGTTTTAAGGGAAATAAATGCTTCTGAGTCTTTCTACACAAGGGAACTTTGGTTTTGCCATCTGGCAGAATTTAGGACAAATTCATTGTCATTTGACATGTTTGACTTAATCTCAGCCAAGCTCTTGTGCTAGTGTGTCAAGAAGGTTCCAAAGAAGGGCATAAAATGCACATACTTTCTGCAAAAAGCTTACAAAAGGAGATAATGCTACAAAGTTCATGTTAATTTTTGTTAAGTATCTTTTATTATTTATTTGAACAAATATGAGCAGGAAAAAATGGTATTTTTTAAATATATTTGTTGCAGTAAGAGGGACAAAATTATTTATGCCTATTCCTTTATTTATTAAGTTCCAAAATTTACTTACCGACACAGTTAGGTTCCCCCATGGCACATCAGATGCAGATATATTGTAGTCCTGCCAGTATTGTAAGGTTTTATTGCTAGGATGTTCTGGTTCCACACAATTGCATCTGAAAATAAATATTTTTTTCCTTAATAATAAAAGATATATCAGATATTAATCCCAATTATCAATTTTATGATACATTGAAACTATGCTCTACATTGACAGATAATTTTAGTTCAAATGAGTTCAGTAAATGCATGCATTGAAGCAGTTTGTAGTTCAGTAGCTAGTGCTATTACTGGAGTATCATTTGCTGTGAAGTGCATATGCATATATAGTACGTAACGTGACATATTCAAACCAATGATCACATTAAGTTTTACCACCTCTTTTCTTCCTTGCCTATTGATACTTCTGAGCACAGTTTGTAATACTGAGAATATGCTGGCCCTGTTCCACCCTCTTACACCTAACACTTCTCTACCTGGACATTAGATGCTATGTACAGTTCCAGGCTGATCCATTTCTCAAATAACAAACTCTCTGTATCCTCTTTCTTTCCTAGATGAAGAAGTGCCTTTGCATGCAAAATTGCCCAACTACCCAGTCAACTGTCAGGGCTCTGCAGGTCAGGATCACTAGCACCAAAGGCTCTCTGAACTCCATGTCCCTTGTTTTTCCTTTCCCCACAGCTGCTGTAAAAGCACACTTTTCACTTTAAGTTGTGTATTTTAACACGCAAAATGTGACGAGGCAGTGTAGGAGGACAATAAGTAATTTAAAAATAAGTAATTTAAAATCAAAATTAAGTCTTTAAAGCCTCTGAAGCAACTGTGGGAGGCTTTTTCTTTGACAAAGCCTTCAAAACATCCAGGATACTCTGTAGGATCCAAGATGTCAAGTGCGCTTTGCAATACGCTTTAAATTAATCCTACTTTAATAATCTATAGCACCATCTAGTCTGCTAGTATTTTCATGTGCTTATGATGACTTTAAATAAATTGTGTACTCTCTGATAAAGTTTTCAGGAGTAGCTGGGGACAGAATAACAACTGACTATCGCGTGCAGAGCCACTGAGCATAAAGTGCATTACAGCTGTAGCAGAATATCAGTTTATTCACTTACCTATGCCATCTATTTTCTATGTGACTGTTTATCTTTCCATAAAATGACAATACTCATCTAGATTTTTATGATTTTCTATATATGAAATTCTACCATTAACACCGTAAGGACACAACACTGACATTCTATTTCAATTACAATACTATACATGTGACAACAGCTGCATTTAATACATGGAGAGGAAAAGATGCAGGTTGTCTCTGTGCAATTCCTTGCTTTTATTTTAAATGCAGCTATTTCCAAAAGAAAGATAAAACCCTCACAGCCCATGAACAAAAAAAAAAAAAGCGCAACTGCATTCAGAGAAGTAGAGGGCCTGAGCCAAAAGTCCTTGACTGGATCTTTCCAACATATTTTATATGCTTTGGATCAGGCCCTAAGTGCAGAATGAATGCGTGTTCAATGCGTAGTTCAAAGTATTACAAAATGGGTTAAATGAAGCACATCACTACCAGTGAGCTACAGTAGCAGAATAAAGCCAACAAACAGTAGGGCTACATCATGTATTGCAAGGGAGTATCGGATGTTCATGCAACAATGCGGGGTGGCTGTGTCAGGTTACTGCTGTTTTCTGGGAGCACAGGAGCTCCCTGCCCTGGTGTCCATCGCCGATCGCAGACTGGCCGGACGCCGGGCCATGGCCCGCCGGGGTTTGATTACAGCAGGCCAGGGTGGCATGGGCTGCTCACTCAGTCACTTCCTCACTAGAAGGGGACACTGTGCCTGTCGCCAGCACTACATGGTACAGCTACACTTGCTGCAAACTGCAAAATTACATTTAAAGGTTAGAGGAGCCAAAATTTCTATTTCCTCAGAAACGTGACACTTGAAGCTATAGTATAATACAGCTCAGGTAAATCACCTTCAGATGAGATCACCTTTTTATTTCCATAGCAATATCACTTTCCTCCTGCACAGGATTCCAGTCTGGTCTTTACCAAGTTTCACAGGCATTTAGCAATGGCAGACTGATCATCAGCAAATAAGTGACTTGTGCAAACTACACCCACACAGACCAAAATCACCCTGCACAGTGCTTCTGTCACTGAATGGGGGCAGAGCTAGGCCCTAACTGTAGAGATCAGATCCTGTTTCTACTCAGAAGACCATTCAAACAATGATCTCAGTGTTTTGATATATACAACATTGCATTACTTTCAATATTGTGTGTGTTTTGGCAACATTGACATTTTGATGTGCGATTATATCATGGTATTACTGTCTTCCAGCATCCCACTAATTGCTTAACATTATAGAACTGTGAGATAGTAAAACAGTTCCTGTCCATCCCAGAAAACACAAATGAAGGTACCATTCAGTGCCAAAACATAAAAACATTATCTACCAAAATGTGTCGTTTCATAACAGATTTAATTGCTTTACTATTTCCCAACGTAACTGACCTTCAAGGAAAATCTCACATTAATGAAATAAAGCTTCCTACTTTAATCTTTTCAGTATTTTAATCTCTTTCATTGCCATTTTTACTTCGAGTAGTTTTGCCAGAAAAAGTAAAATATGCTGAATAGTTAACACTAACACATCCTTCTATTTTCCTGATAAAATATTACTCAGAATGCTGGAATAAGCAAAAAATTATTTCCTCTTGGGGGTTCAAATGCTCTTACATTCTGGTAAAGTTGTTTAAAGTGCTGAGCACTTGCCTATGACTAGAGATCCATGTGGAGTTTATGCTATTACCAAATGAGTAATAGACTATACAAACACCTGTATTTTCTAATCAACATACTCATCTTTAAAAACAGTACCAACTTAGCAATGTACTCTTGTGTCTTTGAGTGATAAGTCAGCAATCATCCTCCTAATACTAAAAGATTCAGAAGGATTCTTTTGATTCTCTTTCATTGTGGCTAGAATAAAGGCAGGGAAGGATCTGACACTGGTTGTGGTAGCAAAAGCATAGGTGTCACTATGTGGGGGGCAATCTTTGTTGCCAATCTCAACACATCCATTTCATCACACTGATGACAGAAACAAATAATTTTTCATCTTTACACTTTTGGATATGGCAATACATTCTGATCTCCTGGTAGCAATTCAGATGTTTAAGCATGGATGACTGTACACTCCATGGTATCTGTGACATCTGTGATGAGTTGGCACATATGAAAGGATCTTCATTGACTCATACCTTTGTTTTCAAAGCAGCTGGAGGCTGAGAGTTCTAAAATGGCACTAGATACCCAGTCACAGGTCCCTACCTGTATTTAAAATGTCCATATTTTGCAGGTAGACAGATATCAGTGGAGCTTGTTTTCTTTTAGGTTATTTTTAAATACAGCCTAATAAAAAGTTGATTATACTTCTGAGGTAGATAAATAAACCATTTCAGACAAGATAGTCTTCAGACAACTCAGAACTGTTGTAAGATTAGAACTGACAAAATGAGAATGCACCAAAGAATAACCTGAACTTGCTAGCTAGAAACAATAACCAGAGCAAGAAGTCTTTATTGCCTATATATATACCTTGCAAAATGCTCAAGGAATCTCTGGCAAATCAGAATGGAGAACAAAGGTAGATTAGAAATAAAAAAATTTAGGACTGCATCACAGATGGGTATCCCCTGGAGCCTGCACCTCTCTCCCTTTTATAGGAGGATCAAAATTTCAGCTAAATCATCAGCACCAATTAAACTATAACACTATTGGCAGTATAAGGTCACTCCCCACTTCCCTTCTTTGTCCCCCCTAACTCCTCACAATTTCTTAACTATTTTAGGTTTTGGTTCATAAGCCTCAATTTTGTTCATTAATTAGAGGCAGCCATCCTAACTTCGCTGCATGCAACATCTACAACTTGTCCTGTTTTCAGAGAGCAGAGTTAGGGTCTGACAACTGCAACTTCATGAAATCTCAGATAACTACCAGTGTTCTTTGTTCCACAAAAGGAACAATTATTACTATCCTTAATAGCATCAAAAAGACTGTCTGTGTGATCCCTCTTTCTCTGGACTACGGGAAAGGGAATATTAGTTAGCAAACTAAAAACTTGTCACTTTTTATGTCAAGTTGGGGAATATTTTCCCCCTCCTTTTTAGATTAGCATTAAAAAATATCATGGCTGCTCAACAACTAATCAGGTAAAAGGTTCTGTACTAAAACCACTTTCATCCTGACTGAATTTTCTGTTAACTGCAAAACAAGAAACTTATTACCTACATTTATTTGTTCAATTCAAATTAACCTCAGTCTAGTCCTTCCAATCCTTACAATATCCACCTCTTGCCCTGATTCTTCAGGCTGCTTCTTCACCATTTTCTTCTCTTTACTCTGTCATGCATGCTCTGCTCCCCACACAGACTTTAATGTAGCGTGGTGCCAGTCCAGCTTCAAAAGAGAGCCTCAGACAGCGTTTTTGTGAGGAAATAAAACACACTTAAACAGTGCAGGTCCCTTTGAAAGCCCCATGGCCATTCATCCCTCGGCAGTTGCCATTTCTCAGCAGCAGGTTTTCAAGACTAGGAGGCACTTACTATTGATGATTTTATAGAATTCAAGTTTGGATCTCTTATTTTTCCAGCATTTACATATTGTAAGCTCCACTTATTTATACTAGATAAGGATATGACCTATAAAAGATGCAACTGCAGCTTCTTCCTGATTAGTCAATATACCATTTCCCCTTCCTAGAAGGGAAAAATGCCTTTCTGGCTCACTTAAAGATACCCTGAGAATGAGATTTGCTCAATATGAATATTTATAATACTTTAAAAACTGCAGGCAAGTATGACAAATAAGTTGCAAAATGTGCTTGTTTAAACAATATGTCTCACTGAATATCAGAGCACATATTTGGTAGTATGAGTAGGAAGGTTTTCCCCTAGCACAGAGGGCGCTCTGAGCGTGCTGAGCACTGATCACATAACAGAGACAGAGAAAGATGAAGTATGAAATGGAACATAACATCACTAGGTTTGTTTTTAAAGTAAGGTATAGGTGTAGGTATTCTTTATGTTGCTTTTACAAGGCTGAAGTATATTAATAGCACTATGCTATGCACATTTAGGTGTTCTTCAAATACACCATTTTCATGGGAATTATGGGCATTCACAGAATCCTTCTGTTTGTCTAACAACTTCTATGGGAAGAAGACAACAACAGTATCATAAAATGATATCTTCTCTGCTGTCTCATACCTACAATACCTGCATATCCCTGGCATTTTATTTACCATATATTCCTTCTTGTGCCAACCTTCATACCAACTAAATCAAAGGCTCAGTGGAGAAAAGACTGGAAGCAAAATAATTAATAGTGATGGAAAATGGACTTGTCAGTTAAGTTCTATTCTCAGTATCATGAAACCCTTTCACAGCACAGCTGTCATGGCCAGACAAGATTTTCTTCTTCGTTTATTTATGAGATCTGCCATCCTGAATTACGACCACTGTTATGTGGCCCATCTCTGACAGTCACGAACATCAGTAGGCATCCACATATATTCTCTAAGGTTACAAGTCTGTATAGTTTAGTTGGTTAAGTTCAGGAGGAAAATAGAAAAGCCTATTAAAGCACCTAAACAATGCACTCAGCAGTACAATAGTTTCATGGAGAAAGAAACAAAGATAAATCTGAGAAGGGGAACTGATGTTAGCCTGAAGAAATCTCAAAGAATCAGGTTCTTTTGGATAGCACATCAGGAGGAAAATGGTGTTTTTTCAAGGGGAAAGTCTAGAAAACAGATTTATAATCATATTGTAGCTTTGTTAACCTCGAAGGTTGGGTTTTATTAGCTATCTGGTTCATTATGCAGTCCATGCATTTGCAGCAGCACTATGGTATGTAACTGCCATACACAGAAGTTCCTGTGCAGAAAAGCAATGCAACTCTGGGGGATATTGACAATTCATCTGAAAGCTTTCATTGTGAACTATTTCTAGGATGTCACTTCACCCTGCTTCCAAAGTTAGGAGTGCATACACTTGAGGAGAAGAGGTTCAGTATAATGCTGGTACAGAAAAAATTACTGCAATACATTGCAGCGCTATATGGTCAGCTTGAGTTTCAAATGTGCAGGTGCAATGCATCGATACACATAAAGGTACTGTAAAAAAACACCCACAGATTTTATGTAAGCCTCCCTAGATTTTGAAGGCATTGTGTAGATCAGCTCGCAACTAGAAACTGAATGCTGTGGAGAACTGCTTAACAAGGAGATCTATTTCCAAAGTGGAGGGGATGAGTAGTAGGAAAGAACAAAACAAAGTGGGCACTCTCCGGGTTCAAATGAAGGAGAAAAAGACAAACAAGTCAGCTGAGTTGGGCAGGCACAGAGAAGTCTTGAAAAAAATAGAATAAAGAAAAAGAAACCCTAGATTCCAAGGCTCGTCAAGAAGCAAAAGGGAACCAGCAGTTAAACTCAGTGATGGCACTTGCATGGTTCTGGGAAGAAAAGGGATATTCTTAGGGAAGGCCACACAGTATATGGCACAGTTACTTAACTGTAGGAAAAAAAACTATAAAGAAGGGAAACAGAAAATCTATATTCATATCTAACCTCAAAGAAATCATTACAGGAATTGAAATTCAATTACATGCCTGGGACCATAATGAGCAATACTGTGCTCATCATCACTGACTCTTCTCATTCCACCTGCAGCTTAATGGATACAGGGTATAAACCAACCTAATTTGCATCCAATAATGATGTCTTTAGATTAATTTATATAGATAATGGAAGATTTAAAACTTGCTTGTGCAAACAGTGGTATGCACAAAACTAATCTTCACAATGCCTTCTAGAAGCAATAGTTTCTATAGCCTGAAATGATACTGAGATTGACATGATCTTGGCTCCCTAATTACATCAGAGTGGGATTTTCTACTCCTAATGCTTAAGTGCATGTCAATACCAAGACAGATTGCAATATGCATATCACTAAGCCAAGAAATCACTTTAAAATTATTCAATGTAATCTGTTAATAATTGAGTAACTTCTGGTAAAGAATTATTAAAACAACATGAATTCATCACTTTGAAAAAAGAATTAATAAAAACCAAAAAGGTATATAAAATTCCTTTGTATATCAAAAAGATATATAGAGATCTAAGCAACCTCACTCTGAGAAATAACTGAACTTCTGTATTCTAAGATAACTATCTTAAAATGCTTGTATTTTAAAGAATACTGGATTGCTTTCTAAATCATATTCCTTTCATCCACAATACTTATTCTGTTTTCCTTTTAAAAACAGGGGGGGTTTATCTACTCCAATATGGGGTTTTCTTTTCCTAGCAAAAATAGCATTTTAATATACACTTTAAAACTGATATGCATCAGTGTTCCAGACAGGTTTCACTAACTGGAGATATATTTGCTACCAGGGTAGGAAAAAAACAGGAGGAGGAGAGTGCAGAAATAAGAGAGTTGCTATGCCAACCTACAAATGCTAATGGCATGACAAATACAAAAAGGTCACATAAAAAAAATAGAAAGAAAAGCTCTGATCAAGAAGTATTTCTATTTAATTTAATAAACAATGTAGCTACTCTATTCAGGTTCCTTCAAAACTATACAGTATTTAAAAATAAGAAAATACAGCACAGTACCACACTGAAAATCAGGTTGTCTTTGTCCTTCCTTTGATTTATCACTTAAATGCCTTATTCTTTATCATCCGTATCAAAAATATGGTGTTTTAGGCAAAAGTTACATATAAACGCTGAATGGATTTGCCTGTAAGTAGATCACATATTTAAATACAGAGTAAAAAATAAAATTTAAAAATGAATAAAAAGTGCATCATGTCTAGTTTACATTAATTAGATCATGCAAAAAGGTATTTTTGTCATTTTGAGGTAGAATTCTGTAACAAACGCAAAACCTATCTTCTACATAAAATGGTAAAATGCTAAATGCAATTTTTAAGAAATCTTTTAGGAGGACTTTCAGTCAATTTTCAAATATTTGGGTGTGCCTGATTGAAAACTAAAAAAAAAAAATCCCAACTATTCTGAATGTTCTTCCCCTAGTCTTCTAAGGTGTATTATGGCAGATATTAGTAATGACTCCTCTACTCTCAAATATAAGAGGTAGAGGTACATGCAGTGCAGTCTTTTCCATCAAATTCCTGCAACAGAGACTGTTTGTAACAGAATTCAAGGCCCCCAAAAATACAGAATGGGTTTTCTTTCTTACTTGAAATATGGTTTCAATCTGGTTGAAACACCAACCATTTAAAATTACTGTTTTCTTTGTCTTTCTAGTACTCCAAAGAGAACACTAACAGAATGCCAATGACTTTTCCTGGGTCAAACCCATGTCCTCACCAGGACAAAGGAACAGTACTGGCATGTAGACAGACTACCTGTTGACATCAGAGCATCCTCAGAAAGCCCATGGGAGAAAAAAGGACAGCTGGGCCACAGCATACACTAAAAGTTTCAAATATATTCAATGTTCTGACCAATTTATCATCAACTTTTTGAGTAGGCAACAGAAAACACAGAAATTTTCAGTGTAATCCAAGTTTTCTAGCATAGAATTGCAGATCCAAGATAAAGTTTTACATAAGCTTTGGTTGAGCATTCAAAGAGAAATGAGTTGCTCAACTTTTTGAAGATCACCCGTGGCTAATTAAAGACCTGCCAAGGCTTTACTAACAATTAAAAACTTGTCTTTAAAATCCCCAAAGAGGAAAATGCAAACAGCTGTTTTAATTAGCAAAACAGCAGATACTAATTAGCTTCTGTAACAGAGTATGCTGGTCCTTTAAGGACAGGACCAGATTCAGCCCAAGTTTTTTATCCATTTAAGCTACAAGTAAAAGGACTGGAATCAGATGCTGCAAGAAAAGCTAATTCCTTGCAAAATCAGTATTTCCCAACTTCAAGTACACAAAGGAGAGATTTTTATTTTGAGTAAACTTTCATGCTTATCCATCTTTTAGTTTCTTATCTTTCTAGAACTGAGTTGTGTACAGACATTTGAGCAGAGACTGAGAGTACTTGAAATGTCTTGTGATTATCCCATGGGGATGAAAATTGTGACATCACACCTTCTGGGCAAAAGGCCACTGTATCTGGACAGAGTAACACTAATATGTGCACATTTGCACAGCCAGCCCACGGAGTTCAGGTTGCATCAAGTCTGCTGTGAAAGCTGATTTGGGCACCTGATGTAGAGTTGTTGCAACTGACCACATCTTTCAATTCTCCCAATCTTTTGGGACTGGTTCTGAATAACTAAGAAATCTCAGATGAAAGAGAAAGGAATGGAGTGAACAGGAGAGGCTGGAATTAGCCTTTTGCTATGTTCAGAGCACAGATCCTTGGATAGCAGCAGATAGGCTCTTACAAGATAATCAACATGCATTGATTGTCAGTACACTGCCATTTCTAAAAATCTGTCTCAAAGCTAAAAAAATGTAAGTCCCATCCCATAAGAGCTATATGTCTACAGCTAGGCATTTTGCTATTAGTGGGGTCAGTTGCTATGGGCATGATTGATAATAAACAGGAACATGCTCCAAGTAGAAGATACAGTATAAGTGCCAAATGTGAGATTTAATACAAGAGTTTAAAAGGCAATCTATTTGTACTACCTACACAGAGTGAAAGAATAACTGAAAACATAGGTATGAAATAATAAACTCAACTACAAAAATACTATATCAAATAAGTTTGATATCAGTGATATGAAATAATTCTGATATATGTGTTTGAAAACACCAGGCAGTGGTGAAATCTTTCTTCCAAACATCTGGAAGACACTTATCTTTCAGGAGTTGTGTTTGAAAAATCTAAAACTGTTATGCTGGTATTCCAACACTGTAGGTCAGGACAGGTGAATAGGTGTAACTGGAGCATGACAAAGGCTGCTCTTTTACCATTCTGTGTGTTCTGCACATTTTACATTCATTTCTCAGTTACCAAGAGCAGGCAGCACTAAAACACCACCCTTCAAAAACCAGTCTGGGATTCTGATTATTGAATGGTGTTCTAGCTAAAACCAACATTTATTGATTAACACAGGGATTATAATGAGAAAACATTTTGACAAAATATAGACATAACTATGACTGTACCCCTACAAGCAGGACTGTTAAACTCATTTCTCTGAAATCTCTAGCAATATTATGGGATTTAGCTAACCACAAATACAGCTACCCAGGAACCCATGTTTCTACTTGTGTTCATGCTTTCCATGACATATTTTAATATCTCAGCTCCACTTGGTAAATGTTTTCTAAATAATTTTTTGTCTTTGTATAGCATTTCAACATCTGATTTTCAAAACGATAGGAGGACATCATGTTTTCTTTTCCTTTGAGACAACTACTCTGCAGTGGTAAAGGAAAAGAAAAAAATCTGCAAAGACTCTGCTATATGAAGATCTTCAGAGTAAAATACCTACTTCACAGAAGGTGAGTAAAGTTATATGAGAGGATATAACCTCAACTGCATGCATGGTCTTGATTTGTGTTGCTTTCTCTTCAAATTAATATTCCTTTGTCAACTGATTAAACTATTAGAGAGGAATAATAATATTTTCAGCATGATGAGAGTGTGTCATGGCTGAACTACAGTTTCTCTAACTTGTTCCGTGCATTAAGGTATAAAATCCTCAGATTAGGGATTTGCTAACTATTTTTCTAGTGATAATATACACAAAGCTCAAATGTTTTCTCTGTTGCTGTGTTCTGTTTTTCCCAGCTTAAAATGCAAATGAGACATTTGGTTGAGACACTCCTGTTTTTCCAGTGAACAGAAGATGTGGCACTGTTCAAGCACTGTTGCTTTAGGGCCCCACCCAGCTCATGCAGAGGGTTCAAATGGGTTCAGTGAAACGATAAAGACATTTCTGGAGAGGGATTTTCATTGAAAATGCTTTTTAATTAAATTTTATTTACTGATGTGACCAAGCTTAACTGGTCTCAGGACAGACTAGGATCTTGTCCTTTACTAGAACAACATTTTTCTCTCATATCACAGAAACAGGTCTATGAGGGTTTACTTCTCAATGAAACAATATTGATAAAAGCAATTCACTTTTTTATTCCCCAAGTAGATTAGTACCTGTTTAAAATTCACAATAAAGTAAAGCTGTTTAAATGGAGCTAGATTAAAAATTTTTGTATTAAGAACAAATTGATTGTGAGCTACTGAGATGCATCTAACAATTCCAAATCCACTTCAGGTCTTGTAAATTAAGCTCGGACCTAAATGCCATAGAGGTAAAAATAAAGGAGGTACATCAACTTACAGCCTTTTAGAAAGGTGAATATTTCAATTTGGAAAAAAAAAAACCCAAAACAAAACAAGATATATATGATATACAAACATTACCTGAATATCCTGTTGCCATTTAAAGATTATAAATCATAAGTACAAGGTTACAGGAAGAGACCATGAATAAACTCGCATTAAATAAAAATTAATAGAGAACTAAAACCAAGGTCCCTTTAAGTCCTATTTTTAATTCTAGGATTTCCAAGTTAATTATGTTGAAGCTTTTCCAAACCTCAAGTCTGGAAATATATTTTTTACTTAAGTAAATGTGTCCTGCTTGTACACATCCCCCCAGTAATTACTACTTCCATAAGACAGCATAATGACTGAGTAGCTTCCACCTGCTACAAGCACTGCAAACTTCTCCTGCTGTGCTCCTTGCAGAGAAAACAACCTAAACCTAACAGTTTAACAGAAGAAATCTTACTTACGAGTACTTTGTCAGCAGCTCCAAATTATTATGCATGTTGATTGGATATGTCTCACTGAGATGAAACAGCTTCTCTAAGGCCTCATAAATGAAAATGATGCAGATAAGAGAAGCAAAGGCTTCTTCAGTAAACCGGGTAATGTAGCAGACCAGGGAGCTTGCATCAGTTGCAACAAGGATGATGCACAGGATTGCAGTCCACAGTCCAATGCTGGCTCTCAGAGAAAGGTATGACAACCCATACTCTCTAAAAAGAAGGGAAAAAAAAAACAACTCACTTAACCTTTTGCCCAGCCACAGTAAATAGAGACAAGGCAGCTCCAAAATTTCCTTTTTGGGGGCAGTCTGAATCAGGAATTACGTACTTAACGTGAACAGAAGATCCTATCAAGTCACCTCCTGACCAGAGCTCTTCCCCCAATTAACAGGACACAAAGAGCTCTATCTCTATTAAAGTAATCACATGAGCAGCTTTGAGAGTAGTCACACACAAAGTGTATAAGGTCCACTCACTCTTTATCCCATATCCTGCTTTGTGAACAGCCAACACCTGTCAATTTCTTTTTAAGCTGTGAAAGAGTAGCTATAACAACTTTCATCAAAATTCTGTAAGCTTACTGCATATGATAATAGAGCTCCAAACACACCGTGTGACATTATCACAGCAAACTGAAAGGTCTGTCTGAAGGTGCGAGAAAATGTGAGTGCTAGGCAGGGTTTCCTACTCTGTGTTGTGCAAGAGATTCTGGTACAGAAGTCCCTGTCACAGCAGTGAGGCAGAAAAGCAGACTGGATAGCAGAGAAGCATGATGGCTTCCAAATGGAGACATAATTTTTACCCACACTGTGGCAGAGACATGTCAAGTACAGCACATTAGCTTAAATGTGGCTCTTGTGGCATGACACTTCACCCTGTCTCTGTCCAGGTGGTGGAATGGCATGGTCTGTATTAGTGACTATTGAAAGAGGGTACCACTTCTGCAAGTGGTACCACTTTCTTCATGAGTACATTTGGTACTCACCAAGAAAGTACTGTATGCACTTTCTTGGTGAAAGGCAACACCTTTTGAGTTAGGGATGAGAAAAACCACTGACTTAAACATATTGTCTCAGAGTAGAGAATGATAAAATTAAAAAAAAAAAAAATTCCTGAAGCTGTCATTCCCTTCATTCCCTTCAAAACAGCTGAGAGAATGGGGAAGGAAAGAAGGAAGGAGAGTTAAAAGCAACAAAAGCCCAAAATTTAAGAAAATTCACCTTTCTGCATTACCAATTCACTGCGTAATTTTTGGACTCTGCAACATGATAAAGGCAACAATTTATCTTGTAGTGCATTGCTTAGGATTTCAACTTTGGGATAGGTGTCTCTACTTTTACCTAGCAACAAATTAAGGATGAGGAATATCATGATCTTCACTTACTTGCAAAATTTGAATAAGATCTTCTCAAACACTAGAACTGGTCCTGTGCTGCCAAGTATAGTGAGAGGCTGTCCACCAAAAAGAGAGTAGGCAATTCCAGTCATGGATGCTCCAAACAGCGATTCTATTGCACTCTGAATGTGATACAGAGAGAAGTGTCCATAAATTTTCAAACAGGTTCTTTTTGCAATGTCTTAGTCCGAAGAACACCAATATATAAAGGTGATTCATGCAACAGTAAGGAAATACTAACCACAAAACTAGGAATGTAAGTTTGTTTTAAAAGTTCAGATTTAACACATACTATACGACCTTCAGTTGCTTCTCCCAGCAGACCACCAAATGTGATGACAGGAGACATGCAAGCACAGTAGAGAAACAAAAATGATGCCAGACACTGCAGACTGAGAGCATCCCTGAAGTCACTCCAGAAGAAGGGAGCTTTTCTTTTGATATCTAAAATTAATCCTCCAAAAAATCTAAAGAAAACATAGAAGAGCCCAAATTAATTGAGGTGGCACACAAAATTTTCTTCTACAGTATTGCTTCAACCACACTGCAGAGAAGCTACTGTTCCTTGATCAAATGATACATACTCTTATGTTTCACCCTTCATAAAAAGATAAGTTTATAGGAAGCCTATCTTTGTAGCTTCAACCAGGAAACTATTGTGGCTTTAAAACAAACTAATTTCCATGTCTCTTTTATAAATTCTTCAACTAATCATCCAGACAAAGTTCTGAACAGTTACTTGCTCCCATGCACTAAATCAAACTGTTTATTATATGAAATAATTCTTTATATTTGTTTGATCAGAGAGGTACCACAGTGCCTATTTGCCCACCCATTCATATATAGAGCTTCACATTCTTTATTTGAGAACCTGTTCCTAAATACACTTGATGATAGAAATGAATATACGCTACCATTTTTCAAGGACACGAACTGTCATCTTTCGTCATTTACACTGTGTCAAGTATAATCAAATATTTAGGAACAGACGGTCCCTTACAAAATACCATACAGCTAAAGTAAATAACCCCACAATGCTCTTTTCCTCACAGGCACACAATGTATCAGATGCTGCTGAGGTAAAGAAGAAGGTGTAGTGCTACTACCTCCTAAACATTAAAACAATCCTTCAAGCTGTCAATTAGCAGACTCTCTGGTGAGAGAACAACTTCCAGCCAGACTGGCCATCACGTCCCCTGCCCCAGTGTACACCAGCACTGCAGCTGAATCTTTAGCTTCATGCTAAAGGTAGGAACAATATTTAAATATCAGGAGGCAGCAAAGTAAAAGAAACACCTATTGCCCAACTACACGGCACTAAGGCAGCTACTGACAGCTGATGCACTTACACCACACCTTATTAGATAAGAGAAAACAAGTATTCCTTGGGGAAAATTCTTCATTCTGTATACTGCAGCCACCAGGGTAACCACAGCCTCATGTACCAGGACATATCATGGCTTACTGCGGTAAAAAAGAAATGCTAGAGCTGCACAACCCAGAAACTTCAACAAGACAGTTTTAAGTATTCATAATATGTGGCACAACACTGTACCAAG
This sequence comes from Ploceus nigricollis, assembly GCA_013399945.1. Taxonomy (NCBI): domain Eukaryota; kingdom Metazoa; phylum Chordata; class Aves; order Passeriformes; family Ploceidae; genus Ploceus; species Ploceus nigricollis. The sequence goes on from VXBC01007018.1 coordinate 1,545,945, forward strand.
TTCTCCTTCATCCTGTACAAAACCAAGAAACATTAATCAAGTTTAAGAAAGGTCTGGCCTTTGTAAATATTAGAGAAAGGAGCTTGCAATAAATACAGTGAGAAAACTCAAACCCTCTCGCCCTCTCCTGCTCTCTGCAAACAAGCATGTGTTGTCTTCCTCAGCTACATGGCACATGCAGATCAGGAGAAATACCTGAAAGAAATCATACACCAAGACACTTCTGAGAGAGAACCAGACCCTTGTGATTCCTTTTCAATGTCACTTTGAACACTTAAGATTTTGAATATGTTTTCACTAACTTTCCAGTGCGTTGCAGTTCTGGTCCAGAGTGTCCCCCAGGATGTTCTGCTTCCCCATGGGCTGCAGTTCCATTTGGCACTCCTGGGATCTTACGTTTCTCCTACCAGAAGGAAAAGATATTTCTCGTGGGTTTTAGTACAGAAAAATGCTCTGCAAGTTAAAAGCTTAAACATAAAAATTTCATTTTAAGATTCGTCAACATAACCTCCTCATAAGCTGTAAAGGAGTTCTATTACCAGTTAATACTAAAAAGAATTGTGATTCTGTGAAATTTAAAGAATTGATCACAAAAAAAATCTTGTGTCAGAAAACATTTTAAAGAGTAACAAGCCTTGATCAATTCTTGCAATAAGCTTAGAACAAAAGCAAACCATGGCTATTTGGAATAATCAAGGATGCTTAAGACCACTTATCCCTGAATTTAGTATCTTTTGATAGAACTGCCTGTATTTACTCAGGAGAGAACTAGTATTGAACTAAACCAAATGTCATCACTATATTGTACGCTTGCAAGTCAAGGGTTCTTCTAGAGAAAATTAACCTAAAATAAAAAGAGCATGCAAAACATAGTGACTCTGCTAAATGCTAAATTAATGAGACTTAAATCTACATAATAAAAATTCATCATAATTCCTAAAAGTGTCTGAATTTTACACTGTACAAACCTGAGAGGGAACATTTTTAGGTGGTTCTATTCGAATTGTTGGGTCCCACTCTCCAGGAGGGAGAACAGTAACCTGATCAAGAAACTCATCAATTCCAGACACCAAGTCATTGCGGTCCTTTGCTTTGTAAGCAACATCATGGAATACCTGTGAAAAATTGAGAAGTGTGTGTGGGAGGAAAAAGAGATGGAAAAAGCAACTCTCTCTAAAATATAATGGCCTCACTTCTCTGAAATAGAACACACTTTGTAAAGTTCCCACTGAGCAAACAATCTCAGCTTCAGCTGAAAATAGCTTCTGGTATATAGTCCTCATAGAAATTCCAGCTGCTACAGAAACCATCCTTATGGCTGCTAAATATTCTAGAGATTTTGCAGTTTAAACAAAATTAAATCCACTGGAGAGCAACTGTGTAAAATGCAACCTTATTGGTGAAGACATCTTCACTTATGAATATTGTTTCTCATTTTGTTATCCCCTTACAGCAGCATAATCTGGGCTGTCACAGGATCATGAAATGAACTAGAATGCTTGTTGTCATCACCAGGATGATTAGCCACATTTCATCTGAAGGATTGGAGATTCCCTATTACACCTCTTCAGTTAGTGCAAAATTGAACCACGAATAAAAATACCTCATCTGTCATTAGTGTTGCAATTGATCTTCCAATCTCATGGTATTGTTGGCCTTTACCCAGTGGTCCAAGAAGAATAAACAAAAATCTGCAAATTAAAAGTAAATTTGATAAATTGTAAAGCATAGATTGTTGAAATTAATATAAATATTACAGAAATATTTATCTTAAATGTGGACTAGAAGAATGTCTCAGATAAACACTATATATAATCTCCTTCAAGATCCTCACACATGCATTTAAACATGAAGCTTTGCTTAGAAAAAGAATGTGAAAATAGCTTCCAAAAATATATCATAAGCTTTACAGTCAGTCTTGATTGAGGCTACCAAAACCTCCTTACATAACAAACCTTAACTTACATAATAAATGTATGCAATTGTAACCTATGTACAGAACACAATTTATATAATTCTGTTAATTCAACAAAATGGTTATGGTTACATAAATTATTGCCATATTGGAGAAGTTAAATTAACCCAAATAAAAATAATTTTCAAATCATTTTTATTCCCATTAAGGCTCCGGACAGTCTCTACTTGAGGCTGTAGGCAAGTAAAGTTCTATAAAAGGCAGAGGATTTGTTCAAATAAAATAACTAAAATTCTCAGTTTTGCTAAAATGCAAAAGACAATATTTTGATGTGTATTACTGATTTTTTTTAATATACAAATTTCTGCAGAAACATTTAATTGTCCTAATTTGAAACTATTTTTATTTTGACCAAAAATCAAGAAATCTGTTATTTTCCTTTTGGTGTTTTTTTTCTTGTGGGAGTCTGGGGGAGCTTACAAGGAAAAGCTTTTTCCAAAGCCAATTCACTCCCTCAGTGTTTCTTATACACATGCAAAAACTAGAAAACATCAAAAAAGTAATATCCAAAGTAACTAAAAAGTACAGCTCAAAGAAAATGTTTATCTGGTTAGAAGCAAGGATCTGAGTCTTAGCATTGCACTTCATAGCATAACATGGGTGTGATATGTGAGTGTCCTGAGTATCACAAACTGGAATACATTACTGCCTACTGTTGGAATTCTACTTTCATAGAAACTGAAAGAGGGAAGGGGAAAGAAAGACAGAATATGTGTACAAACATATGCAAAAATTAATAAAAAAAGGCCAGCGGGAGAATTCTGCAATAATAGTTAAGTCATTGAACACAGATATGGGAGAATCACTTTGGAGTTTTGATCTGAATTAACCTCAGCAGAACACAAGGTAACCACTGATCTATGCCATTGCCTTCTATTTGAATACAAGGTCTGTTTTAGACTTTTTTTTTTTTAATTCCTCATTATTTTTTTTCAGAATCCAAGTACTCCATCAGAAAAAGTTTCAACTTGGAAAAAATTAATCTAAAAAAAAATTATGGTTAAAAGTCACATTCCATACCATGCAAAGTAAATTTCTGAAGAAGTAAAAATTTTTGAAGAATATATTTACAGCATGTTCTCCATCCATTCACTCACTTTCCCTAGTCAACCAAATCACATACTTTGCTTTTTTCCTTTTCTCAATTCCATCTTCATTTTTTTAGTTCTGTACATAATTATGCAGTATCACACAAGTAGTTTCAGTTCCAGATGAAATATTCTACAAAGCTGAATATTTCACCTTAGTGAAATATTTCATCTGGAGTAATATCAGTTTGTATAGGATAAACTGTGTGTTATAACCTACATTTCTACATCTGTGAAGTACTCAAAACTAGCATGTGTCTGAATATACTCACACATCATTTACAGGATGAGCGGAAGGCTGAGAGATGTCTTTGTTCAAGAGCAAAACCAAATTCCTCACTCAGTAAATGGCAAAGCCGAGGGTCACATCACCCTGTCCCCACAAAGTACTCAGGAAAACACGAAGCAAAATCAGCCCAACTGTACCTGGTTGGAATTGGAACTTCAGCCAGTCCTGTAAGCAGCACTGCAGGAGACAACCTAACAAAAGCCACAACGGCACGGTCCAGGAACTCAAGTTCACCAACTAAGATGTTTGATGCTTCAGCTCCAGGTGGTATCTTTTTCATGAAGTGTAGGTCAACCTGGAAAAAGTATATTAAATTACAACCTAAAAGTTAGTCACAGGGATTTTTTTTCCCCCTGCTTTGTTGACAGAGACTTGCTGATCACTGCACTATAGGCTTGGCTATTTCAGTTATGCAGTTCCACTGTTCTTGCCTGTTGAATATTTTTATTTTAATAAAAGTGTTTCTCTAAACCAAACTAGACATTAATTATTTGACTGATTTTTCTTGGAAACAAAGCACCTCAGAATTAATTTATAAAGACAACAAATCAAACTTAAAATATTTTTTAAAATATAGGATTAATTTCCTAGTAATGCTTTTTATCTATACTCATAAGAGGATGAATACTTAATAACAATCATAACAGTAGAAGAAATTAAGACACCTTATTTTTCCATAATTAACAATTCTGGAAATCAGTAATTTGTAGCTCATAGTTGTTGTGTTATTATCTCACTGAGAAGAACACTAGATTCCACTACACACAATTTTCCTTTTTCTACTCTGAGATGCATTTTTGTTTACAGATTTAACAGAAGACAGTTGCCCTTCTGCTGAAAGTAATAGAAAATAAGCTATCATGAGCATTGACAGTCTCAAGAGCAAATGGAAAGAACAAAGCAGAAGAAAAACTCTGGAATTCTAGGCAGCAATGTTGACTTTTGCAGGAAGATAGAAAAACTGAGACACAGCTCCATCATGACATTGTTATTATAGGCTCAAGGCATTTCTGTAGGATTGTATGACTCTAGGCTTTACTCTGTAACAAAGACTGACATGGAGTAATAAAGTATATAATGTATGTCTGATTTAATTATACACCAGTATTGTCTACATTTCAAAATGCATGAATTTTGTCATTTGCTTTCCTTTTATTAATCTAAACACAACAACAGCAACCAAATCCAATATAAACTGTTAAAGTGGACCATTTTAATGTCTATCTTACAGCCATCTGTCAGTACTAGTTTGCATAGTTTTTGGTAATATTTAGAAAATTGTTTTCTTGCAAATGGCTCTGGCACTAAATCAGAATTCAGATATAACACAGTTGCCTGTGTAATGAAATCTTGGTTTGCTGAGATCACAAAGAGATATCTAATGCGTCCCTAAGCTACAAAGATGACTAAACACCTCACAAAGTTAAACAGATCAACCTGGAAGGTTGGAGACCAAGAACTTTTCAAGGTAAATTTAAGAAGTGAGGTAAATTCTGTCCCCCATTCAAATCACAAAATAACTCTTCAGGATTAAATACATAACTAAGGTTCACTCTGCACCTAATTTTGGTGTCACAGGTTATTTGTAATTGAGAGGAAGCAAGCAGTCTTTCAAGCATGTAGAAATCTGCATTCTGTGCTGAGTTTACCTTGTGAATGGATGGATTTAATATTTAAATGCATTTAACATTTAATAATTAATGTCCCATATACAATATGCAGTTGTGACATTGAGGTCCTCTAACATACAGATCACAAGATTCAAATTTGAAATAAACATTCTGTCTCCTGTCTACAAGAAAGTATTTCCAGATATTTCCTGTACTATTTATCAGCTTGAGATTTTAATATTGTCTAATATTGTTTAGGTAGTGAAGAGAACCACATTAAAAGGAAAGTAGCTGGGAGAGGAGCAAACTGAGCAAACACCCAAACCCCAAAGGCACTGCTTTCACTGCATAATGAGAGTGGAGGCGGTCCTGGAGTGAATTTATGGCAGTTTTTAAATGCTTCATCTAACACATCCATAATACACCTCTTATCCCAGGTCTTTAGCTGGAGAGACCTGATGTGCATCTTAATCTGCACCCTAACCTGAGTCACATTCCTGACCTGACCCTAAATAGTCCAGGCAAGCTTCAGTTAAATATAAAACTGAATAACTAACGCAGAGACCATGTCCCTTCAGGGCAACTCAAAGACTGAAGAGTGGTGGACATCTAACCTGAAACCAAAAATAAACTGACATGAAGACAAACTAAATACCCAACATGAAGACAAACTAAATGCCCAACATCCCCTCTTAGTAAAACATATTAATCAAATTTATTTATAAGCAGGGTCAACTGGCATTCAGAACCAGTCAGTTGCTTCACATGGTATTTGAAAGACCAAACTGTCAGTGGGACAGGGGTTTGTCTCAGAAATAATGTTTCCACACAGAGCACAGGAATGTTGCTGTGACAAGGGACGTGGGTACAGTCTCTTTATACATTTTGTGTTTCAGGACAATTAATGTTCCCTTCAGTCTTTGGCATAAAAAGTAGAAATGAGCCAGCTGAACTTCTTAAACCATCACCCCCACTCTGCTCAGACAGGGGGTAAAGTGGTGCTGTGACAGATCACCTCCACATCACCCTGAGAACACAAAGTCCTGGTGGTGGCAGCAGAGGAAGAGGAGTGACACATTTACAGCACAAGCCATCTCTCCATGCTACTGAAGTAACACTCAAGACAGCTTTCAGTGCCTGTCTCACATTTTTCATAGATAGATACAATACAATCAACACAGTCTCAATGCTGTATCCAGATTAAGTCAGCTTTTTGAATCAGCTCCAAATTTGGAATATTAGACGTAGCCCAAGGGAGACAGATTAGCAAGGAGAGAATATGTGAGGTAGTCAAAGGTGCTTTTTTTGTAGAAGATAAATGAATTTAATATCTGGAACAAAATTAGAGCAAGAAATCACAATACTCAAGAGAAAATTAGTGTACTGCTCTACTTTCCTCTCAATCTGTGCATATAATTCCAATTATAACCGTTGGGAGTTATTGCAATAGCACATTTCAAGGGGAAACTGCACTTATGCATCTTCAAAAGGATAAATGGATCTATTTAAAGTCAGTCAAAAAGAAAGGTATTAGATTACAATCCTTTACTGTTATTTCATTCCTCCAAACAAAAGTTGTTCCTTTCATATTCCTGACATCCTTGTTGGTATCCATCACTGTTGAGGTTAGAAAAAGATGAAATGTTGATTTCTTCCAGCTAGTTTAAATGGGAATAGCTCTTTTGATCAGCAAAGCTGCAGCACTACAAAAATAATGAGTGAAGGATCAAATGATGCAGCTCCCATTCTTGTTTAATACAAACAGAATTGCAGTTAGACAACTGATTGGGATTTGGATCCTACAACACTCAAAACAACTGGAGAAACATTCAAGAAAAGCACTACTGAAACTTAAGTCATTCCCTTCACTTCTGCATAGCTTAATTTTGAACAGACAATTTTATTTATATCCTTCACAAATTTTACATCTTGATATTAGAACACTTGCAAAAACAATTAGTTCTACTCAAGACTTTAATATAAATATCATGAAACCAATATTGTACCTGACTCTTTAAAGCATTATAATTTTAGTTTGAAATATATTTAAAGGACTAATATTCAATTTTTAACAACCTGCTGCTGTTTATAGATGTTCTCGCAGCCTCTACAGAAATGTGGTTCATAATACATTCCCAGCCAGCCTCCTTTTTTCTCATTGTCATTGACAGAAAGAACTGTTTCCCCTCTTATTTCAGCCATATACAATTCATAGTCCGGAATGTTCAGTCAAAAATTCAAATGATGCAAATAGCTACTGCTGCTAGGAAATAAGTCTGGCACCAGATGGAGCAATCACATAACTCTACTTTTAGCTCAGCTGCACTAACATTAAAATTCAACAGATTCAAAGTGCTGTTCTTCAGAATTTTGGTTTAAATCACCTTTCTTCACTTACTCAACCTTTGTTGCACTAATGTGTCATCTATCCCTGTGAGGCCTGTCATCTGTATCCATTGTGACTGTCTTAGGTACATACAGACTTCTTACACAAATTAGGACTCTCCTTCATATTAAAGCTGAGAAGCTGTTTGCTTTTCTTTGCTATCTAACATTGAACTGTCATTGCAATCTCCACTACTGAACAGTTAACATCTTTTGTAAAGTGTACTGAAAGATCTTGGCTTGCCAGAAGAATTAAGTTATAGGTTTACAGAAACACATTCTGTTTAAGACATCTGGAATCCACGAGTTCAGGTTATAAAAAGCATAGTTTGCATTCATGCATCACTTCTACAGAAAGTAAAAATCTGAGGTAAATGTGAATTACATGAATTCTGAATTACTTTCCTACTTAGATAATTTTCTTTTAACTTGTAAAATTTCCCCTACAAATACACACCTACAACATTAAATTTATCTGTGTTCTGAATCTCTGATTTCCTCTTACATATAATTTAGAAAGAAAATGTAAGATTCTGTTTTGTCATACAGAAACTGTACTGCAGTTCACACAAAACTTCAATGCTAAAGTAAAATCTACTTTACAGCTTTTCCTGACTCACATGGATTCATTCCATTTAATTTTAAATATCTGTTTGGTAGTCAGGAAGCTCTCTTCACCATCAGTGAACACTTACCTTGCTGAAGTCAACAGTGCTGTTTTCTCTGCTCACATCATTTTTGCTTTCAATACAGGCTGGAGTAGCCTGTGGGGAAACAACCTGACCTGCTGAAAAAAAGTATCATTATTACAGAATACTAACAGTTCTATACATAAAGCAACATCCAGTGACACAATTATACATTTCATATCATAGATACATGATCCACCTAAACATGGCATTTGAATTAAAAACTTATTTAGAATAGCACATTCTCAAAAGACAGAACATTCATCATGTGTAGTTAGGAACGTGACAAGGTAATTTAGAAAACATAAAAGATACTGTTGGATATTAGAAGACAAAATTTCTATACCAATTAAAGCTTACAATTCTAAAGATATATATTTGGGGAATGTCCTGCCTTCACACAGCTTTTGTAAATAATTTGAGGAGCTGCCAATTTTGGGTAATATCTGTCTACAAAAGTAATCCTCATTGACTTAAATAGGATTACAAATTTTTTACAAAGTTACTCATGTGTATAAGAATGTCCTGATTATTACAACTACAAAACACAACATAAAAGTGAACTGTTATAAAAATAAATATATTGGAAAATAACTGATTTATAAGCTCTGTATTGAAAAATATGATTATGGACATGTATAAAACAAATGTTTCAGTAAACACATTTTCAAAAAAATTCCAGTGAGGATTTAGTAAAATATTTTAAAGACATTTTAAAAATATCTCAAGATGAGAAAGAAGACCTCAGTCTTCTGGAAACAAAGAGCAAGTCTTTTGGCAAACAGAATTTTGCAAACAAAAGCTCAAAAAGAAAAAACAAAGTCAAGTAACAAGTCTGTGTCATATAAAGCATATTTTTACTTAAAGCCAACATTGCCCTAGCGCATGGCCAGAGCCCACCGTGCACACACCGAGGGTGTGGGGCTGGCACAAACCCCACAGGGGCACTGGTCGTGCCCTGCTTCCCTTCACTCCTCCTCCCTCTCTCTGGCATGTCAGAAGCCACACGCGGCTCTGAACACCACAATAAAGTACAAGAGAAAGTACCAAATATATGAGCCAACTATCTCTTACTGCCCTAACACATACCCAGGAATAACTACAGAGTCCAACTGGCCCAGAGTCAGCATCTCGTGCCCAGCATATATTTGTTTCCATAGCGAATAAAGTCTCTCATATGACTGAGAAATGATGATGTGAAAACATTGGTTCTGGTGAAAATCAACCTAAACTTGCACAGTAACAAAGACCATATGTTCATGATATTTGAAGATGAAGACAGTCAGGAAGTCCTAAGCTAGGCACATTGTCTGGGCACTTCCAAAAGCCACGGTGTGGCCCCTCGCACTGCTGGGACTCACACCTGCAGCCCAGGCACGTCCCCAGCCACAGCCTGGACACTGAGCACTTCGCAGGATCCAGCCTGAACAGGACCAGACACTTGCAAGAGCACCTCAGCCACTGCCAAAATGCTGAAGGATCCAGTTTTTGTCACAGCTGAGCAATACAGGAACCCTAAGTCTGGTCATGAATTCCCAGCTGAAACACTTGCTCAAGGAAAATGCTGGTTTCCATGAAAATCAACATGTCATTTTCCACTAGACAAATCTCCCATGGCACAAAACAGGTTTTAGACTCATGTGTGCATCCTGGCAGCACAGACAGAGATATTGCGCTTTGATTAGGTAGCACATTAACAGAATGTTTAAAAATATATTGCTAGAAATCCTATCTTTAAACTGCAAGTATTTCCATTTTTCTCTCTGATTCAGGGCAAGGACACATCAAAATAAGAATAGAAATCAGGGCTTTTGTTCAGCTCTACAGTGAAATAAACAAAGAATGACAAACAGACATGACAAGCATGTAAATCTAAGCAAGTAGAATAAAAATAAAATCAGGATTCAAATTTACATATGATAAAAATAAAGGATTGATTTTAGAAATCCACGTATTAATGTAAATTAAAGGAATTCATATAAAAAGAGGCTATTAATTCCTACATGTCACAGGAGAAAACTTTTGCAAAAGAGAAGCCAGAAATTATTACATATGCAAGGTATTTACAAACAGTCATTCAATTTGTCTGTTTTAATTAGAACTGAAAGAAAAACAGAGTTCCATCATTGTTACACCATCATTCCAGTGCACAACTTCACATTGTAGTTCTTTTTCTGTATTGTTTAGCAGTCCTTGAATTATTTTCACAGGAATCATCCTGTAGTATTACAGCTATTAAAAATCATTAATATAAAAATTATATAAATTTTATTTCTGTTCTATTTTGGAGATTTTATTAATGTGACAAAAATAACCCTTCCACTTATTCAAATAGAGAAGGCATAAAGTGCTCAGAGAGAGTTTCTGTCTTACTCCCAAAAACTTAAAATCTAGTAATATAAAATCTGCTGACTCTTCATTTTTTCCTTTTAAACACTCCTCTATCCCTAGGATGTATGAAAAGGGAAATAGTTGTAATAATTACTCATACTAATATACATATTACATTAGAAAGAAGCTACAGGAAAGTAACAGAAATAGCAGTTCATCATCTTTCTGTTGCTAATTAGGCATTTGCACTTTTTTTTTTCTGGACCCAAAAATTCAAGAAAATGAGAGCAGTACTATCTGCCAGAGAAAAATATATTGACCAACAAAGGAGTCAAAGCATAGACCACCTGTTTAAATACTGAAGTTTTAACATCATAATTGGAGGTGTCAAAAGCAATCAGCATAACAGTCCAGAGGACTTTTAAACATTGTGTCCACTTTTCTTTTAGGAGAAAAATATGTAAAGATATACATATAAGGAATAAAAAGCCACCAGCAGCAAGTATGTGAAGTTTTTAAGAATAGCATATGTTCTTTTTCTGTGCCAACAGAAGACCTCAAACTTTGATTTACCCATATGCTGGAGTAATCTGAAAGAACACAAGTTTTACCTTGAGGCAGAAAGACATGTTTAAATAGCTCTACAACTTCGGACAGCTTTCTGGATCATGGAACAACAAGTTTGGGTTTTTTACTGTATTGAGTAACAATCAAAGATACAAGGTAGAAACAACAGGTAATCTCTTTTCACCAAAAAAAAAAAAAATCACCAAAAGAACCCCAAACTCAAGCCAGATTTTAAACACTTGTCATGGTTTATTATTTCTTTTGTTTGAGCTGAAATTATGGGGTTTAGGCTGCTACAAATGGTGAAGGCATAAACCATCAACTCCCTACAAGAGGGAATAAGAGCAGCAACAGCCTCACCATTCCACTCTTTCCAGCCCTCTCCTCACCAGCTCCATTTCAGCACTCCAAGCAAAATGGTTATTTACATGTTGTATGGGGCAAATACAGAATTTTGTTCTTCAAGAGTGCAATGTAATACTTTTAGTCACTACAAAGCTGAAGCCTCAATTTATCCTGCAGTCCCCCTACATAAAGCACGTGAAGAGCTGCATTCTTCAAGAATTCATCAGAGCCATTCACACAGTTTTAGGAATCAAATGCACAATGTGGTATAATTGAAATATCCAGGGTACATACACAAAGGAACTTAATACATAACAGATAAAACCATGCTATAATTGTTGTAACAGCTTTCCTATGTAATAAAAAGCCAATATCAGCACAGTTTTAAATCTTTGTTTTAAAAAATGGGCATATATAAAAAATAAGTATCTTTTTTAGATAATGTGAAATTGCCAGAGCTTTGACTAGAGCAAGAATTCACACAAAAAACACTCTTCCATGCAAAGTCAAGCCACTTATAAATCAAAATAAGGTCCACATTTGTTACAGAAATAGAAGTTTGCATTTGCAGATACAGTTTGCCATTTTTGAGACAGTTAGTCCTGGCAAATTTTAAAAAAATAATAATCCCAGTAAATTAATGCCACATGTAAAATATTCTTCCTCCCTAAAAAGTAGAACTTAAGACATTTAACTGTGTGCATTGTGGTTGTTATTCAAAATCCAAGATGTCTCTAGAACATCAATGACAAAAATGCAGAACAATGTAGTCAGACACGAATCACAGTTCATGGAAAAAAACTGGATGCAACCAACACATCAATGGAAACTAAACCAGAAAAGAAGTTGCTTATTTTTCTAAACCATACATATTTCTTCCCATTCAGAAAAAAAAAATCCTAATTTTCAAATTTTTTCAATCTTCAGACTTTTCACTGCAACTAGTCACCAATTTTCCAAATCTAAATGGCAACACTGTCCTATTCAAAGATTGAAAAACAGTATGTTTTCTTCAGTATATGATAAAATTCTATTATAACAGAGCATTGACAGCATCTCTGCAGGCTGAATTGCATGTGTGCATTTAGGCCTCCTGATCAGCAACATTTTTAATCAGTGGGGAATCCTGTCACTCCCATTGTACCTCCATAACTACAGGGAGATTTGGTGTCCACTAATGATATACAATTTTACAGGATTTTAAAGGATAAATTTTATAAAATTTTACAATTTTAAAGGATGAGAAAGATGTCACTTTAGCTGTTTTTCTAATGCTAGGCCTGAATATCTCAAGCATAATTCACATGAAGTCATGCAGTATAAACTAAAATGCTGTGATTTGCAGTTGTGTAAATTGATGCAAGAAAATGAATTTAATAAAGAAAAGGCACTGTCCCCCCACCAAAACAACAAATTCCACATAAACTTCTCTTCAGTGTGCCACAGCTGCGGACAAAGGCCTCAGGTATTTTTTTTAAATCACTATAGCAAGAAGTTGCATGCTGACAGGAAATTGGTATGAAGACATGGGTGTACATTTGAAATGATCTGAAGCCCAAGCAAGAATAGGTATTTATACTACCTCTGAACCTTCAGGGAGTTTACAGAACCCAAAGGGTAGGAGATGAGGAAGGTACAGAGATGAGATGAGCCTGTTAGAGACAGACACAACAAAGACAGAGCAAAATAAAGAAATATAAAGATGAATGATACAGTTTTATACATACAGATTACACATTTTATCATGGGTACAAGGAAATGTAGAGAAAGAAAGAATAAATATCAGATGAAAATGTTCATAAATACAAGTTATATTTTAGTAGTATAAAAACCTGTGGAAAATACAACCTGATTTAAAACATACACATTTGAGAAGAATCTAAAACAAGAAATACAGCATTAGCAACCTTAAAGCAGAATTAACTATTGTTGAGTTTGTCTTCTCTTCAAGGTAAGCTGAAGCAATTCCCCTGATCCAGATCCAATACTTCAGAAAACTTGTGAGTATATCAATGGCGTTGGTTGTGATTTACTCACAAAATGAAAATGCATGGTCATACATTTAGGAATGCCTCCCCACCCTCTTCACAGGGCTTCACCTCATATCCAGGTTTCTCCACGTGATAGTATTGACATGGGAGATTCACATGCTGTAGGCTCATTCTGAGCTTTGACATAAATCCTTGAACTGATCTTTAGAAAAGATTGGGAAACTGAAGAAGGTAACTAACACCATAACATAACCGAGAATTTTGACTTTCCAGAATACTGAAGGATGCTGTATCCTATGTATGCTAATCCTAAATTAGGACAAGCATAGGCTCCAGTACCTCTGCTTGTGCTCATACTGCCACAAAACAATGAAGTCCAAACCAGCCCACCATACTAACTGAAATAACTGGGAAAAGGTTTAAAAAAAGAACATGTCAAAATGAACAGTTTCAGCAGCTCATGCTATTAACTCCGGAGATCCCAAATTTAATATGCCATTGCTTCCTTCAAGCTCCTTGGAATACCAATAAACCTCTGCTTGGAGTTTCAGAATTTCTCAGAATCGGACATGACGTGGTGGTGCAACCCAATTTTTACACTAAAAATGTGCCTGCTCTGATGCCAAGGGACAAGAAGCCCTTATAAATGGCATAAGTACGGACCAGAAAACAGGCATAAGATCGTGTTATTGTGGGTAAAGAACACTTCAGCAAGGTGCATGAAAATAAAAGTAACTTAGCCTGCCATACTCCTCTCCCGAGTTCCTTCCTCTTGGGCTTTAACCAGTATAAGGTCCGTTAGATTTCATTATAAATATATAATTTTTTATTATTTTTTTATATATGTATAAATGAATAAAACATACATGCCCTTAGACTAAAAGTGAAATAGCCAGTCAAAACCTTTAAATGTTTATATGATGAAAACTTCTTTTCCTAACTATATTTTCGCAGAATCAGTTATCTTTTCACACCACACATGCTTAAACTCTGAATTTCAGAACTCCTTTTATAAAAGGGGAGAGGCTTATGAAATTATTTTAGCATTCCTCTAAAACAGAGAGGTTTCATATATGTGCAGTTGTCTTTGGCTTTTAAGGCCATGCCATAGGAAGTTACAAACACAGTTCTGAGGTATCAGAGTGTGAAACCTACTCATCTCAATGAAAATAGGTTAAATTGCTTTATAAAGCAAACTTTCCAAAGATGATGTACCAATGAAAAAAATTCATTTTTTTTACCTGTCTTTTACAGTATTTATGCTAAAATCACTTGCCACCCTCTATTTTGGGTATTTGGTGTCAAATTAGCCCATTAAAAAAAAAATCATTTTTTCTGCTCTTATGCCAAATTTGACTGTCGTTTTTTATTGGAACATCAAAAGCAGGCTTTTAATTCTCACAGTTTTGATGCCTAATGAAAAGTGAAAGTTAAACACAGCATGGCAGCATTAAAAATGCATGGTAAATCCATAGCACCCTGACATCTTAGCCCTGCAGAGGATGTGAAGAAAAGCCATTGTAAACAAAAGATAATACTACTAAATACAAAGCAAATTAATTAGATGGTCTGACAGATTCATAAACAAAGAAAAATGGAGGGAGAACATATGTACAACTATCTTCCAGCAAAGATATCACAATGGCCTGTCAGTAGTGCTGCCATATATTGAATTAATTTATGTATTTATTTTAAGACTTCACTCTTGAACATCTGAAAATTGACACATTGATAAGCTACTATTGTCAAGAACTTGGACAAAGAAGGGAGTTTGAATCCTCAGCTGTACCACATAACCCACAGATCAGGGACTTCAGGCTCTGAGTCACCTTTTTTACAATCAACAGACTGCTAAGGATTGTTTCCAGCTCAACTGTCTAACACTAACCCCAAATTTGACCAAAGAGACAACTTCCTTTTGTGCAGAAAAAGTGTCCAAGTTGCCATGTCTCATTTCAGCAGGAACAAACAAGTGTCCCTTGCAAAGCTCCTGGCATGTGCTCTTTATGAGAACTCCTGTCTCTGATGGGGTGCACTGGGCTGTAAGTTCACCAGCAGTACCTGAGAGGATCTGTTTCTCTCCCCACAGCCTTCTAGGAATTAAGCTTGTCATCCAGAAAGTAAAAGCAACAGTATTTTGAGTCCTCCTTTTTATTAAAAGGAGAGAGAAATACTACTACTGATGGCAGTAATAAAAACATTTTACCTTCATACATTCTAGACAATGTTTATGGACAAATGGGAATAAGCAGATTAAAATGATGCCTTAAATGCATTTTACCAGTTTGTCCTCAGGAAACAAGATGTATCTTACAGCACACTCTTGGACAATAATATAAGTTGTTTAAATACCTTAATTTTTCTTTCTTTTACACATATTCAGCTTTTGCTTTTACATGATTCAAACCTATATTTCAACAACTTATTTTCATATTACTGTGAGTAGCTTGTACAGACACTCCATGGCAATCTAAAAAGAAACATATAGCTGAGTGAGCATAACTCTGTAGCTGAACATCAGCCTTTGGGAGGCACTGGAAGAGAAAATGATCAGAAACCTCACTGCTACCCCTGGTCAAGCATCTAAGAACAGCAGAGTTCCTGACAGCTGAGCATTTCAGTGCAGATTCCTGCATAATTTACACACCATCTACACTTGCAAGTTACACAGGGTGAGGAAATAACTAAGAGTATGCCAAAAGAGGCACAGTTTGTGTATCTGAAACTAGGCAGCTCTCCAGAATTCTCTCTTTTCCCCCTTCTTAAATCCTGGAGTACTCAGGCAATAGCTGCCACTCAGACCCCTGAGCTGCTTATTTGTAATTGTCTTGAAAAGGGAAAAAATTCTAGTTCCTTTTAGAACAAAAAATTTAGACTAGATTTTCCTTTTCTAAAGCTAATACTAATTTCAATGCAATTCAGGCAATAAAATAAGATTCAGACTTTTTAATATAACAGGGCAATGGATGATAAGAGAAAAATCTCTAAAAAACAAATCCTCCTTGTTTAATCACAGGGCCATCATCGATTTTGAGGAGGTCAATGCAAGAGACTGCCAAACGTGCATTAGCACTTAAAGGACACAAGTAGAAAAACAATGCCTCAAATTGATTAAAAAACACCTCTGTCCAAAAAGTTCATGCTTAGGACTTGTCACTGTAATTTAGATAGAAATCTGATATACCTTCACATAAGCTTCCTGAAAATTATTGAGTTTCTATAGGTTATTCTATTTTTTACATAAATATACAATTTCTATTATGTCTATCGGTACATTTAATTTAAATTAACATAGTAAAAGTGACTAAGATTTTTTAACAGAGGTCAGAGCACTCTGAGACATTTCTACACAAGCACATGAACTATGCATTTGGCATTTTTTCATCTCGCAAAATAACGACAGACAAATGAAAAACTGTAAGAATATGTCTCCCTACTTAAGAGAATCACTTAACTCCTGAGTATATAAAAGTAGTGTGCTTAATATGAACTTAGATGCTATCCTGATGAGAATGTATTTTTGGGGGGAATTTAGAAAGAGCTAGGAAGTTTGCCAGAAGAAACTTAGGCAAAAACAAGATGTTTCTGGAGTAAATTACTGCATCAGTTCCAGTAACAGACACAGAAAGTTACCAAAATTGAGCTCATGATAATTTCACAGCTTGCCCTGAAGGTTCTTCTTAAAGCAACTAATGGCTATTTATTACATAAGATCTAGTGCAAAAAGCTTAATGGAATGCCAGCTGCCATCTTACATCCTGTGGAAATTAAGTACAGGATCATTATATCATTAACATCCTCTAGTGTCTCCTGAATATTTTTTAAAGTCATCAGCAAAAGCTGTATAAATCAACAAGAAAGTTGCCTTAAAAAGGATGGACAATCATCCTACTTACATTTACTCTTGTGCATCCGTATGCATGATCACACACATCTTAGTAAATATTACTTTTTCCCTTACTCTTACAATGACACTTTGCCACAATTAAGGTTTCTATTTAATATCCTCATCAGATGAAATGATATGTTGCCTTTTAGGTCTAGAATCTTCCCCAGGGAAGCAACTAGATTTAGATCTCTTAAAATTTTATATGGCAATGATTGAAAAAAACCTTCTTCCTTGAAATCAAGTTAACCTTTATTATATATAAGCAGCCCAATCTTTCCAGATCAGGCACAGAACTGCTCTTTGCCTTCTGTCCTATGCCTCAGAGCACACAAATTCCTCTTGCAATCCTGACCTCCTGTGCTATGGCTGTTTCCTCACTCCCCACTTCCCAAGGTGATAGGGGAACTCAGTAGGGCTCTGAAACAGAGTGACGGCAGAAGGGACCAGGATTTCACTCCAGTTGATTTCTGGAACAAGAGTTAACTGAAAAATATCTGCAAAATTTGGCTGCAAATTTCATAACACAGACCTTTGTTTACGCAAATAAGGAAGGGGCAATAAGGAATTATCTTTCATTATGATGACCTGCAACAATAATACACCTTGTAAGGTCTTCTGTAAAAGCACGGGGGGAAAAAAAGTTATGCCAACATTTTACTCTAGAACCATTCTGCAAACATTTCTCATTTGCATTATCCTGATTTTCCCAAAATGGATTTTTTGAAAGAACAAGGTACAGCTTTTGTGACATCTCTCCAACAATGTTATCTTGAAATGTTTGCCTCATTTTTCAACCCCTCAAACTCACCTATAAAATCTGAAGCAGCAGTTGAACTCTAGCTAATGCATACACTGTTTCACCAATACACTACATTTTAAATAAATAGGTCTTGGATAGTCAACAGAAGTCAAAAATAATCCTACCACATTCCTGGCACTGATGAAGCCTGTCCACAGCTCAGAACAACCCTGTGCAAAGATGCTCAAGCTCAGTCTGAGGAATTGCACAGGACACCTAAAGCTGCACTGGAAATAGCGTGCCATGCCAGTTACCCAGGATACCCAGCACAGCTTCCAACAAGTTCCCTTGAATAGCTCTGCCCAGCCCTGAGCTGTGCAAGGTAGCCAGATTTCAAATTTGAGCAGGTATATTTCTGAATGCATAAGAGGAGCCGCTCTCAAGCAAAAAGTACCATTTTACAGGGTAGCTTTTTAGAGCAGAATCACACTGTTAAGCTGTGGGTACAAAGCACATGCAATACCAAACAGGCAGATGCTATTGAAGGCTCAAAATGCAAAGTAAAGCATTACCATTTTTATCCATGGAATGGGGCTCAGACTGCTTCTTTCCAATATCAGCAAAGGATCTTACAATTGGGATCCTGTTGCTCAGCTTCTTCTGGTTCTGATGGTGATGCTGTTTCAGTAATGCCTCATGCACTCTGTGACGAACATCCTCACTGAGCTGCCCAGAACCCACCTGCTGGTCCAGAATCATATCTGAAAATATACACACAAACATAATAAAAGAGGGGAAAGAGGAAACAATTTATGTCTTAAATTGCAATAATAATAAGGATTAGTACCCTATAAGATTACAAATTAAATGCACCAGTTCCTTTAATGCAAAAGAATTAAATATGAGTTTTATCTAGAAGTGTTTCACTTTCAGGGGGAGAGAGACAGGGGAAGGGCAGGGACAAAAGGATGCTATTAATATAAAAAAATCCTCAAAAAATTATGCTGTTCACAAATTAAGGTCACCTATGCAACGACTTTGAAGTCAGTTCTTAAGAACTCTTACATATAACATATTTAAATCCAGGGTTATGATGTGTATAAGATGTCTTTTTTTTCCCAAATAACCCCTATTCTATTTCCTACAAAGGACTGGCTGTGAGGAAACATTTTTTTTATTCCCTTTGTACTTACCACAGGAGATCACAGTCTTTCTTTCTTGTAGCTATAATTATAATACCTTTGGTGCAATGCAAAGAAAGTTCAGGTAAGACAATACAGAAAAATTGCTGCATTGTTTGTCGATACCAAATAGAATCTATTTCTACTGCCAGATGTACATGTTACTGCAAGAGGATAATTACAAGGAGGTGAGAGTGAAACTGATCCCCCTGCTAAGAAGTTACAAGCATTTTTGCAGTGCACTAGCAGAAAATAGTTTTATGTATTCATATTCAACACTATTTGTACATACACAGCCGTTCCTCTAGGAAGGTGACACAGCCCAGTGAGATGCTCTTACACCAAAGCACACAGAACGGACAAAAACCAGGAGGATTTGGAAGCCACTTTGCTGCTAGAAAGTTATGACCTTGGTGCCATTACTGACACTTTGTGGGGCAAATTCCACGACTGGAGTGTGGCCATCAATGGCTACAGCTGTTCATAAGAGATAGGAAAGGAAGGAGAGGCTGAGGAGTCACCCTCTACATCCAGACAGGGACTGAGCATGAGGAGGGGCCTCTGAAGAACAGCCACAAGCAGAGGTGGAGGCAACAAAGGGATCTTCACAGCTGTGGTTTGCACCACAGGTCAGCTGATCAAGGGGAGCTTGTGGATGAAGCCATCCTCCAGCTACATCCTCCATCCTGTAGCTCCAGCTACAGGAAGCATCAAGCAGGCAAGCTCCAGGCTGAGAGAACCGGAAAAGAGAAGGCTTTGGGGTGACCTAATTGCAGCCTTCCAGCACTTAAAGGGAACTTAGAGGAAAGATAGGGCAAGACTGTTTACAAGGGCACATGGTAACAGGGCAAGGGGTAATGGATTTAAATTGAGAGTAGTTTAAAATTATTAGGAAAAAATTATTTACTGTGAGGGTCGTGAGGCACTGGAACAGGTTACCCAAGGAAACTGTGGATGCCACATCCCTGGAGGTGTTCCAGGCAATGTTGGATGCGGCTCTGACCAACCTGGTCTACTTAAAGGTGTCCCTGCCTACAGTAGGGGGATTGGAACTAGATGATCTTTATGGTTCCCTTCTAGCCCACACCACTCTATGATTCCATGTTTCTATTACATGAATTATGTGTTTCAAATGGGAAAGAATTGTTGAGAAT
The DNA here is from genome assembly GCA_013399945.1 of Ploceus nigricollis. NCBI lineage: Eukaryota > Metazoa > Chordata > Aves > Passeriformes > Ploceidae > Ploceus > Ploceus nigricollis. The sequence continues at coordinate 1,566,178 of VXBC01007018.1, forward strand.
TTAGTAGGATTTTTTTAAATTATTATTTGGGGAAATACTGCTACCAACAGTAATGATGCTTAACAGAAAAATTAAGGAAAAAAAATTCTGTATCAAAGCATTTAAGTACACACTGTCCTTGTATATCAATTGGAGGAAACTGTTCTGCACAAAAATAGTGACACAATAAGCTGAGTCCAAAACTCCTTGTACTGAAAATCCAGACAGCTCATGATTCTGTGCTGGAGTCAGATTCATATCTGCCAGCAAACTCAGTGGAAAAGCAAGTAGAGCAGGAAAAATAAAAGGCAGATGCATCATCAGTAGAGACATGATTTGTCATGTTTTTGATAACAGCCAGGAGCAACAGGAGATAATAAAAGGCATTAAATAATTATGCTGGTTAAAAGCAGAGTTAATTGCTAACAGTCACCTATGCACTGTATGTACACTTAAAATACCCAAGTTTTTCTGATGCTCTCAATATCAACATAACAAGCCAATGTAATACACACCTGCTTGAGAGCTGAACAAGAAAAAACCTGCATGTTTCACTTGTGATGGAGAGGCTACCAGCAAGTCTACATTGACATCTACAGTGACATGCACACAGAAGGACAAGGATGGGGTCCAGGTAAATGCAGCTGCCAACAGATGTGACCATGAGCGATGTATCCAGAGCTTTGCAAGGAAGAATCAGGCACAGGTTTTCAAGGTTGCACTGGATCCCCCCCAGCAACCACGTCCTGTGCACACACAGCCACAGGGCTGACCAAACAGCTCGTACCAAGGAGTAATGTTGCCCCATATTGTGCCCAAACTAGTAAACTCTGTCTTCAGGGTCTTTCACCTGAGCCTAAAGGGAACTTTTATCTCCAGGGTTAACTCAAACACCATCAGGTCAGTTATCTCTGCACTCCCAGTCTAGACAGAGGGTTTTTTTTAATCACTCTAGACCCAAAGGAGAGAGAGAGAGAAGGGAGAGAGAGAGAGAGAGAGAGAAGGGAGAGAGAAGGAAAAAGAAAGGCACAGCAACAAGGTATATGACAGAAAGCCAAAGGAGAGGGTAACACAAGTTCAAGGAAAGTCTTCAGCAGAATATTTTAAGGAGACAAGAATTTGCAACACATGATAAATGGAAATCAGTCTCCTGCTCCAAGAAAAATATTTATTTTCCTCCTCTACTCTATTGCCTTTTGAGACACACCTCTGCCCTAAGGATATGACTATCTTGCCTTTAGATACCCTTAGTACATGAATCCAAAGGAAGAGCTGAAAAAAAGGTTTCCTCTAGGGCACATAAATTTAGAGTTGTGGTCAAACCCTTGCTTACAGATAAGTGCAACTCTACTTGTATGGTGTCATTCCTGGAATAACAGTATATTTCACATAAGATATTAAAATATATTAACTGCTGAGGATGATGTCAATATTTAAGATTACTCATTTAGGAGAGAAAATTACAGGAAAAAGAAAATCAAATCCCTATCCTCTTCCTTTCCCTAGGATGCTCTGCTAGACTTGTTAACAGCCACAGAAGCCACAGAGTTGGTGCCAGTGTGGTGACTAACAGTTTTTATTTCCTGCCAGAAATAAGCAAGTGGCTTACCTAGAGTTTTTTGGGTTTTTACAATGACTTCCCTTTTACTGGAGCACTGCTACCACATGTAATGAGGGAAGATGCATTCAGTTTTGGAGAGAGTGAAGATGTGCTTTCTTGCCTTGGTATTTCCCTCCAGCTTTCATTCTTTTAACATAGACCCAGTTGCAGTAGTAGCTGCAGGAGCTTAAATACAGTCAAATTTCTGACAGATTGCTGTATTTTGACCCTTTTTTTCAAGCCCTGCACAGATATGAGCTGGAATAAGAAAGACTGTGTCCATCCATCCCTATCATGGGATTCCTTTTCAGTTTCTTCCCAAGCTTCTCAAAATATTTTTTAAAAGCCCAGGCCTCTGCAATATCAGTAACACCCTTAATTGCAAAGACAGTCTTGAAAACAAGAGGAGCATGGTTAAATTCCAAGAGTAAATGGCCAAAAGGAGCATTTTAAACATTTAATTTTCAAAATAGACGGTAATCACTTAATTCTGTAAGTAGAAGAGCCTACATGCTCATATCAGTTGAAGCTGTACATATTTTCAAAGCCCTGGTCTTCACTTTTGTATCTAGAACAGGCAGCCATTTCTTCCCACTCCATACGAAAAAAAAAGAGTAAACAACCTTAGTTTTAAAGAATTTTCCTCTTGAATGCCCTTTTAAATTCTGCACAGCCCCCTTCTAGCCAGAGACACAGCTTACCATTCCATTTTTCAAGGATGCTTCACTACCATATGAAGCTTTCAGAAAGATGTGGAACCTGTGGAATATCCAGCAGCACAGTGTCACCCATTCTGTTAAATGCTCACACTGTAACATTTCTGTTGACATCAAGCCAGTAGAAGTAGGATAAAGTAGGATGTTTCTTCAGTAAGGAATCTTGGTTGATACTGGAACCATGAAATAATTTTTTCAAGCTGTTAAAAACAAATATTCTCCCTGACCTGGTCATTTAAAAGAATTCAAAGAAACTTGGGGTTTCATATCATTTCAAGAATGTTTTCTCCATTCAGACTCAATTACAATACATCATCTGTATAAAATTAATTTCGTGAGTAAATGTGAGCAATGTGAGTACTTTAACAAGCTATTACAGTAACTGAACTATAACTCATCATCACCTGTGAACAATTTACCCAGGCTGTGAATTACGGCACTGGGGTGCAGACAATTTGTATCAGTTCAAATGCAGCATGGCTCACGTGTGGCCCAGCAAAGAAAATTCCATCTGTCCCACGTCTAGAGTCGGCAAGGATGCAAAAGCAGGCTGGCTGCTTCCACTCACTCTGGAGGGGTCTGTTACACACTGCAGCTTTGTACAGACACATGGCCAGACCCACGTGGAGTCCCCACAGGTCCAGGCAAATGGACAATAAGGAGGCTCTCAAGTGTGGCGACAGCTCACTCCCTACTGCACCAGGTTCACAGTGTGCTCATCACCTTATGTGCAATAACACACAGAATGTTCAGGTGAAATATAGAATTAATTTATAGAAAACATACTGCATTTATCACAGTATCACAGTATCAAAATACCTGTGAAGTCCAAAAAGAAATTACTGGGCTCATATTCTCCTGATGTAGGTTGGCACTGACAGTTTACAGCAGAAACTGCATTCAGTATATACCAGCAAGGGTGCTGGTATTCAGACTTCCAAATTTTATAACTGTACAGTTGTAGGACAAAATGAGAGATTAATGACAAAATATAAAAAACACAGGCTTCTGTGTGCATGGCGATTGCAGTGACAGCGAATTACAAAACCTATTTTAAAAGCCAAAGTTTTTCTGGCTTGTGATTGTTGCCCTTAAAGACAGGGAAGAAAAAGCCAAGCAACCCTAATGCATCGCTTTATGGAAGACAATCAGGTGGAGCACTGTCCTTTACCTTCATGGGTCTCTAAAGAGGAACCCAATATATCCTTCCCTAGTGAGTCAGGTAGAAGGAGCAATACAGACCCAACAATTAGGATTCCTGGGCTGCACTTGTGAACCAAGACCCATTCACATAATTTACAATGGTGATTATAAACAAGCTAGCTAAGCTGGCAGATTTAGCAGCTCATCCAAGAGGGCAGAGCACTCCAGTGCTTCGAGACACAGATTCTATTTCCAGTTTTACCTGAAATTATTTGGTTCAAATATTCAGTTAACATACTTGAAAAGGAAAGAAAGAATGAAAAATGTCTGCTTTTTAAAATAACAGTACATCATTTTACTGAGGAACAAGAGCAAGTATTTCACAAAACCGTAAATTGCAGAGACAAGGCCAAAATTCCCAGCTTGCAGTTCAGAACTGCAGGCACATTGAATGCCTCATAAAAAATAAATTTTGCAAGATGAGATTGACTTGTGCAATCTAAAAAGAATCCTAGAGTTGTGGTTAACATGGGAAAACACAAAACAACCACACAAAAAGACAGTGCTACTTAGAAGTTGGTATGAGATCTACAATTTACCCACAGACAAAGGAACAAAACCTGACAGTTTCTCTGCAGAGGTTATTACCACATGCTAAGCTGAAAATAAAGCAAACACATGCAGAAACCTGGGTAAGCGAGAAGGTGAAAGCTGAACAAAAGACAGGTGTAGGGTCAAACAGAGAAGCAGATTACTCTCAGGCAATCCCACGCTTTATTACAGTGTTTGTAATAAAAGTTAAATGTACCATAAAAGCACTGTCAGAAACATAACACAGTGTGAGTGCTGCAGATGAAACAAAAGGCTCCAGTGTAATAAAATCTCAACTTGAGCCAGTTAAAATATGTGGTTATTATGGAATAATACAGCTTAAAGCAAACAAAGGTAAAAGAAGACTTGTTCGGATTGAAAGCTTAACATGACATTAACAAAATCAATAAAATTGCACACTTGGGATGTAATGCCCTGACTTGCTGAGCACAGAGCCTGGTGACCTCAATCACAAGATTAAGCTGTTACACAGATTGAAAATTCAATCGTGAGGAACATACAAAAGACTGCTTGGGAAAAAACAGTCAGATCTTGGGACTGGAAAGGAAGGGTCGATTTAAAATTTAATTTCAAGAAGAAATCATTATTACAATTAAACCATTTAAAATAAATGGGAATATTTCAAATACGTGCAAGTCACCAAAGCTCCATTGTGCAACAGAGGCCACAGTTTGTATTTGACAAGGTTTGACATTTGTTCACAGAACACTCTGCACAACTACAAGACTATGCAAGTTCTGTGGCTCATGCTGTAAAGAAAGTATTGCCATTAAAGGCTGGACTGAATAGTTTTTGAACCAAACAACAGAAAATGGCATCATATGTTAAATAGAGGAACCTTTTGGGTTCATTCAGTGGTTATAATCAAAAAACCAGATGGTAATCTGAGAATCTACATGGTTTCAAAGGAACTAAATGAAAATATCAAAAGAGAACATTTTCATCTGCCAACTTGAACAACACAGTGAAGCTGCTCTCTAATGGTACCGCCAGATTCTGGCAAATACATCCTCAAGAGACAAGTTCCAAAATAAACTGTTTTGATTACATAGATTTTTCAGACTTCCTTTTAGCATATGTTCTATACAGAAGTGATCGATAAAATATTACTACATAATGTTCAAAGGAATTCCTTGTGCATGGAGAGCTAACTTACTAATACAGGAGTCACTGCAAAGACATATGAAAAAATAACGTCACATATTAGAAATATTAATAACTCCCCTAAAATATGTGTAATAAAAATTGCATTTTTAAACAGGATAAAGTTCAGCTGAGGAACTGAGCTCTTTTCAAGAGAAGCAAAATCCGTCTTACAAATTTAAAAACAATTTGAGAAATTCAGGAACAAACATGCTGTTCTGATGTATGATGACAGTGTTGGAAATTCATCTCAGAAGTCTGTATTATAACAAAAGGCTGCCTGTAAATTCAGTATCATAGGTATAAGCTCTTTTGCAACAAGGAAAATTGTGTGCCTGTCCAAAGAAATATACAATCTTGTAGGTGAAGTAATTTTTAAATATGACAGTTGGAATGAAAAAGACCTAATAGAGAATGGTCATGCTGGAATAGAGGATGATTTTAAAATTCTCACCACATAAACAGTACCAAAATATTTTTATGCAGAACTGTCAGTGTTTCTAGGGATAAAATACAAAATACATGGTTCTGGAAACCATGCAAACATTACAAAGGTGGCTTTCATCTGTATATTTTACCACAAGCCCATTAATGTTCTAAAATACAGACTTTAATAACAGAAATTCTCAAAGGCTAAGTGCTAAGAGTTTAATGCCTTAGTGAGTAAGTGTTTACAGATTAAAAGCCTTGACTAAACCAAATAGGAATTCTTAGTCTCAATTTAGCAATAAAATTTAAGTACCTCTTTCAGGATATGAAGACTGGCATTGCATTAATAGCAATGTAATTTGATATTGGAATATAGCCCAGATAGCAAGACACTACCAATAAATACACAGCAGACATTTCTCACTAACAAAGGCAAGTAAGAGGAAAGTACACGTACACAAATAATGTATTTGTTCTCAAAAGATGATGCATTATAGCAATGCAGTAAAATTATCAAAAGATTGCCTTAAAAAAAATCAAAAGCTTAAACTATGAATCAGAAGCACAAGAATCAAATTTAATTCAGGAGTACCCCTTGAAACCACAGGGCATAATCTGTTTTCACAAACTCTCCTAAAGGTGGCATACACAGTAACATGGAAACAAAACCAAAAGTGATCACCAGGACTGCAGGACAAGCCTGGCATGAGGATGGCTAGCAAGCCAAATAACAAGAGCTGAATGCTGAAAAAAAATTTGAAGCCAACAGGTGAGAGCAACCATTTCCATAAATTCTGAAGTGTCAGGACTGTCAGATACAAATGGAATACATAACAGTTGCTGGTGAAAACAGCATTTGCGTTCTATATCACAAGATAAGTAGGATTCTAACTACTAACAGGGAATAGCAACTGACTGGAAGAGACAATAAAGGATCTCCCAAGTGTGGCATCACTTCCATGATGCACAAGCAGCACATTGAGAGGTACCAGTCCTGCCTAATCTTCAGGTCCAGCAGTCACTTTTAAGTAAAAAGAATTATTTGTCATATTATTTGGAATTATCACATTTCTAAGATACCCAGCACACAGGCCTTGGTGGTGTGCCAGCTACCACTATTATCAGCCTTTCCTTCTTGCAGCGCTGCCTACTGTGTGCCACACTCTAGGTAACATGCTCTAGTCACTGGAGACCAGGAATTACACACATAGAAGTAAAGTAACAAATTACCAAGGGGCTTGATTGAAGAAAAGTTAAACAGCATTGCTACAGCACAAATAATATTAACAGAGAAAAGCAATTGGAGTAGCTACTTTATTTCTTGAGTCTTGAGCTACTTTTTTTCTTGATAGAAAAAAAATAAATCTCTTCAAAGAAACCTGACAGAATGTGAGTAATTTACAGAATGATTCACTTGCCTAAAGCACCTGCTGCAAAGCTTTTTAAAAAAAGAATAGTTCATTGCTTATTGAATCTGCGGAGAAGGAAAAACATAATCTTCTCTCGAAGACCAAGCACAACCCATGCAGACCTTGTCATGTGTCAGGTCACCAGAAAGGGATGCCTACCACTTCAAGCAAATAATACAACAAATAAAATGCATCCAAATCTGCCACAACAACAGATACTTTTTAAATTAAAATGGTACATGCCATTTAATGGAAGTCAGCCTAAAGCCTCTTCCCAGAATAGCTTTTCCTAATCAACAAACCAGGATAAGCCACAACTAGGGCTGACTTATAATAGCCTGAGGGTAACTCCCCAAATTCTCTACTGAAGAACAACTTACATCTGTGGTGAGTTTCAACATTAGTATTACAAATGCTGAAATCCTTGGCCACCTTAACTGAAACAAAATCACTAAAACTAAGGATTGAGATTATAAACAGTAATTGGGGCCTCACTATATTGGAAAATATACAATATCTTCCAAAAACAGGAAAAAAAAGGATGTTCACTAAAGTTGGGGGTTTTTTGCATTCATCCTTACTTTTTTTACCTACTGAAAAAACAATTCTGGAAGGGCTTTCTTAGCTGACTACAGAAAAAGTTGAGTGATTTTTGGATTAAGAATGTAAGGGTCAAGATTGAAAAACCCAGTGTGCTATTTAAGCAAAAAAGTAATACAAGAACATCAAGCAGCTGACCAAAGTACTTCTTAATTTTTTATAAATAAATAATAAAGCAACATACTGATAGACACCTTTGTTCTTTCAAATGAGCTGCTTTTTATTCTTCATGTTTATCTTTTATCTTTATCAAGACAAATTTTGAAGGTCTAATTCAGACTATGAGTCATGGAAGAATCAGATCTCGGCACAGAGTAGAAACCCACACAGGTTTCTGCAGATTTGTATTAATAATATCTTGCATCAGTTTGACATAAACAATTTGGGAAAAATAAATACAAAAAGTAGCTACCAGTATCTGAGCCAATTTTAATTCCACTGTTAAATATAGACCACCAAAAAATATCTCACCTCCAATTTAAATAAGTAAAATTAACTTTATATGGGACTTACATAGATTTATACATCATTCACAAAGCAGTTTTCTTGATAATCTTGATGCTAGAAAATTTTATTGCTTTGTCTTTTGTATCTTTCCTAAACTAGTTACAGTCTTTAAGGGAAACACCAGGAAAGCAGGAAATGGCATTTAATCTCAATCTCACTTATACTTTTGGGAGAGAAGACTCATCCATTATGTTTTGCCTTGCTCACACAAACTGTAGAATTGCAACTGCCAAATAAACTTCTACTGGAAAAAAAATGCACTCAACTTTATCTTAAGTTAATGTACCTAAAATTTCTTTTAAAAACTTACATTGTATCATTACTCCTGATTTCATTCTCAACTCAGAGACATGTCTGTTTTCATGTAACTTAATTGCAATAAATACTTCCCTAAATTTTGGGGTTTTTTTTAAAATCTAGATTGCCTGCAATTAACATAGCAGTAGGTTAAGTTTGTGAAAGCACACGCTAACTCACACGTGAGGCAGCATAGCAGGAGCAGAGAACATGCCAGCTCTAATTAAATCTAACCAAACTACCCTCTTTCTTCCATTTTAATTTTCTTCTTTATTCAAAAACTGATTCTTAAAGCGGCAGATTCCACATAAAAAATATAAATAGAATATTTATTATCTGTTGCAGACATGAGTATCTTTTCTAGTACATTGAGAAAAATATTTCCTAGGAGTTTCTAAACTGAACTGATTATTATGCAATAACTTTCTTGGTAAGCATTTAGTTTTTATTATATAATTTTCATAACCAATACATGAAACATTGATACATACCTGCAATTTCTTCTATGGAGTTAGCTCTCATGTCCAAAAGAACTGTGCCATTCAGGATGCAGCTCCTCAGCTCAAACAAGCTATGAAGTGACAGTGTGGCAACATAGGGTTTGCTCCACCTCTCTCCACCATCCTCTACGTCTTCTTCAAACTTCAACCACCTATACAAACAATCAATTTTGTAACTCCATTGTGCATAAGAAATGGAAAATTAATTACTTCTATGGATGCTGAAAGTACAGACAAAGACATTAAACATGTCTTTAGATTTCACTTTATTCTTCCTATTTAGGAAATATGAGAAACTTCTGTTGCCTACTTTTTTCCATATAATGCTGTATTACATAATTTTTCAGGTTAAGTTCTGACCACAGAGATGAAGAGAGAAATATATTAAGCAATTATCTTTGTACTCTACAAGAACTTTGACTAATTCTTTGGCATACAATGATATTTCTGTGATAGAATAACAAGTTGTATGAAAAGGAGTCTCGAGAAACTTCAGTAATGTAAAAGTATATATGAAACTGGCATGAAAGGATCTTTTGTTACCATCCAGCCAGATGAACTTGCTTGAGACTGAATTCTCTACGGATAAATATTAAAAGAATGTTAAACGAACAAACAAACAAACATCTGAGAAGTCACACAGGGATGTTGCTGTGTGGAGCCCTGCAACCCACCAGCCTAGCAAGGTTTGAACAGCTGCAGGCACAGCACACACCTGTACTGCTTGACTCTACAGCACTCAGCTGTTTTATATGGACATGGCAGCAGAGAAGTCAAGCAGAGCCTCACACCTGGACAGCATCTTCACACATTTCCAGACAGCAGGGAAATGTAAAGCCTTAAGATCTCTAAGGCTGAGGAATTTCCAGTTTTACCAAGCCTCACAGCACAGCAAAGCAGCTATCACTGCTATCCTCTTCTGTTCCTGGGCCACATATCTAGCTCTGCTCCTACTTGTAAAATACGCAAACGTACCCACATTTTAGACACTTTACTCCTTTCAGTCCTTGTGTACCAAGTTCTTCCCCTTTTGCTGGCATCTTGCAAGCAGCCACCACTTCACTGACCCACTCATCATCAGCATATCTGCTCCTTTCCTGATGTATTCCATTTCTTGGAACTGTCCCAGCTGCTTTCTAATCATTCTCTCATTATTTATAGAGACAATCTGCCTCAACTCTTTGGGTCGTTCAAAATCTCCAGTCTCCTATGTCTAGCCCTCTCCTCCTCTTTGTATCTAAACATTTTCCCTCCATTTCCTCTGTGAGGTAACTGGCCAGGTTCTGTTCTTTGTCTTTGCGCATGAGAACCCTTTACTCTTCATCAAACATGTTTCCCACTCCCTGTGCTGCATTCTCTTTTCTCTTCCCAGCCCATCGCCTTCACCTTTGCATTCCTCCAGAGAAGCAGCAAGGAGGACACAGCACAAAAATTTGCTTCCACAAAGCCAAACCATGAAATTGAATTTGCATAAGCAAATGAGATTTTCAAAATAAATTTTCAAAACCATGTCCAAAGGGACATCAAACACAATTTAACACACTTCTCCCAATCAAATTCAAAGCTATACTTTTAAAGGGAGGCCTACAACAACTGAGGGAAGAAGCACGTGAGAAGGAAAAATAATTTTTTTTTCATTTTGCAATTACACTTGAACTCCCTAAGAAGAGGCTGCTCCTATCTTACTAATGGCACTGTTGTTTCCAAGCTGAAAAATGTGCAGTAGCTATTTGTATTCACAGGATCACAAATATGGTGCGTTTGTTGTCCTGTTTAAACCATCGTCTCCCAAGACTCTGCAAAATACCTACATTTTTCTCTTCTCATACCTCCATTTATGTGCATGTTTCTAACCTCTTTAGGAGATTTATAAGATCTTTATGCTTGAGTATTCTTAATTATTTCTGTTATTATGTATTATTATTAGTGTTATTATATATCTTATTATTTCTATGCTTAGCTTGTTATATCTTTTATGCTGATTCAGAAAAAAATTAAAAATCATGCTCCATGTATTCTAAAAACAATGATCCAAGCAGAGTTTGACAAAATATCATTAGAAACGTCATACTGTCATTACCTTTTGTTCATGTAAGTCAGTCTTCAACATTGCTTATCTGATTATGCTGCTGCAGTCTGTCCTAGATATTTCCTAAGGTAAATCTACTGACCCGTTGCAAACAGATTTTAAAAGAGCAATAAAAGACAAGCATGTTCTTAAAAGTCTAAGACAGGTGACTGGACAGAGGCAGGCTTATTATCAGGACTTATAACATACTAGGGACACAGAGAAGTCTAAATCATAAAAATAGCTTTAATTAGAGTTTATAGTGTCAGACATTAAAGCTTACTCATTGGTGCATAAAAATCCATAGGAAACTGTTGCTACTGCTCAAAAAATTGTACTTGCCACTGTGATCATCTGGGTTTCCATGAATTGGAATAGTATATTGTATGGGTTGCACCCCATTTCCTACTGTTGCTGAAACTTAGGTGTTTAAACACATTATCATACATTGTTATTCAACGAGTCAACAGGCCAGAATATGGAATTAAATCATGTCCAGCTGAGAGCATTCTATGTTTGGAATAAATTTCTATTTTGATTTTAATAAGCATATCATAAGTTTACTAATTTCATCAAGGGAACATCATCATACTGTTTATTACATTTTGTCTTTTCAGAAATATTCCTGTTATTTCAGATAATCCTTATTTAACATAGCAAATGAGAAACAGTAGAAGTAAACATAAAACAACTCTAATCTTACACACAGCCTTTCAGCTCTCTCAGCTCACAGCTCTCACAGCTCTCTCAGCATGGCCTGCTGCACCTCTTCATAACATAGCCTAAGTGTTCAGTAGTTTTAAAAATCATAATACTATTTGATCAATCCTCTGAATTCGTGAGCAAGGCTCCATGACAGAAATGGCTTTGAAATACAAACTCAGGCATAGATCCCAGTTTGCCAATTTTGCACTCCTTTTAGTTTCTCAAAGACAAATTTTAGTTACTTCTGCAGTTTAACCCCTTAAATTGGTATAACTGACAGATAAAAGCCTTTTGTAGTTTCCTAGGACACACCATCGGCCCCTACTGAGCTCATGTCACACGCATCCCATGCGACTGGAACATATCTGGAGCTATCCCTGTTATGTCTGATTGCATGGAAGAGAACTTTCATCCTTACAGCTTCCTTTTACTGGTAAAGACTGGCATAGGTCTATTGACAACACAGTTTAGTTCCTCTGATAGAATGCTTGCTAGAAAAAAATATGCCAACAAGAGTTTCAGCAAGGCATGTTACTATAGGAAAAACATTACTTAGGCTAGTGTGTGTACACATACCCTATGTATGTGTCCTAGCTTCTAAAGCCATCTTCATCACTTTCTCAGGCAGCATTAAAAGAGTGCATCTGCTTCCTTTTAGACACAGCTACTGCATTTTCTGCACAATATGAAGTGGGTGACTGTATTTTACCTATTTTGTACTGTGGTATGTCTGCAGCAGAGAGATAGAGTATGTACTCACAACCTGCTCAACAGTTGATGGTTTTAATGTAATCTTTCAATCTGTATAAATTTCCACATGAGCTTGTGCCTGCCCACACCGATTTGAAAACCAACCAAAGAAGACAAGCATGTCAGGAACAAAGCAGGAGTGAGAAACTTATGTTTCTTGTGACCCAGTTTCTTTGGAAGAAAGTTTAGATCTAGGGAAAATGCATTACACTTCCTAACTTTCCCTAGCCCATCAATTTTCTATTAACATTTACACATTGTCACTATTAACAATTCACTTCTAAACTATGGACACGAGTTTATTTTCCTAACAGTGCATTAAATTTAAGCTTAAGAACTTTCCTCCTGCTTCCAAGGTTCCTTCTGTTTTCCTCCTTAATACATAATTTTTTTTCTGCTCCATAAAGATAGTGATATTCTCCAGATATATTTGGTTGATACTAGCAGATAAATGAGTCCCAAAAGTCTGGGTAAAACTTGATACAAATCAGGCACCACTTTCCAGCCATGTCACATGAATTGCTTTCCCAACTGCTGCACCTTGCAGCTACACTATTTGGGTGTATAAAATAAATCCAACTGTTACACTTCAGCACGTTTCCCCACAAACTTACCAGAAATTTTTTTTTCCAGAATAGAAACTATACATCATCTCCATAGAGAATGCATGACTGTACAGTTGGGCCACATACAAAAATTGTTCTAAGAATAACTATTAATTTTAAAAGGTATGTGTTTCTTCCGTCTTGAAATCAATTGATGGAGAAAAAATAATTTATCCCTATATCAACATAACCAAGATATTCATTCCATTCTGCTCCCTAACTAATTCCATGGATGGGACAGTCTAAATCAATTCCTGGAACAGAAAAGTCCAGTGCACTTTCAATCAAAATGAAAATACCAAGATACCAATATACTTCATCAGAGTCAACCCAACACTTCAGTTCAGGTGCACCAAGTGCAGAGCTTGGTGAAATGAATGCATAACCACTTAGTGCTATCACTCTCATTAAATGTAATCTCTACCTGAAACTACATCCAAAGCCAAAGAGTAAGATTTTCAAATATCTCCAAGTGACATTTTGCACAGAGATCAAAAACATACAATGAGCCTGGAACAGCAACAAATTCAGGTTGTATCTTCTCCATACCATGCTGTTAGTCAAATCAATAATTTTGAAGTCCTGAATCAACCACAGGTATTTAAAGTGACCCTCTGTATCAGTTTCTAAGTACATGATCTTGCATATTAAACACCATCCCATTTCTATTACTCTACTCAAAGCCACTTGGTTCTTTGTGTATGATACCTTTATCTATTTCTAGAGGAGTAATGCCTCCTAATGTCTTATTATCAGCAAGTTTCCTTATTATAATCCCATTTTTTAATTCAATAATAAATCTATTTACTAAGCCTAATTCTTCAGAAACTAGCTGTCACTACCTTTCACAGTAATAGTATAATCTCTCAGCATGGCCTGCTGCACCTCTTCAAATAGTTCCTGACCTGCTAATAGAATTTTTACACTAGAATGCAGTTAAAGTAATACATTCCCACTGCTGTACCATATCAAATGCTTTACTTAGAAAAATTTAGATCCACTGTTTTCTCTTTGTCAGAAAAACAAAAATCAATTATCTGATTAAAGAGCATTATTAACTTAGTCTGACATGACATACCACTGTATTGCATTTTATCCAATTTTCCACTTATCTCCAAGTCTATAATTTTTCTTTCCTTCAAGTATTGTATGGCTCTGAAATTGGACTATAAGTGTTCTGTTTGCCCCAGCCATTTTTATCCTTTCTTTCATAGAATTTCTGTGTTTGGATTGGTACAGCACACCTGACAGACTCACAGAAAGACAGGAATTGCCCTACCCATTAAACACATGTTCTTTCACTTTTCTGGGATGGAAATTATTGCACCCTCTTATTTGCACAGAGAAGCACTTCGAGTCTTATCTTCATTTTGAATTTGGTAATTTCCTTGCCATCTCCTCCTTTTCTAACCAGTCACCCCATGTCAAATGCAGTCTGAAATTAGGGGATCCAAACTGAAAAAGACCATTTATCTTGGCCAGGTCTTTCCACACAGCAGCCCCACTCTTCCTTTCTTTCCATCTTATTGCTAAAGCTAAAGAAAATTTTACTATTAGCTATTATGTCATTCTTGTATTTTCTGAGCTCCAAAATTGTAGTTTTCTTTGCTGTTTTCCTCCTGCCTTTTTTCAACAATCTCGTTTCTATTAAACATTTTTAATTCTTCATTTCACAAACAACAATTGAGAAGGGTGTACATATACACAGATCAACTGAAACAAATTTATTTCACCTACTCTTTTTGAATTCTATCTTCATCAGAACCACTTGCTGACAGAAATTGTTAAATTTTTCAGAAACATAAATCTTTGATAATTTGCAAAGGGATTTTTTTTTTTAAGTTGAACTAAAGAAGTTGCTATTTCCCCGCTTAAAAATAACATAACACACAGTGGTTTTTACTTTTCAATTTCAACAGAAGTTGATACCCCTCCTAGAGAGGTTCTATGTATTCCTAATCAGTATGAGAACATTGCAGATGATTACCTTGATTAGATTTTCTCTCTCTGAATATTAATAAGATTATTTAGGAACACTACTGCCTTCCTTTTGCAGCACAATCCCCATATGAGAATTTTCTACACATAAAAATCTATATTTAGCATGTGTCTATGATGCCTATGAAGAGATAATGGAAGGGAAGGTCATAGAAAAGTTTTTGGCCTGCTGGGAAAGCGGAAATTTGCAGTAAAATTAGAAAGAAAACTACCAGCCATGTTCATGTCAGACAGCCCAAATACATAGTTACCCACAAAATCCTTCCAGAAATTTTGCAATTTATATTCTACCAAATATATGTATTACACAGACTTTTGGGCACCATTGAGGAACACTGTCAACAAGTGGCAGGGAGAGGAAGAACTAAGGTTTCAAGATGAAAAATAATGCAAAGATTGCTGTAAAATGTACATTCTTAATTAAACTAAGCAAATTATCTCCCATTTAAATGCTCAAGGAAAAAAAATATACAATTAAAAGAAAAATTCTATTCCATTTTTACTTTTTTCACACCAGAAATGCAATCTAAAAGTCTTTCCCACTAATTTTGCAGAAATAAAATAATCCAACACTGAATACTCATTCTCAAAATAAACTGCTCATGGAGACTTAAAATATGTAAGTTTTATTGCTCCAAAAGTAATCTCATTCCTTGCTTTAATCTTTTTATAATGGTTCCCTTATCAGTTTCTTGAGGATTCAAACAAAATATGAAGTTTGAAAGACTCTTTGAATTAGAAGATAAAATATGAATTGACCCAATGATTTTTAATTCACATATATGGTATATTTACATTAATTTTTTTTCCATTGGTGTTCATTCTGACCTATATTCATAAATCCTAACGAAAATATTTGGCTCTGAGAAATGACGAATGCTGTTGTAATACTAGCAGACTAAGGATTAAAATTCTGGTTTCATTTAAGCTTTATATCCAAAATCTGTCCCTGAGCTTGCTACAGCTTTGAAATCATTCCTCAATACACCAGCAACCAATACCTACAGACGATTTTTAAGTTATAAAAACACTCACCTTGCTGTCTCCCTCCACTCTGCATCCTCTCCTTCACGCCAACAGATCTCATCAAGCTCAGTGAAGAGATCATGAGGAATGTGTTCCTCATCATCATCTTCTGTTCCAAGAATAAACTGCACCCTTTGTGATGGGGTATCTGGAGAAAAATAAAAATATCAAGTCCAAAACACCAGTTTTCTTGCCCTGAGAAAACAAATTTTATTATATTATCCAGACGTTTTCACGTATATCACTTATTGCCACACAAAAAAAAAATTACAGTTCTGCTGTAAGAACATTCAATTACATACAAACACATTCAGATTGAGATCTCTTCATTTACTGTAGTTGTCAAGTCCACTTTTCAAAAAATTCCTCCAAAGATATAACCTGATATATAGGAACAGGGTGTATTGGAAGCTGGAATGGTATCCCCCAGGAAAAAAAAAAAAAAAGACGAACAGAAAGTAGCATAGATAAAGCTGAATAAAGCTGATAAAAGTCTTTTACTCCAGTGTTAGGAAAATCTACTTTACCACTTCATAAGTCTACATCTGCAGATCTATCTCAGGTCACAAAGATAGAATACTAAATGTGAAATTTTTGCTGTAGGAGAAATAAACCAAATGAAACCTGCCTAATGTGAATATACAATTGCAGACTTGACCCTTGCCCCTTTGTTAACTATTTCTACTTGGTTAGCCTGCTTGAGATACACAACTTCTTAATCTGTCCCAGCTTCCTCATTTTATTCTTCCTGTCTTACCTTTCAATACTGTTACTGATTAATTTTCTTCATAACCTTTCAGTGCAGATGGCTAAATATATTTTTGAAGACATACTATTGTTTTTTTACTCAAAAAATTCACAGAATTCACAGAGCATCTTAAAGTACATGTATATTCAATGTTCATAGCTCAAGTGCTGTATTTAAAAAATCCTATATCCTATTTGCTTATTTAAATGCAAAACTCAAATGAACAAACTCTGATGAAGCGCAGTCTCTCTAGCAATACATAGCTGCTTCTTCTGCTAATGTATTTTAGATTTCTGAAAGGAACTGAAAGTCCTTTGTGAGAGCTGAGAGAGGCCAGGCTGCCAGTCAACTGAAAAACTGATTATCCAGCAGAACAGCTCAGTGAGTCCTTGAACATTGTCTAAATGAAGTTCAGTTCCATAACATGTTTGTAAGACAAGCTACAGTATTCCATCTAACAGCAAAGAGCATCACTGCACAGGGTCCTAAAGCTCTTTGAATACTGGGGAAAAATGAGATGATAGCACCCATTGAATGCTAATTAAAGAGAAAACACAGTTCTGATGCAAACAAATGAAATGGGCCACTGACACAGAAAATTAAATTCAGCAATAGAGACACCTTTTTGATAGCAGTACTAAACTTGCTCTAGCAATAAACACAAACAATATATGACAGTTTTCACCTGAAGTCTATTTGCTTTAACAGACTGTAAAGATCTAGTGCAGTAAAGCCTATTTACTCCTTCACAAAGCAAGGAAATGAAACCCAAGGAGAAATACAGGAGCGAAGGAAGAGATATTTGGATTCAGGTACTACAAAGAACCAGAGGATGGAACTGCAGGGGGTACAGCTAAAGGAATTACTTCTGGTGAATCACTGAAGAGCAGCAAGAAACTCCTCCACTTTACCCTTTCTTCGCTTTCTCTTCTCTCTCACTGTTCAGTCCTCTTTTTTCTTTAAAAACATTCTACTTTTTTCTTTAAATCTGAGACTAGAAAGTACATTCTAGTTAAGAAGTGTGCAATTTCTTAAAACTAATTTCCAGAAGGGCAAAATTCATTGAGATATGAACTTACAAAGGATTAGTGCATATGACTACTAACAGAACATGGAAAACAAGCTACTTTGGTAGAGAGCTGGACTGCAGCTAGAATCTGAGAATAAGCATTGCCAGGAACATCCTGTCCTCTTGATAAAATCAGCACTAGAACTGATTTACAGCAACTGCTACTGTTAAGTAATAAATGAGCAGTGTGACACAGCAGAGCTGCAGCTCTGTTATAGTTATGATCCTCATGCAAATGCACGCTTTCAGCGTGGGAAGAAAAGCAGAGGATCAGAAACCTCTTCAAGTCAGGTGAGCAGTAACAAGGAATCACCTCACTGCAGTAATTTGCTCTTACTGGGTCTTCTGTGTAACAAGCTACTTGACTGACAGCAGTGAATTAGAATCTTTCAGGTTGAAAAGATATCTATTATCATCGGGACCAAGCACTGCCAAGTCCACCACCAAACCACACCCCTAAGCACCACATTTATAGAAATGATGAAATATGCACTAAATTATCTTCTTCCTTGTTAACTAAGCAGTAAAAATAGCAACTAGATTCTGTCTTTCTTTACTGCTGTGATTTCTATTGATATTTAAAACCTGCAAGTCACAGCTTCATTTTCAGACAACAAGCTGAAATGGAAAAAAAATTATCATTTGCTTTATGATACAATAATTCTATTTCAAGGACAAAATCCTAAGAGACATAAACAATAGGAAAATTATAATAAAAACAACAGATCTGTTGGTTCCACTTATAAAACTGAATTAACAGGACTATTCATGAGCAATGCCAGATAGATTTGGTTCATATTCATAGGATTAATAAATACCAAATATGTCACTAATATGTTATATAGAAAATTAGTAATATGTGATTCAAAAGCAGTATGGAAGAATACTTCAATTGCTGACTGTCAAACTGTGATAACTTAATCCTCAGTGCAGAAGCATAATATTTGCAAACTAGGACACAATGTTTTCTGCAGTCTAGGCAAACAAAAATTGGCTTGAATATTATTTTTGTCTATCCCTACTTCAAGTAGCACAGCCAGCATAAAAAAAAATCCTTCATACTATTATTGCTATTTCTAAAACGTAACGAGAACAATCTAGATTACTCTCTAAAAAATTAATGACTGAGACTAATCGGTTACAGTAGTATTTCTATCACTGTAAGTGTTTTATATCAGAGTTATCAGAAGAAACATTAATTTAAAATTTCACAATAAGCAGGTGATGATTCTCCCAAGTAACTTGCTCATCACCAATTCAGGAAATCCTCCACGACCAGCTAGAACTGGGTAGAAAGCCTAGTGCACAACAGGAGCTGGGCTACCATCAACAAGCACTCCTGTTTGGCTAATGAGCAGTCTCAGTCAGGAAAACTGAAGCAGCTTTGTGATTGCTGTGGCTCCACCAGCCCCTCTGTTTTGTCCATGGGTTTCTCTGGGCTTCTGCTCATTTCATACGTGCAGCACTTGCATCCAAACTACCTCTGATACCTCAAATTCATTGCATGCATGCAAATTCTGAGTATTCCACATTTAAAAATCTGGCTAATTCCACTGGTCTAATAAAAGGGTAAAAATTAAGACCTGGCAGTTAAGTTATTGTTGTACACACAAATTCAAAGTGGAATGCAGTGCTGCAGAAAGGGAATGACCCTGCAGAAACCTGATATATTGATCTATGTTATGACACCTTGTACAGGCATCAACATCACTAAAACAAACACAAGATGTGGGCAAAGACATACCAAAAAAGCAGATTTGAAAGCCAGAATTTCTAATAACAAAAGAAAGAAAGGGAAACGAAGAGCTACTCCCTGGCACAGTGCTGAGTGCAGGTAGTGGCTGAGCACAGGTAGTGGCAAACAGCATCCCACAACACCATCCCACCTTGCAAAACACAAGTAGAAAGGAATCATAACTGGCATTTCCCCCATTTAGAACATCCCCAAGTGCAACCACAACTCTGGGTCAGGGCTGCTCCCTCTTGCCTAAGGGAAGAGGGTAAAATCAAGACTTGGTCTGGGGTAACAAAGGAGGATCACTCTCAGACCCTTCACGTAAATTCAGCCCAGCAAACATTCTGTTCCACTGCACCAGTCAGAGTAACCCACATCTCCTCAGTGAGTGCCAGGGTTTCACTGGGACAAACCTCCCTGCCATCAGGCAGAATTGCACACAATCCACCAGGTGATACCACAAGCAGAAATACAGCTTTCTGTACATATAAAATCTATCTAAATTCTGTCCTGTGTTCTTGATAAACTCTAGAAAGAGTGCAAAAATGTATTTCTAGTAACACTCCTTGTATTTCTCAGCCTGTCAAGCCTGCATTTAAGGGTAGAATTAGTAGGCAAATACTTCTTACTGGGGTCAGCAGATGAACGAGTTAGAGATTACTTTTTCCACATTAGAAAACATGCTAACTATTAAAGTAAAACTTTCATTACAGAAATTCACATAAGATAGGAAGCAACATATACAAGATTTAATCCATGCTTTGCGCTCTTGTACATCCACACTGAAATAATATTAAATATGCAAACTATTTTTTTTTATTACTCACTGCACAGGACAAACAGCAGACTGGGAGTTAACAAGTGTAACACAACTGACATTAATAACAATCCCTCACAAGCCAAGGGGAAATGGTATGGAAAATTTACAGAAGCAGAGAAAAGAAAGGATCACTTCAGACACAAACATTCATCAGTCTCCTGCTTGCACTCACCACAGAAGTGGTGGATGGGGCCTCTCCCTTAACCTCCTTCCTTTGCAGATTGGACCCTGCCCTTAGCTCAGCAATCAGTACAGGTAAAGATCATAAATTCAACTTTATTAATTAGAAACTTAATAAAAGTTTAAACTAAATTTGCATAACTAAAGCCCACATAAAACAGCAAACAGCCATACAGGACACATCTAAAAGTCTCTTCACAGACCTTAGAAATCACACGTTGGGTTGGGAGAAAGTATTCCTTTGGTTATTCTCTGGCATTTTATCCCTGCAGGTACAATCTGCTTCAGGGAACTATCCCAGCATTTTCTTGACATGAATTATTTTCATCAACCCGGGGCAAATAATCATATCTTTTGGATCTGACAATATGGACAATTGCAAAGCTTTAATTATCTTCTTTTTGTAAGATTCTTAAAACTGCAGTTATGATACATTATTTTAGTCCAGATCTGCAGCAATCTGTGCCACAGCTGCCCAGAGATTCAAATTTCCGAGTTCATTGTTCATCATACAAGCCTATAGTTAAGAGTAGGTGAATTCTCTTAACATCCATACTCTTTACACATAATTAAATTTACCCCACTAATAACCCTTCAGCACTTCAGTTTAGGTACCAAATATATCCAGCTGAGTCTTTTAGATTTACTTTCTTCAGGCCCCACTTTGCAACTCACTTTTCTCACCTGCATTGCCTTCAGAGTTTTTCCTGAGCTGTGTGTGCAGTCCTGTCAGGCTCACCTCCAGGGCTGCTCCACTTGCCTTGCCACATCCGATATTATGAATTACAAATTTAAGCCTCTTTAAAACTAGGGATTACTAAATCCAGATTTCTTAAAACAACAAACCAAACCTTCCACAAGCTTCAACAGTGTCTAGTCATACAGGACACACATGAGGCTGTAATCAAACTCCAGCTCTCACAGCTGTGTTCACTTTAACCCTCAACAAAACCTGTCCTTAAAACCCCGTTCAGAGCCAAAGTGTTCCTGTTCCACAATTTTAAAACAGCTACCTAAATATCTTTAACTCATGAGTGCCAAAGAGCTGTTTCATTGGTTACAGGCAAACAACAGACATCAAAAAAGCCACAGAAAACTGCCACTAAAATCCACATGCACACAAGCAAGTGCAACTCCACCAGCCAAAGGGAAATCTGCACCAGGCTTTCAGTGCCACCACAACCCACGGCACTGATGGAGCCTTGTGGCCCTGCAGCTCACAGGGGCTGGCACCCATTGCACTCACAAGCAGCACCAAGGAGATGCCCCAGGCTAGAAAGAGCTTTTTTTTTAATCAAATAAGTTTTAATTTGCATCAATTCCCTAATTTAATTCACAAAATAGTCACAATACTTCACCCCAAAAGGAAAACTGTGGAGAAGGGGAGCTTAAGGCTGAAATGAAACTGGGGCCTTAATTACAACAGCAGCATTTCAGCTGAGAACAGTAAACTTCTCCCATAAAACAAATAGCACTACTGCATTTTTAACTAGAGTGGGTAAATTCACTGAATTTCTCCTTCTCTTCAAAAAGAAGAAACTTAAGCGACAAGATGGTGAAAACCTAGACCACTGAAATCACTTAGCTTACAATTTTTACTACCCAAAAAATCCTCCCAATGTGCAAACATCAAATCTGTAAATTGTGCCATTACAGGCACATCATTATTGCAAAATGGAAACACCTTTTACAACCTCATCTCATTAAGAGGCAACAGACAGAGAGCAAGAATCAGGTGCAGGGAAAACAAAACCCAAACCTGAGTAACTGATCTGTGCCCTTAAATGACAGGACTCTCTTTCATCCCACTAAGTACATATTCTGCATATTATTTGTCTAATCTGGAGTTATCTCTGAATCTGTACACTGAGAACACTGGAGTTATTTTTGAAAAGTGACAGTAGGAGATAAAAAAAAAAGCTAATGAGCCGATATCAGAATGTTCTAAAAAATTTATTCTCTGCAGAAACCTTCCCAGAAAGTAGCTGGTAGAGCTTTCCCAGCCAGGATTCAAAGGGATTACCAGGAAGCTTCCCCCTACTGTCATTACACTGACTAGAGGTGTTTTCTACCCACGCTGATACACAGAAAACACTCAAAGGAATTGTTTTTACTGGACAGGAAGCAGGTGGCACTTGTGACTCTGCATGGGGCCCGCAGAGCCCCACAGCACAAGGTGCACTGCACAGCTCCCTGGAGCAGTGATAGCAGAGCAAGGGCTGCACGTGATGGTACTGCACAGATAAAATAGATTATGACAAAAAATAATGCTTCACCCCATGCTGGGTTAACTGAGCAGTGTGGAGCACTTCATGTCTGAATATTTCAGGTCTTGTTCCAGAATCTCTATTATTCAGTTGTTGGATCTTTTGCTTTTATTATATCTCCTTTCATACTTCACTGCTTCAAAACACTGCTAATTTATTCTCTTGTATCATAAAAATCCTTATGTATTTTTCTGACTTACTTCAAAGCACTGTTTTCTATCAGTTGGTCTCACAGTCCTTATTTTCTCCATCTTTTCTTCTTGCACCTGCTCATCAAAATGTTTTTTTCTTTCCCCTCCTCCCTCACAGTTCCCAAGCATACAGCCTTCTACTATTTGGCAGAAATGCATTAAAAGGTGTCAATAGAAAGATGGAGCTAAGCATTTCTGCTTGCTCAATTAAATCAGAATGATTTATAAATTATGGACTAGCTTGGATCTACTCTCTCAGGTAATACAGTCCCTCATATTGAGTTATGTATCAAAAAAAGGAATTGTACTTCTCTTCCTTCAAGCTTCCTTCAGTTCTGGTTACTGTTAGAAACTTGTAGTCATGGGGAAGAACACTTAAAAAGCTTATTGAGGTTTAGTAGGTTCAGATTTAATGTGGGAAGTATCTGTTGCTCCCTCTGTGCAAATAAAGCCTAGAAAAACCATGCTTATATTCTCTCTAAAGGCAAGGCTTCCCCCCAGGCAGCACAACAAGTTGTCTGAAACTCTTGTAAGGAAAAACTATAGTAAAAGAAGGAGGTGTATACAGACTACTATTAATCTCTGTATTATTTTGTCTGCCTGTTCTGTAGATGCTTAACCTCACCATCACTGTAGGATTTTAAGATTTGCCTTGATTATGCAAATCCCTTTCACTCTTGTCTGTAGAATGCCACATTTCTGCCTGGATGGACCAATGTCAAAGCTCAAAATCTGTTTCACTGGCCCAGCTTCCAGGAGTCAGATAGACAAAGGGGAAAATCCTCAAAATTTACTATTCAGATAATTATTCAGGGTGAAAAGACTGGATATTTCCAGATTTGTGGTTCTATCTTTGGATTCTTTGAATTGCTATCAACCAAGCACTTTGAAGAACATCTTCAGCAGTCTGAATCCAGAAAAGATTTTCGTGTTTCTGGCCTGTAACTTGTCTGTAAAGTGACACCACTTACATACACCCTTTAATTGGTAAATATAATACCTTTAAAAGTGAAAATGTGACTTTAAAAACTGCAGATCTGTACTCATTTCTTGAGGTACACCAGAGGACAAGCGCAGTGAACATCAAGCTACAAATCTACTTCAAGACTATCTTTTTCTTTTTTTCATATTACTGGTATTTCACCCTCAGAGATCCTTTGAACATAGGTTGATTTACCTAACACAGAATTATGCTGAACATTGCATTTTATTGTATGCACAAATGTCAAAGACATTGTGCATACATATTAAGAACAGATTCAGTCATTAATTTCTGTTTTTTTTACTTTTGACATTAAGAAGGACACAAGCCTAGGTCTCCAGAAGTTGAAAGAGAGAGCTAAGTTCTCAGCCAAAATGTGTCACATACTGGCACTTAAATAAAACCAGATGACTCAACAGAAGACACTGTTTCATAGTTCAAGATATCTCACTTCTTGGCTAATGTAACTTTCAATTGTTTCTTTTTAATCTGACTTTATATGTATATATTCTTTTTGAAAACTGTTTTAATAATTTATGAACTTTGTTTTTTTCCAAAAAACTGGTTTCAAATAGTATTGGGTCTTTGTACATTTGAAATCCATTCCAGACAGAGCCACCACAGCCAATTTTTTCTTCACTGTTCAGTCTTCAAAACATAACTTGTATCTGCTGAGTTTGAAAGTCTTGACTTTGTTTTACTCTCAGTATAATAAACCATTGTGCAAGATTTGAGAATTTCAACTTCTAACCATCACCCCTTACAATATACTTGCTCATAAAGGTTTCCTCATACATAATACCAACTTCTGATTAAAAGAAAGTCTTATAATTACCATTCTGTAACCTGAAATCACACTGGCACATTTCCCTAATGATTTTAAAACACATTAACAAGTTGTTTTCTACACATGCTCCCATTATATTTTAAACACTTTCCACAGCCTTGGACATTTCATCACATGCACTTTTTATTTTTGAACAGCATGTAATATTCTCGTGTTTTGAGACAAATCTTCACTAATTTATTAATGATTGCCTTCTGCTCTTCTCTGTAATGTTTTCTAACTTAAAATTTTGAGAACTTTGGAGTTTCATATCAGGTTTGTTTACTGAAAGGTATTTTTCCCTGCTTTTTCCTCAAGTCCACAGTTAGCAGATTCATGTTACAATGGCACATTTACAGTGTCATGTTAGGAAAAAGGTAAACACAACCTAGATCATGGTTAGAATCTGATAAAACACTGCAGCTTCAGTAACATCAACATTATTACAAAACTAGCTGTAAAGGACCACAGCTCTTTTATGTTACATTTTAGGGGCAGATACTCCAGAGCCTACCCCGAGGGCAGCTTGTGCCACAAAGCACTTCCCCGCTCAGTGGTGGCTGCAGTCTGTCCTTGTGAGAACACTAAGGAACAGCTCCCACAGTGCTCCTTCAGTGCTAGAAACTACTGAGCTTTCTCATGTATTGACTGCCATTGGCTGCTGCCCCTCAGTGGATTTGTTCAAAGGAATGAATCACCAGCAAAGGCTCTGGTGGATTCTCCAAAACCCTGCTGCTAATCATTTCCAAGTGATAACAGGACAGAGTATACACAATCAGGCTGACGTTTATTATTTAAAGACCTATCCAAAAATAAAATTTGTCTTACCAAAAGGAGGAGATTCTCTCCCATCTTCTAATCCTGAGTCTCGCTCTCTGTCTCTCTTTCTGTGTTTATGCCCGCGGTGCCGATGGCGTCGGTGACTTTTTCTTCCACCCAGTGGCACATGAACCCCAATGAACAATGTTCGATGGCCTACGGGTAAAAAATGGTGTCTTTGAGAAAGGAACTATGGCAACATAACAACAATATAATTATCCTTAATAGCATTAATGGTATCATACTTATGATAATTTTGAAGTTATATAATATTGATTATTCTAATGTTAATAGTTGTAACAGTATTGATTTGAATAGTAATGATTAAGCATCACAGATACACAACCCCTTGATACAGGAAGAAATTCCAGGACTGAAGTCTTTATGATGCAATGCCAGATTTTTTTTTTCTTCAAATTTGCATCTTTGCATGTGAACTTTCATTAAAGCCAGACAGGTGTTCTGTTAAATGTCTTCCAAAACAGTAACATAAAGAGACACATGGATCTCTTTGGATTGAACATTTGGTAAAGTTGCTGTTTGCTTTGTGTGTACAAGAACTTTACCAAACTCATTCCTATTTATGAGCCAAACCTTGACAGAATTCTTGTGGGAAATTCACTGAATAACAAACGAAGAAGAAAGGAAAAAAAAAAGAAAGAAATTGAAAAAACAATAAAACACTGTGTAAGCAAGAGCACAAAATCCCTACACCAGTTTACATGCTCACATCATAAATACATTGCTGGTATCTTAGGGTGCTTTCATCTCTTCAGTTTTATTTTTTTAAATACATAAGAAGGTACATATTGCATGCCTGCTGCCTTCAAGCCTGACGAATTTTATGTTGTTGATCAAGCCCAAAATATTTAGGCCTCTTAGCTATGTGGGCTAACAGGATCAGAGCACAGTAAAGCATTCAGAAGGAGGAGAGCACAGCAGAAATGTGCACTAACCAGAACAAATGGGAAAGGAATCATGACTCACTACAGGCAGGTCTCCTACATTTACTCAGCAGAAAGACATAGCCCAGATTACTCATCTCAAATAACATTATTTTCTCCTTGAAATGAACATAACACAGCTCATGGATATTTGCTGCTTTGCTGTAATCATTCAGCAGTATCAATTATCTGAAAAAGGTCAAGAACACTCAGATAAGGTAGCACATGATCTCTAATCCCATGGAGACTCCAGAGGAGGCAGAAAACACAGCAAGGCAGCATGTGTCACAAAACATCAAAGAAATTCAATACTGACAGGAATTCTCTGCAGAGGCAGAGCTAAAAAAGCTGGAGAAAAGACTCTGGACACCACACTAGTTACTTCCTTAACTTTGATCCATGTAGAGGAGGCTAGAAAGCAGAGGCATCATTTTTTGAGAGACTATTCTTGTAGAGTCAGGAGATTTTCCTAAAATAATGCCCACGAGTAGAAAAATATTTATTTATTTATTTATTTATTAAATACCTTTTTCTTCTTGCTTATGACATTTAACCCAAGAAATGGTTTAAAGAGAACTGCTGCCTTTTGCATATTTCAAATGCACTGCAGTCAGTAGTGCATGACACAAGGAAAAATTCATTAAAAAAATACTGAAGGACATGAGTAATGTAGTACTTTACATTTCCTTATCCCCCTCCTTGGATAGAAGAAAAAGCAAAACAACATTTTGAAAGGAAGGGTTTACTGTTCCTAAGACTTTAGTAATTTCCAGAGGTGCAAATAGATTGCTTTTTAAATTTAGTAACTAAGTACATTCCTGCTGCTTTGTGATAGAGGTGGGTATGCTTATCCTAGTTTTCTCCCACGTCAATGATCAGATTGTACCTGCATCAGGAAATGCTGATTGAGACTCACATTTCAATTAATTTCCAGGGCTGAAAGCAGTACTTGAGTCCAGACTGTTCTTTATTCAGTACACTGGGATACAGTGCCAGAACATTCATGTGTGTGTGTCTGAATGCCACAGCAATTTTCCTTATACAGACACAATCAGTTCACACTGAAAAAAAAAAACAGGAACCTGGAAACTGAAATAGACATCAGGAAAAAGCAAAGTGGATTTTACTCTTTCTGTGTGAACCTACTGAGACCAGCAGAGTGCTACCTAGGCATAATTTCAATAAACACATGGAGAATGGTAGGTGCTTGTAACAAGGTTCAGACAAATAAGAGGAAAAGAAACTGACAGGGGAAAAGCAATAGTTCTCTACAGAAAAATCATAGAGCAAAAAGCAAAAAATCTGAAAGTAGTTCTGGTTTATTAAAAGATCACAACTGTGGAGCAAAAAGAGATCATCTGGGAACAAAAGAGTAATGAATTCTGAATTGCTGACAAAATGACAATGAATGATAGAAGCAGCAAAAAAAGAAAGAGGAAATACAAAAGAAATCCAATTACTGTATTACCTTACTTCAAGTAACCTTTTCATGGTAAGTATTATGAGCTAGAGCCCAGAATGTAATGTATGTTTTTCTGTACAAATTGTCCAAGGCATTATTAAACAAGAGTTTCCAGAGAGCTCTCTAAATTTGCCAAGACTAGAAGGTCAAACATGGACAGAGCAGAACAGATCTCAGGAAAACCTGACTAAAATTTCTAACAAGAAAGGGCATCTACGACTGAGTGAACTCAGGATCAACCAGAATATCCACTATCCAGGATATCCTTATAGATAATAAATGATCATATATTGGCATTTCTTTCATTTATCTTTAGGAACTGTTTTGTGTCTTTTATTATTTACTTCATCAGGATGCCAACTTAAAATTACTAAATATTGCTCAAATATTGTAAAATAATTCTGCTCTGCCATATATTTTCATAGGACCTAGCTCAATTAGATCATAATTTCTCATTCTTTTGGCAAGGCTGCAAAGACACTAAAGTATGGGAAATAGTAATAACTGCAGGTTATATCAGGATACAAACCATTGACATCATGTACAAACTAACAGCCATTCTCACACAGAGCTGACACGTGGTTTAAGAGGTGAACATAACATGTTGCTCTCCCTACCCAATGGGTGTGCTTTCTGTGTCAAAATTGGTTTTGGAACAATGGGAGGCACTGGAGCAAAAAAATCTGTACTTTTAGAATTCCATTAAAAAGATCTTAATTCCACTAAATTAAGGGGAATATTTACAAATCCTTTCTCTCCATCTCTATTTTCCCTTGAAATGTCACATCACTCAAATAATTGTAATAGGATTTACAGAAGTACCTAAGTTAAGTCATCAAGCACCATCAATTATAATGGGTTGTGTGTTTTCAGAGCTTTAGAAGTCCCACTACATTTCTTTTTCTTTCCATTTATTTAATGCATAAGATAGGTAGCTAGGATAAGCTTCTGGTCGTAAAGACCCAGAATGCCAGATTCTGAAAATCATTTCTAGATGTTACTTCAGTCATTCTCAAGGGATATGCAGAAAATTCTTGCTATTCTGAGCCTGGGTTTTTAGATTATTAATCTGCTATTGGGTTTAAACGTTAGGAATAATTTCTCCTTTGAAACTCAGCAACCCCAAACAACACTTCTACATAGATTTTATTCTGAGAAATGTCTCTGCAAGACATATTCATATTAATAATATATGTTTCATATCTGTCTTTTCTAGGGCAATGATTTCATACCTCCACAAACTGAAGACACTTACAGCACAATAGTTTTTTTCTTCAAAAGTTTAGGGGAGATCCTGATTTTTCCACATGGTTATATGCACTTTCATCTGTCTTAAAGTTAATCATAATTAATAGAACCCCTTTTAAATATTTTATAATATCATTTGGATTTAATGTAATCCTGTAAAAATTAAAAAGAATGCTTTATAACAAGGGTTATTATTTCTTCAATCCCTAAATACTTAAGGAGTGTGGTAATGCTTCTTATGCTATAAATGCATACATTTGGACTAACTTTATATTCTGGGTTTTGTTCCCCAGCTATGTGCAATTTGATTCAGAATAGTATTTTATCAAAAATAATCTTTTTACAATTTACCAGTGGATGTGTAGCACTGTATAAACATTATTGCAGAGCAGCACAATTCAGTGCATTGCATTTCTTTAATAAGCTTTCACATTCTAAATAATCTGTGTATATTACTGTATTTTCTCAGTGGGTCTGTTTTTAAAAATTACTTGCTCCTAAATACTAATACTGAAAATACTAATGCATGTGTTCATGTTTCACTTTCCTAGCAGCACATCTGGAATAAATCAAAATTTGAGTTCAGAGTGTGTTTTTGCAAGGACAAAATCATAATCTTTCTATGGTAAAACACAACTGATGCTAATGTAAGGTTAATAGAGAAAATCCAGAAGATCAGATAAATCCTATGGCTCACTGATATCTAAACCAATTCTGACTTTTAAAATTGTAGCATAAATTAAACACAGCATAAAGCATGGAGAAGAGCCTCTCTCAGCATGGAAATTCTTTCAGGTCTCCGTATCACACCAGGAATGTGAAACTCAAGTGGGTACTTTACAACTTCTTAGTGAACCAGCCCAGTTGGTGGCAATTGTGTAAAAAAATGACTGTTCTGGATCTAAACATCCATGAGCACCAGATGCTCAGGGTCCTTGTGCTTGTGCTGCCTTCCACGTGGGATTGTCTGAATCTGCCTGAGGCACCTGCTGACACCAAGGCTTTCAGATCCCTGCTCATAGGCATGGAGGGAAGGGGCAGATAAGGGAACAGATGGGTCTTTGGAACACCTCCAGAAAGATCAAAAGCAGGCTTCTGTGACCTACTGAGGAAACACATTGCAAAGGCAAGATGCCTTGAGAAAGAATACTTTGCCAATAGTTCAAGCCAAGTCTCAGATGACTGCTGACCTCAGCAGGACCAGAGGGGTTTCTCCCTCCTCTGGAAAACTCTCAGTGACTTGAAGACTCTCCTATGCATTGACAGCTAGAGCTGAACCAAATGCAATTTTTCATCCTCTCAAAAATGAACGGTGAGGTAGAGACAGAAAACCATCAGTCCATTTAGGGTTAAAAAATTGCTTTTTTCCTTACAGGAAAGAAAGTGATTATGGTGAATTATGTAGGAGTAGAGAGTACATGACTCATGATTCGTTACTGTAGTGCAGGAGGGAGGCAGAGCTGGAGAAAAAGCAGAAAGGACAAAAGCAATCCTTCCTAAATCAACAGTTTACATTGCTCTTTGGGGTTATGATTTGCCCAAAACCCATTTTTCACCTTTTTGCTATGCTATAATTTAGAGGAACTGACAAGAAAACCTTCAAAGTTTATTTTAGATTATACATGTAATTTATATTCTAGAGTAGATTACAACAGAAATTATATAGAAAAAAATAAAAACAATATCCCTGACTCAAGATAACATTAAGGATACATTGAATATGGAGGAAAAAAGCATCTCACTGATGTCTTTAAAGTTAAGGACCTTTTAAAGATCATTCACTGCTTTCCCAAAAAAACCTTGCATTTCAACAAAAGATTTTTCCAGATTATAGGTGGGCTAAAAAGTACTTTTTTACCAGCACTTATGTTTCAAATTTCCTAGATTTCTCCAGAGGAATCCAGAGGTGTTGTATGTATGGTCCTATCACGAGATCACAACCTTGCCAGACAAAAGATAAAAAGCCAGCAGACAAAGAATAGAAAAGAACCTGCTCAGATACACAACTCTTTCCACTGATGGAGAGTTAAGCTGTGGTTATTGGAGGGAAGAATTTGACCTGTATTTCTAAATTAGCAACCTCAGTACTAGTACAACTGTATGTTAAAAAATGAATGTTTCTATCTTCTGATGCTGCAATTTAGCAGCTTTCACCAACAATGACAAATTGGTTTATGTCAGTTTCATCTGGGATTTAACAAAGTGAAGTATTTGAATATATTAGTCCCTACAAATACTGAAAAGGTTTCCTGTCTGTGAAGCTCAGAGCAAATTCAAACCAAATTCACAACCAAACCTTATCATCAGCTAAAGACTGTGGTGTTCAACCAACACTGTGGCACTTGTTTGCTTCCATTATTTCATTATTCATCATTTCAAAGAGATTCTGTGAACATATCCTTCAGACTTGTTCATGAATCTTCAAGGTGAACCACCTTCACCTTAACACAGAAACTGCTGAGGAGAGACAAGGGAAGCAAAGGGATCAAACCAGGTGACTGCTAAGACAAAAGGAGAAAAGTGGGATCTCAAAGAATATTGAATTACACAGGAAAAAGAAAACAAAACTAGATCAGAGGCACTACAGAAACATGTGCCTTAGGAATCACAAATGGAACAAGCTTGAGTATGTGATACCTGGTAGGCAACAAAATGAAAGAGCAACCTTTCAGGTACAGACTAAGCCAAATCATTCTCCAACTCTGCTTCCACAGCTTTTATTGCTCCCATCGAGGCGCAGTGAACATTGCTGCAAGGAGCACGAGCGAGGTCAGAGTCAACATCAGGATGAGCAGGGCACCCAAGGGAAGCACAGGCAAGGAAGCTTGGAGCAGGGAATCTGTACTGACATGGTAACAAATTATTTGCAGTAGGCTGTAGCATCCGGGGAGCCAAAGGGAAGGGAAATCTTGATTGATGCTCCTGTCTGACCTAGCAGAGCCGGTGTCTGACTTGTTTCTACACTGAGGCACAGGTGAATCAAGGCCAGGTTATTAAAATTTATATTCTTTCAGTCCTATGAGCTGCTAGGTCCTATTAATTTTCAGGTAAATAATGTCAGTGGCAGATGGGTGTGCTATGATGTTATTTCTACAAAAAAGGTCCAGTCTCTGAGAATAAAAGACTACTTTAAAAACTTTAGCCACTCAAATCTCTATTAAGTTATTATATATGGAGTTTAGCATTTAATCACAATGAGGTTTTTCATCTATTAACTCTAACAGTATATAATCAAAATTTCATTAAAATAATTTTTAAATTATTGTCACAAGCTAGAACAAATCTAAAAAGAAAAAAGTAACTAAAATAATTATTTTTAAAAGAGAATAATTAAACACTCTGGAGTTCCACCTTTTTTGTTCAGCACCTACTATCAAAATTATCCTTCATGCAGATTGTTAATTACAAAATATCTCTACAAAATTTACAATTGATTTTTGGTTTATTAAGTTTAAAGTCTCAGCTTCTGCATCATTCTGTGTTCTGGCAGTCATATTTATATTCTAATTAAGCTTGAAGGTTTTTTGTGACTTTCAGTAAGCAATCCACGTAATCTGAATTTTGTAAGAAGTGTCAGGAGGCATATTCTGATGTACAGTCACGCATATACCAGATACAGTGTTTTATGTGTCCTCAGAGATATGAAACATGGCAAACTTGATTTCCCCTGAGGCAAATTTTCCCATGCCACTTAGGCAGATTAAAATGAATGAAACATAAAAAGCTTAAGCAAAATCTTGACTTCTCTGAATCAAGGATCCTTTTGCCATTTTTTCCAACAGAGCCAGAATTCATTCCTGATTCATGCTGGGACCTTCACCTTGCAATCTATCTCCACCCATCTCCCTGTTGAAGCTGCTTCTCAAACCAGGCCACAGTAATACCCACAGCAGCTCTGAAATACTCCCACAAAAATCCTCAATCTGCACTTGAGCACTTCCAGCAAGGAATCCATAGAATG
The DNA here is from genome assembly GCA_013399945.1 of Ploceus nigricollis. Taxonomy (NCBI): domain Eukaryota; kingdom Metazoa; phylum Chordata; class Aves; order Passeriformes; family Ploceidae; genus Ploceus; species Ploceus nigricollis. The sequence continues at coordinate 1,599,517 of VXBC01007018.1, forward strand.
GTCACTTTTCCCCTCAGCTAAGATGGTGGGCATAAGGAAAAGACCTTGGTCACAGTGTATTTTGTGTCCATCCCCTTGCATATCTGCACAGTCCAAAAGTCAGCATGTGAGCTGAGGGAATCTGAGATCTCCAGCCCAGAGCAATCCAAGTATTTCTAACCTATGAGATAAACAGTAGGTATCCCCATCTGATCAGAAACTGTTCTTACTGAACATACATTGAAGCAATGGCAGCCAGCCAGAGACAGCCCCATGGAATAAGCTGAGAGCAGCTGCTGAAGTGCACATCTGTCCATGAAAACGTGCCTAGGTGCCCTCAGTACAGGTACATGTACAACCTGTCATTTTGCAATTAAATACTTGAGCATCCAGAATCAGTGCCCAATTCTCATTTAGGAATTCCACCACTGATAAAAATGAGAGCGTATTTATTTCAGTAGGATTTTTGTCTGTGCACACATTCAAAGATCAAGATCAAGATGCAAAACAGATGATTATAACCAGGGAACATCATCTCTTTTTTGCTTTTAGAAATGCTTTCTCAGTCCCTCCATCAATGCAATAGTCAAGCAAATGACCTATTCCGTATTAGTGACTGATCCTGACCTTATAACTCACAAAAAATTAACTATGTGGAAAAATAATTCGTGCTGAAAATCTGAATGCCAAAGCTCTGCAAACAATTCACCTCTAAAGCACTACAAAACCTAAGTAAAAGATACAATTTGAAGCACTTACTGCAAGTATCATTACTGGCACTAAGATGAGCACCACATCTCCTCTGTTCCCATAAGTACTGCAGTTCCTGTCTTATGTTCCCAAAGTTTTACTATACTTCTCATGGAAAGAAAATACCGATCTAGAGAGACCGAGGCAAAAATCTACTCTTGTGTCCATTCTTCGAGGTAGGATTAATCACCATATCTTCGAGCTTTCAGCAAGAAATGTACTTGCAATATACTTGCACAATGACTGCCTAAAATAAGCAAGTCCAAATATTTACTAGGCTTTGATATTTCAGATGGAAATTTTAGTACACATTTAAATCTATATTTCTGAAGTTTGAGTGTTGATAGTTTAAAATTTTTTTTAAAAAGACAAAATACTTACAATTATAAGATTTAATAAGAAGAAATTGAATACTGATTTTCAGATTTAAACCTGTAGCTCTTCATATGAATTGCAATTTTTGAAATGCTGCTGACATGGTGCCATTAAAACTTATACCCTGGCAAAGCTATTCTTCCCTAGAATATTCATTTTCACTAGCTATTTACATTTTTAAAACATAAACCCAATTAAATGTCTGTCAAAAAGCTAATTACGTAATACATATTAATAGTCTGGTAATACTCTTTTTCTAAGATATGCAATTAGCACCTGATTATTTAATTTCATATTTCATAGTTGTTATGTCATTAGGAAAAAGCAGAACCCAACACAATGTCAGTGAATAAGACAGGTGTTTGTGAGTCACATTCTCTGTTTCCAGGGGGAAAAGTGCCTAGATGTACTGCAAAATAAATGGACATGCTATTAACAGCAACTGGATATTAAAATCTGCACTGTCTTCAAAACTTATTATGTCACTTGGTATTTTTGAATGTAGTGATTATATATTTAGAGACAAACTGATCTGAACTTAGAGTGAGCATGAAATTATCTGAGAAAGGTAACTGCATCATGAAGGATTGATTCTACACTGAAAAATTGTTTTCTTAGAACATTATGAAACAATAGGGTTTTATTTTTAATAAAAGCAGATTCATTTGCTGACTGCAGAATTTTTCAATATTCTAAATTTAATTCAACTTAAATTGATGGGAAGATTGTGGGAGTGTCACTGCCATGTTCCAATTTCTACTGATAACATCCTAAGAGCATATCTTTGAAATAATATTTTCACTGATATTTCACAGGAGCAACTCTACACATATGGAATGGTGGGGGGGGAAATAATTAAATACAGTTCTTAAATTATGTTCCATGTAGTCACACATGGAACATCACAGTAATTCTGACAACGTTAATGTGACTTAAGCTTATGTGACTGAGCTTAAAGATGTCATTCTGCAGCAAGCTGTCCATCTTTAAAATGTCACCTTACTATCATCAATAAAATGACTCAGCAAAAGGATATTTTTGTGGGTTGACTCACCCCACAAAATCTCTTTCAGTCAGTACCATGGAGAAAGGGAGACAGGGAGCTCCCACTCTCTTATTGGGTGTTTCTCTGAGGACACCAGATACAGTGGTTTCTCTTTGATCAAGGATGCAATCAAGAGACTGAAGACCACAGACTAAATGTGAGATTCAAAATAGGAGGTTTTGTGCCTATGCCCAAAACTGGCATTGCCAGCCTGACCCACTGGTACTCTCACCCCTGGAGACACCAAAACTCTAAATGCCACCCTGAAACATCTTACCTGAGACCTATCCTTGCACACACCCAGACTTCCCCCAGGCAGAGTAGAAAGCTACCTACCTCATACGTGCCACACTGAACATCTAACATCCTTCTGTGAGAGACAACCTCACATTGACACAGCCAGGCCCCTCTCAAATGCAGCTACATCTGCTTTTTGAGAGAGGCACTGCTGAAGGAAGCAGTAACAGAGAGTTGCAGTGTAACGTTGGTATTTCAATGGAATCATCAATATGGCTGACATGTATCAGAGAATACAAAGTTCATACAGACAGAAAAAAAAAAAATTACGAAGTAATCAATGGTCGGCATTTAGAAAATTCTAGTTCCTGCACAGATGGAGATAGTTCTCTTTAGATCTGAAGCAGGGAACTTTTCAGATGGAGCATGTTGATCTTAGTATTTCTTTTGGGCTAGTTCATGTGGATCTGTGTGACAGAGACATGTCCCACTACAAGAAGCTAACAAAATCAGCCAGTTCCAGTCTCAGGAAAGGAATAACATATGTGCAACAGAAACTCATTTTTATCATAACTATGACTTGGGAGTTACACAACTCAATACAAGAATTTAAGTACAGCAGTAACCAAAATTTGGGATACACTAAACAAACAGAAATGCAATTGACTCATAAGACCAATATCTAAACAGTTCTCATAATTTCTCCGTTTCTTCTACATGGTAGAGTTAGGTGGTTTCTGCAGTGGATATCAGTAAATATGTATCCAATCTCTGACACTCCAGAATGCTTTGGTTCAGCTGAAGATGTGGCTAGGCAGCTACATGAGGATTGTAATGCAAATGTAGAAGCCTTTATAAGCACAAAATCAGCAGTCCTGCTTGCAATTGCATACTTGAAAGCTTAAGAGACTTATCTAAAGTCACACATGCATATTCACAGGACTTGACCATAGATCACCAAAAACTAGCAAGCTCCTTCCACCATCATCTATTTCTGGACACTGCTGTGAGAGAAAACAGTATTTCTCTTTTTAAAATAAATGACAAGATTTTACTCTCTTGTCTCTTTGCATCCCTGCTCAAATCAGTAAGTTTACACATTGGAATTACATTTCAGTACTTTCAGAAGAAAGTGACAACATAAAGCACAGAAAAATCATCCTTCACCTTCTAGATCTTCCTTTTCAAAATGTGTCTTGAGAATGGAGCGAGTTCCACCTCTATCCACAACAGCCTCTTCATCATTTCTCTACAAAACAGAAAAAAAGGACAGATAAACTACTTTTCATTTGGAAACTATTGGCAAGATTGTACAGTACTATAAAACAAAGATGGTTTTAATATTTCATTATTAACTTTTCCAACTCAAGAAGAAAAAAGGGGTTTAAGAATTTAATTTTATTTATTAACTCTATTTCTTATGCATCAGTTTTTACTGAGGTATGATAACAGCTAACTTTGATGTGCAAAACTTCTGGTAAAACCTGCAAGATGATGAGTAAACACTGGTTACTGGAAACCAAGAAAAACATGAGCCAGTAGGACAATGAAAGACATGAGAGAAGAAATGTCTGATCAAGGCAGCTTTATTCTTGTGCACCTTAAGAAAGGGGTTGCACATGTATTTTTGTCTTTAGACCAGGATGTTGAGCTACATGCAGAATTCCCTAACTATCAGAAATAAGAATTTCCCTAAGAAATAAAACTAACATCATGAAAACATCTGGCTTCACTTACTGGTGAATTGCAAAGTCTTTGCTTTTCTTTATACTAGATGCTGTGCTAAAATGAGTATTTGGTTCACTATGAGTTTGACATCACTTGTGAAAAAATCCAGCTGCTAAATACAGTCTATATTTCACAACATGAAAGAGTGATTTCCATTAAATTATTATGAAAAATGATGCATTATACAAAAGTACCAATTAATATATTTACTTGTCATTAGTAGAGGGGTTTTAGCAAATGATATTAGAACTAGAACTACTTGATTTCAACATGTAAAATTGGTATCTTAATGCAAGTCTGAAGTAAGGGGATTTAAATACCAGTGTTGCATGATAAATATACATCTATATATAGAATGCAATGAAATATAATGAGAAATGAAAGTCTTTGAGCACCTCTCCTTAAAGATCAGATGCCCCAGGCAAAAAGATTCACTTATATAGCTGGCTGTGGTGCATTCTGGATGTAAGCTTTTGTTTCAGGCTCCTTTCTTTTTTAAAAATAGCTGTCATGCTCTAGCTATCTTACATAGAAAAATCCTACGAGTGTGTCAGCACCAAGCATCTGGGCTGTTAAAGAAAGAAAAACCAAGTGTTAAAATGTCTTTATTAGAGCTTTCCCACAGATAATAGTACATAACTAAAATATGATAATAAGAAATGGGCTTCTATTGAAACTGTTTTGTCTTTTAATAATTTAGAATTAGCTAATAACCCATTAAGATGCACCAGAAAAGTATAACTTTGCACAAACCATTTGATCATTTTACTAAAATGAATCCATTATTATAAAGCAGTTAGACATAACAATGCCATGCCCTTGGGTGAGTGATTAGGCAGGATGTCAAAGGCCAAGTATTAGAGCCATATCATAAATAATGCTATTCTAGCATAAGACATTTGCATCAGAAAGGAAGCAATGTTAGGGAGAATTTATAGTGGGGAAAATACTAAATTGCTGGGCAGTTTAAAGCTTTTACAGATTATCTAAGTAAATTAAATACAAATTAATTCATTAATATTTATCAAAATATGCTCATACACTTTGACTTCTCCTTTCCCATGTGTTCAATTTTCAGCTTCTGGCAGACTTTTACTTCTCTGCCTCCTCTTCCTGTAATGTCACAGCAAGCCTCAGCCTTGCCTCATTCTCAGAAGTGAGTTTATTTCATTAATATTACAGGGAAAAACAGCTTAATTGGGAGTGCTGTGTTGTTAGCAATTCATTTATCAGACTCTGAGCAAAGTCCAATTAAACAGGCCTGGCACTGAACATGCTGACTTCCCAGGGAGCAGCATAAAAGCCACCTCGCATTTACCAGTACAAGAGTTGTACTGCATTTACTCTAGAAGTAATTTCTGATTCCTGTACTGCCCCCTTGGAGGAGGGGAGAGGTGAGACAGAGGTTCACTTGCAGTTTAGTGCTTAAACCCATTGGGCGATGAGGGCTATTGCAATATAAATAAAAACAGATCCCACTTCACTTTCCCCTGGATTAATAGAGACTGGAAACCTAATTTCAATTAGTAAGTCTCTGCTTTTTATCAGAATTTCAGGAAAACTATGAACTTATTATTTTTAAGTGCTGCAATAAATGAGAGTTTGAAACTGAAAGTATAGGCAAGACTAACCATAATACAGTCATGGAAGACAGAATTCATGCCAACCAAACTTCACACTAACATCCTCAAAACTGTGAATCTTGGGCCAATTTGCAGTTTGGCCCATCAGTTTCACAACGTTCAGAATAAGGCATGAAAACTAAATGCTCTTCATTGCCATGACATGTTTATGTCAGAATTCTACCACTTCTTCCTTTTACACCATTTGAAGATGATGAAGGTACAAAATTTTACATAGGGCACAAATCTCCAAGGACTGGAGTAGTGAAACCATACAGACATACTGCAGCAGTCTGCAAATAAATGTGTGGACACACTGACCATGTGCAAGTCCTTGGAACTGTCCATTACTGCAATGAGTTGCTTGCTGAGTCCAGTGAACACTGTGGTCTACTGCTTAAAGCATGGAAGAGGGATCCAGGCAGTCCCCGAGCGCTAATCCTGGATCTGCCACTGACTTGCTGTGTGGCCTTGGAAAAGTCACTTAATCTCTGTGTCTCAGCTTCCCCATCTGTAAAATAGGGATAATAATACTTACTCATCTACCTTCCTCACTGGGCTGCTCTGTGTCAAAATAAATTTTCACACAGCGTTTCAGAGCTGTAAGGCACTACAGAAGTGCCAAGTCATTCAATTTAAGAAATTTTACCCATGTGAATAGATAATGATAGGAAATAAGAAATTGATAAAAAACATTAAGGCATAAACTTTCTCTTTTTTTACATCAAAACAATGTATATTAATCCTTGCAATACTTTTACATTGTACAGCTTCAACAAAGATACGTAAGAATAAATATAGGGGTTTTTTTTCTGCCAGCCTAATTTAAGAGCAGTGCTGGAGAAGCCAGTGGAATTATATTCCAGTGAAGCTATAATCAGAGTGTAATAAACTTTTCATAAACAATATAACATTTCTTCACTCTCCTTTTCAAAATATTTGTTAATATCTTATGGTTTTACATAGTCATCACACAATAGTTGATCTAAAATTTATTTCCCTACAGTAATAAAATACCAGCAAACACACAGTAGAAGAAATAATGCATCTGAGATAAAATAGCAAGAAAAAGCCAAAGCTTTTTACATGGAAACCACAAGCTCCTTAGAGACTAGGGCCCAGCAACTCAGTCCATGATTTTTTTCATGTCTTACAGTTTCCAAATGAATGCTGGAATGACCTCCAACATGCAGCAGCAGCAGCTGCATGTATTTCACAGAAAACATCTATTTAACGAAAATCTTATCAATACCGTTGTTACTATATTTGTCTCTACATACTAGAAGTTCAAACACAGTGGCAAGTACAGAAAAGCAGACAATAGAGTCATCTTCTGCATGCTTTACATTGCAACCACATTGCACTAAAAACATGTATTTGAACAAAATAAAAGGAAATAAACCACTTTCAAATACATTACTTTTTGGTAAGTAATCACAAAGGAAGAAGGTCACCATGAGTCCTGGAGTATGTATTTTCAAGCCTTAGATAAACAACCTGCTTATCAGAGTATAAAGTGAGACTACAGTTGTTGCCAGGAATTTTAAGTGTATTGGTAAGAAGGAATAAAAAGGCCCATGACTTAGAAACCAAAACCAAATGCCTTAAGTGCCCTTCCTACCTATGTATTGATAAAGCTCAGCATCCAGGATATTCCAATAAATGTCAGGATATTTCAATATAAAAATGACCTCCTGGAAAGCTTCCCAAAGTGACCCTCTTTAGCTACGATACAGCTCTAACTACAATTCATAACAGGTTGCAAAGAGGTTGGTCCTTGACCTGCCACCTCCCAGAACTGTGCACTGCCCTTCCACGTCTCAGAACAACTTAGCTGATGAAAAAATACACTTTTAGAAAAGCTGAGAAGCATCATTGTATGACAGATGTTTTTGTGTCTTTTTAGTTACTGTCTATGCTTTCATCACATTGTAGATGATTGGGTGGAGAGAAAAAGGAAATTAACTACTTTCAAAGGTGGATCTGTACAAAGGCACATGACAAACCTCTTTAAATATGTATGTCTAACGTAGACACACACTCTTGTAGAACTTCAGTACATTTCCAGATGATGGAATTAGGACATATTCCACATCTGCTGGATGACAACAAGGTAGGCTGAAGTCCAAGTGACAATCTCTGATTTGAAGTTATCTATACAGGTATTATATGTATTTACTACAAGAGAAAAATCAATATATTCTCTTAAAAGACACTTGCATACATCATAAAAACTGCTTGGATACAGGGCAAACATTTACTAAAGATATCTGTGTTGATCACTACAGCAAATGAAATATAACAATAAATATACATTAGGAAACAGGAAATTAGGACAACAGGGAAGTATTAAATACTTGCAAAGAGTTTGTCTCACTGTCTTTCCCTTGGTAGGTTCAGTGATCGACTAGTATGACATCTGTACCTAATATATTTTGAGTAGACAAGTCAAAATGGATAACAGAGAAATTTTTATTTTACATGGAAAACTACAAAATTTTTTTGATCCTTCTTTTTATCTAATTTTTTTCATACCTGTCTACTTTTATTTTCTGTCCTGGTATTTGTTCAGTGTTTTCAATAAACTAGAAGATTGTTTCCCTTTGAAATACAATGCAAAAACCAGCTACAAAGAGTATTAATATTCCACTTTTTTTTTCACAGTTTTTAAGACTCTCAGTCAAATCCTTTTAAATTACATTCTTAATATATTCACAGAATAAATCATATCAATATAAACATAAAGAACCTTTTTTCCAGCATCCTTCTTTCTTTAAAATATATAACAGAGCAGAAGCCATTTTGATTTTTCACACACTTGAAATTATGCATATGACACACCTGCTGACTCATAAGGAAAATAATCATGGTATTAATTGCTTCTCCATATAAGCCCCTTATTGATGATTAGACAACCTACATAATTCTGAAATGCCATCTGGAACTCAGGAACACCTGTCAGCATAAAACATGAAATACTACCTTCCCATAAACAATAGAAATGATTGAAATGCTGAAATGTTGTGCTGGTTTTGGCTGGGGTAGAGTTAACTTTCTTCACAGCAGCTGGTAGGGGGCTGTGTTTTGGGTTTGTGCTGAGCACAGGTTGGTAACACAGAGATGTTTTGTTATTGCTGAGCAGAGCTTGCACTGAGCCAAGGCCCTTCCTGCTCCTTGTACAGCCACACTGGAGAGGGGGGCTGGGGGTGCCTGGGAGACACAGCTGGGACAGGGGACCCCAACTCACCAAAGGGACATTCCAGACCACATGACATCATGCTCAGCATAGAAACAGGGGAAAGAAGGAGGAAAGGGGGAGGACATCTGGAGTGCCAGCATTTGTCTTCCCAAGTCACCGTGACCTGTGATGGGGCCCTGCTCTCCTGGAGATGGCTCAACACCTGCCTGCCCACAGGAAGCAGGGAATGAATTCCTTGTTTTGTTTTGCTTGTGTGGGTGGCTTTTGCTTTCCCTATTAAACTGTACCTCAATCCATAAGTTCTCTCACTTTTACCCTTCTGATTTTCTCCCCCATCCCACTGGTGTGAGAATGAACAAGCGGCTGCATGGGGCTTGGCTGCTAGCTGGGGTTAAACTATGACAAACATACAATGATTTAATTTATTTTATAGTATCAATAATTACATATGTGTAAAAGATGGAACCCTAACATTTTCATTTCATTTATACCTATTATCATAAAGTTAGTGGTATAAAACTTGTGTATTTACCTTTCCAGTGGCCAGTAATGAAATACTAAACATTTTTGCAGACACCACACACACGATTATCTTCTCAGTTCCAACATTATTGTATTGTGTTATATTCATTTTACAGAATAATTACATAGTATTTGTATTTTTAAGGTCATTTTGGTTGAGTTCAGCTTAACATTTCATAAAGATGGCATTATTAAAGATATGGAAAACTAAGTTACTTGAACTCAAGAGCTACCAAGTGCATATTGGAAATATTTTGCAAAGACAATTAACCTAAATGGCTAAAAAACTGTTACAAGTAGATGCCTGCCTCCCTGTTGTAGGAGGAAAATCACTGGTGACTGCCATGTTCAGTCTTGTCCTTTAAACTGCCCTTGAACAGACAGGCTCACACAAAACGGATTTAATGCACAGTGTGTATGCCGACAATTTAGGTGCTATAATTCTTTTCTCTTTCTGAAGACAAGCACACAGGGTTTAAAAAAAACAACCTTTTTTAATATTATCATGTTTAATTGCTTCTATTACATATAGCCATATTTAGCAATCTTCTGAGGTGGAAAGTACAGTGAATTTTATCTTTCAGATGAAATATAATTGCTTTTCCATTCCACTAGCTACATTATATCATCCTTTTCCCCTCTATCTACCTATCAAAGAAGACCCATCAAAACACATTTAAAATGCAATAAGGTCTGTTCTGTAAGGTCTGAAGGATCATTTTTTTAAGCGTCCCTTTAATGGCACTGCTTTTACAGCAGCTTTCTGGAGAAATCACTGCTGGTTAACATAAAGCACAGCTTTCCTTTGGGTCAGCTCTGCTCCACATAGTTCAGGCTACACAACAAAGTAAGAAGCAATTAGTTTTCATCCCAGATTTGCATCTTCCCCAGGGCTGCATGTCATATGCATAAAAGCATCCTTCTCTGTCTTCTTTTTTTCCTCTTTTCTATTTTTATAGCAAAAGCCAAGATAATGTTTAGCATGACTCAATAATGAAATGTCATGTTCTGCAATGCTGCTAAAAATTGCACTAATCAGCACTGGCTTCAAAGAACTGATTTGCTACTGGCCTGAGACTGAACACATATTTAATGTTATAATGCAATTTCTGTAACATATAAGCATAGAGAATCATTTCAGACATTAACTCTAAGCACAAAGTATTGCTATAAATAAAACAAAACACAAGCAGAAAAAAACCAAAGCAGTTTTACACAGAATTAAATCTCAGTAATACTTATAATTCCAGTGTTCATCTGCACTGAAGCATCCTGTGCTTGTTATATATCATTAGATATATAACAAGCTGCACAACAGAGCAGCTATAAACTGATACATAAATATCTCCTTCATATTTGATATGAAATCTTCTTTCTTAGCAAAGCCATTTTAGGTAGAAAGAATAAATTTCATTTGCAAGGCAAACATGATACAGTCTTTATCTATTCTCCATACACCTATCCAACTGAAGACAACATTTGTATTTGGAAAGAATAAACAAAAAATCAAGGCAAAATAGGAGCTTAACTTGTTGCAATGGCCAGATGTCCCACTTTGTCTGCCTAACAGGGTGCGGGGGTGGAAGGTGGGGACAATTGCAACACAACATGAACCAAAGAAACTTTCCCACTTAAAATACTTGATAAACCTGTTAGAGCACTGGATATAATAATCAAATAATAAACTTCTAAATTCTTTCTGGATTCTGGTACCTGTTTTAAAGCATGTACAATTAATTGCAGCTGCTTACCATATTTTGTATGTCGTGGAGTAAGTTTATCAGGACTGCCCAAGTGATGCAAACAGCTTACAAAACCTGAACAAGGCGCTCAGGTTATTGTGTTTCTTTGAATATTTTCAGTCACGTTCAGAGTCTCAAAACTTCTTCCTTTCCTTCTACCCTATCACTTCTGCCAGATCTGCAAACTAATCTTTATTCAATTTCTAGTTTCAGCCAGATGTCTGAATAAATAAAAGACAGTACTTCTTGCTGCTATGTAGATGTAGAAATAGGGTAACATCTTTATTCCTTTTACTTCATATTTTTTACTACACTGAGACTGTATTCCTTTTACTTCATATTTTTTACTACACTGTGAAATACTTAGAAGTTCTAGAGAGGAGAACAGCGTAGATGGTTATTTTGTCCTCTGTGGTTATTATTTCAATTTCTTATGTCATTCTAGTGCAGTGCCATTAACTGACATCCTCTTTTCTCACTTCATAGCAATGGCTATGTCAACTACAGAAAAGTCTAACAGCAAGAAGATGAATGTGAAGACTTTATCCAAAGCCCAAATGAGATTTAATTTTAGCTTGTCTGGCCTCTCTCTTGTCCCAGTGCCAGGTGAGGACAGATCCAGGATAACAGCCCTATTTAGATGTAGTTAGAAGCTGAACATGCAGACTTTAGCCTACTATGCAATAGGATTTTAGCTGCTGGGCAGCAAAGGGGGAAAAAGTATGTAATTGCTAGTAATCAGCAGTAAGATGTATTTGGTTTTAAGTTGGATATACTTCCCATCTTAAGGGGTCTCCTTTCAGCCTCAGAAATTATGACATGTTTTCAGATTTCATCACCTCAAAATAGGGTCAGGGAGAGGAAACATAGAAGAGAGTCTTCTTGAAGCAGCTACTCATGTAGAAATAACAAGTGCAAAGAAGAAAAAGGGTCATGACCAACTTTTCAGAACCCATTTTGACAACAACTACAACACAGGAGAGAGGAGTTTTTGTCTTCCTTTACAGCCAGCCACAAAAATTTTGCTGTTTGGCACTGCATCTTTTAGATGCAAATATATGCCAACCACATTTCATAATGCCACTAAATTGACAGACCCCTAAGCAAATGTAGAGAACACAACAATGTCCATCAGACAGATCTTTGAAGGGTATTTATCTAAATGACCCAAGTGGTCAGTACTTTAAGAAAGCAGCAGAAATTACTAGATATCAAGTTTTACTGGCACATCACAGGTAGTGAAATTTTTGAGTTATATATCATTACTTTTATCTATTGTACTGCTCTAAAGTGAAAACAGTTACAAGCACGGTGACAAAAAATAATATCCAATACATACCCTTCATATCCTTCCTTGTCAAGATAACACCATCTCCTTTTATTAAAGAATGGATTCTTTTGTGGTAAACAAAATAGAGAATTCTTATAATTTAAATATACCACAAGCTATTTGGATCAATCTTTGATTTATTACAAATTGTACCAGGCTTATCATAATGTCATTAAGGTTGTAAAAGATCTCCAAGATCATCAAGTCCAACTTTGACCTAATGTCACCATACTCACTTAACTATACACAAAGCTTTTGAACACTTGCTCATTTTTAGAACACTTCCAAGAACAGTGACTCCACTACTTCCCTGTGGAGTCTCTTTCAGTGTTAAACACTCTTTCAGACTTAGTGCAACAGGCGCTTCCTCTTCAAGCACAATCTTAATGTAGGAATTAAAAAGTAATAATAATCTGCTGATCTGTATTTACTCATACAAGCGTTCTTCCTCAGACCTGCAAGTTCTGCCTACTTTTTCTTTGACTAGCATTGCAATTAAATAAGTATGTGTACGCATATGTGGAGAAAAAAAAAAGTCTGTGGACTCCACTGATATACATGCTGCAAATACATGCATGATACAGTCAAAAAAAAGGACTTAATTTATAAATCAATAATCACATCACTTAAAGAAGGTATAACAGCTTACAGGAATACAAACAATAAATAGCCATGGGTTAAGGGCACTTAGCAACCTAAGTGTGATAAGATGAACACAACTAGCACATCTGCCAAGTCATTAACTGGTTATAATTCACTTCATAGACTACAGAAAGAGTTTTGATGAGGATCTTCAAAGATTGGATGCTGTGAAATAAAGTTCCCTAATGATTACAAGATGAATGGGAATTGAGAAATCAAAATTGATACTATACTGCCAGTAGAGCAAACACAAGATTCAACCTTGTGGTAAAATCTCTCTCTTGGAAGGGAAAGGACAAGGCAAGTTGCAAAGCTGTTAGAAGAAAGACAAGATGTATTGTATTTGTATTTGAGAAGATGAGTAAATAGACCTTAAATAGCAAGTGACGTAGGCAGAGTGATAAGCAAAGATGATATTAACATCAGTAATCAAGTGAAGGAAAGCTGTAAGGATTAACGTCAGCCAGACAGATGAGATCATAACAGTCACGGTGGTGAGGTGAGCCAGACCTCAATGTGATGTATGGCTACATGACCAAAGAGGAACTGTCAGCTCTCAGCGCCACATAGAGCAAAAAGAGCACATCAGGAAAGAAAAGGAAAGAAAATTCAAGAATTATTTCTGACATGATTACATTCAGGTGATCACTGAAGACCAAGCAAATTTTCTGAGCTAAGCAGGGTTTAACTGGACTGGGGGAAAACCATTAAAAAATAAAGCAGTGGTGCCTTCAGAAGGTCATGCTCATGGCTAAACTATCTGAAGTAAGGTGTGGAGGAGGTTGCAAAGCTGAGGATGGATTTCTGAGAGATCTAAACATACACCTATATACAGAAAGAGAAGGGGGAGAGGAAGACCCACCCAATAAAAAACTGAGTCTGTAAAGAGAAACAATCAACAAGGAGAAAATGACAAATGCCTAAGAACAACAAAATTTAGTGAAGACTATAATATAGCATCACAGAGAAATGACAGATGGAGTGGAGGAGAATAAAGGATTAGACTGGAATTCCTCCAGGAAGAAGTCAAGTGGAACATTAGTGACATAAATTTCAGTGCAAAAGACAGAAACCAGAAGTAAGCAGTTCTAGAAAGGCATTAGAAGTCAAGTTAAGACAAGTGCACAAAGACAAGCGTACAAAGCATATGAATGAGGAGAGTGGGGAATGGGAGAAGATGTAGGAGGTCAAGGGTTGGGACATTAATCTGGTGAATAGAAACTTCTGAAGTAGAGTGTTGGCTTGTGCTGAGTTTTTTTTTTAATATGAAGAGACTCAGACATACCTCTTGTGTAACGGAAGGAATTCAAGGAGAGAAGCAAAAATTTTTAAGAAGTCAGAATATGGATAGGAACAGGAAAGAGTTAATTGGAACAGATTCAAAGACTACAAAACAAAAACTTAAAAGTCTGTTTCAGTAAACAAAAAGGAAGCTTGAATTTTGACCTTAGTTTGTTAGTTTTAAGAAATTCACATGAAGAGATGGGGTAATAGATAAACTAAATGGAGGGCTTATGACTAATAAAAAATACAGAACAGGCAAAACTGCGAGCAAAAATATTCGTAACAGATGACAGAAATCCCAGAGATTAAGAAATACAGAAAGTCAGCAGAATCAAAAGATTTTCACCAGAGATAGTCAGCAGTATCTCCGAGGCATTGCAGATGGCATTAGGAACTGAGAAAATGGATACTGGGAGTCAGCCAGGACCATGAATGTCAGAAGGCTTTGGAACTGTATGAGAAGAACAAAAAATAGTGCCTAAAGGGAACTGATAAGCTGATAGAAGAAAGTAAAGAGCAATAAAGGAGATCAAAATCATCAAGATCAACAAAACAGAAGTTTTACAAAGTCTCATTCCAAGAGAGAGAGAGAATAAAAATCTTTTTAAAGTTCCAGTAGTTACCACAGAAAGGAACTTGGATAACACAGTGCAGGGAGAAGACCAACTTGAGCATGTAGATGATTTGGCACATGGTATATAGTTCAAATGAGAAACAGTACCAGGGCAGCTAGAGAGTTGGATGGTTATCCATATGGAGACTGAAGGGTGAGAAATTATGAATGGAAGAAAGTTGGAAGTCAAAGTCAGACAGAGATGGGAACAGGTATAGTTGTATGCATGTACACCATAAAAATATTAGAAAGACAGGCAGAAGGAAATTCTATTGCTAAATAAATAAATAATAAATACGAACAGGAAGAACTCAGAACAGCACAGAAGTACCTAATTCATTGACCCAAATTCAGAGCAGATAATGTTTTAGGTAACAATCTCCATAGAAAGGACCAGAGATGAGGCAGTGTTATTAAACAGTGTTTCCTTGTTTATACAAGGGGAAAAAAATCTCTGTGGGCTGGAGGGAACCGCAGGAGGTAGAAAGACAACATCTAGGTTCTTTGCATTTGTAACATTCTAGAAACCTCAAGAAAATAAAAAGAATAGCAAATAATAGAGAATGTAAAGAGTTTTGCACTCAAAGGAAAAAGGGAGTTAAGGAATTTCACAAGCTGGACAAGAGGCAGATGTAATTTAAGGGAAGAAGGGAAGGACACTACACCAAAGCATAATCCAGACATAGGTTGATATAAGAGCAAGAAAAGCATCAGAAAACACAGAGATAAATTGGCACCAATAAAGTAATCAAAAATCTCAAGAGAAAGGAAACAGCGTCATACTAATTGTTGCTCTTTCATATATCCTGAAACTTCTGTTATCTGAAGCTGTTCCACATATACTCTCTGACACACATTACTTGTTTTAACAAACAACATGATGATTTCAAATGTTAGTTGATAAGGATGATTTGCTGTGACATAGTTATACTAGGAAAGATTTAATCCCCTGAAGCTTATACTGCATGCCAAGTCCATATAAGCAGCACTGGTCAAAGCATTTTATACTTGTACACTCTGTAACAACACTAGAAGTTCATGCCAATGTACACTAATAAATCTTTTGTAAGGTGGAAGTGGACTAATCTGAGTCCTACTCTCACAGGAATTTTAATCACATTTATGAATCATTTGCAAGAATTGTATAGTGATTGTTTAATTCTTCTCAAGATATAGTACACAAGGGAGTAAATAACATCACTGGTTCTTATGCATCATTGGATATACAAATACCTGGGTTCTTGCAGAGGAATGTTAAAGGTTTTCTTAATGAGCTTGTTTTCTTATTTTAAGCTTATTTATTCTTTTCAAGCCGAACATCACAGCTCATGTGATAAGTAACTTTACCAATGATTATGTTCAAGTAGAATTCTGAAGGCAAAGGACTGTAAACAGAATAAGGCCAGCTAATGTATTTTAAACCAGACATATCCCAGAAAGTTGCACAGGGCTTTTGGTCCCCAAATAAGGGTGTAATCTGATCTGCTATATAGGAACCACAGATTTCAGCTAACATATTAAATAGGAGTTGATTCATCTTAAAAAAAAAAAAAAAAAAAAGGAAAAAAGAAAAAAGTTAATTGAAAACCACTCCTTTGCTGTGACTCTGATATGCTATTATAGTCACAAGTATGTAAAGAGGTACCCACACTTAGAAATGGAAATACAGAATCATTTTATTTGCTTTGAAACATCAGTGCTCTAGGATAATTTCATCTGCTGATATAAATATGGCAGAATACAAAACCCTAGGAAGTAGGTTTGTAACCCATCAGGTTTCCAAATCCATTTACAAGTGGTAGAATTCCAAGTAGATGGAAACATAACATACAAAGACATTACTCTTCAAAAGGTGTATGAAATCCTACATTAGCTTGCACCTTGCACAACTCCTATGTAGTCAGTGGGAGCTAGATGAGAGTCCAGATAAAAATTATCGTGAAATATAGCATTGCCATGGTCTGCAACAGTGCACTTTAAACAGTGCATATCACAAGAGCTTTCCTCTGCTTAGAATCAGCATATTTTAAACTGGCACACTGCAGAGAAGAATTCGGTGAGAGACAAGAAGCAACAACAGGACCTCAGAAGAACAGAACTGGTATCTCCCTTGAATCTTTGTCTATCCTTCAAACAAAGAAGGCCCAAAGCTTTTATAAGACCACTAAAGACTGAAATGGCTTCTCCCTGTACATTCTACATTTAAACTGAAGGATTTTTTTTGTAGAGGAATAAAAGAAGATAACCAAAAAAAGCAAATGTCCCCACTTCTCCCTTTAGCAGTGTATTTGACTTGCACAGGGCACTCTGGAAGCCTGATCATCCAACCTCACAAGCACTGGAACAGCAAGTTCAGCTTAACTATCACTCTATCTATGCCCATTTACTATTTATCTGCTAAAAAGAGTATTGGGGGGAGAGGAGGGGAGTAGCAAGAGACTACTAATTAATTACTAAGTAATAGATGAGAAATTCTCCTTTTCAATGGCAAAGGATCAAGTCAACAAATCTTGTGCATACTTCTATTAATAGATACTGCTATGATTTCTTTGAAAATTTTATTTATGATTATTCTCATTCTCGTTCATTTTCCACCATCCTGAATCACAAAAGTAATGCTTATGGCAAATTATGGCAAAATATTAGCAAAGATGTGATGGCATTTTTAATCTGTCAATGAGAAAAACTGAAATTCTGTGTAATATTATTACCTTCTATTTGATATGTCTTGTTTTGAACACCTTCTGAATGTTCCTACTTGCTCAGTTTTCTTCTTACTCTTATGCTGGTTTATATTTCTAGCCAGCCTAGAAGCAGTATCAAATTTGCATATCCTTCCAACAGAATATATTTTAGTCAACAAAAGGCTGCTTATTATGCCAAATTCTACAGGTGAAACACTGTACATCCTTATTTGAAATCTCCCTTCATACCTTTGAACTGGAAACCTGCTGTTCTCTGAGAAGCGTGGTGCTGCGCTCTGCTAGATCAGTGTATGGGCCTGTCCCAAATGGCAGACTGCAAACCAAGAGAGGAAGATATTTGGTGATGAACGTGCTGGGAAGGCAGGAACATCCATTATGGGACCAGCATCGGCTGCTCCAAGGCTTAACCAATTCACTTTACAGGATCCCTGCTACCCAGCTCTGTATGGAAGAAGCTGCCAAAAGTGTCCAAAGCAAAAAAGCCTGAATCTTGTTCGCTATGACTTGAATAAACAGAATAAGAAATTCTTCAGTTCTGGAAGAGAAAGGTGCCATTCTTTACATTCCTACATTAAATTAGAGAACTACAGGTGTGTGCAGTGTAGCCAAGCAAAGACAGGAAAATTAAATGGAAATTAAAGTAGAAATTGATAATGACACTTCTATGAACATGAAAGGAGGCCCATGAGGGAAATAAAGTCTAGGCAATTACCAGCAAAATTTGTTTATAGCTGATGATACAGACATTACTTAAAACGTATATTTAATTCTTGTCTCTGCAATTGCAAATGATACTAAAAAGGAAACAATTTAACAGTTCTTATCTGTTGAAGGAGGCAAGAAAAGGACTCAGAGCAAGTCTCACTTCTGTGCTGAGGTTCCTGTTGCTGTAGATGTTCAGGACACCAGGCAGTGCTAGTAACTACTTTTGACAGCACAAATTACATCTTTCACTGACATGCATGGCAAATATGCATGTTTGCTTTAGAAGTTAAATGGCTGAGAAATTTCAGCACATCTGCACCCTAGAAACTAGAAAATCACTCAGGAAAGAGGAGGAGGGGAGCAGAAGGCAGACTGGGCAATAACAAAACCCAGTGAGTCACTGTGAGACATTCACTGAGCAGCAATGAGAAATTCACTCATGACTATGTGCAGAAGGACTGGTGACAGAACACTGAGATCCGGCAGAGGATCCAGTCTGCAGAAGGCAACAAAGCAACCAAGTTCCCAGAGAAAAGAGGCCTTCAGTTCCTTCTGGAAGACAAGAACGCCAACACAGCTTTTCATTTCCATATGTTTCACATTTCATATGTCAGGTAAACTTCACTGGCAGTATCCAGCCACTGCCATTAAATCCTGTGCCCAGGTAATCTAAGATGTTGTATTTTTGACATGTATTAGCACAACTACCTTAACTGATATTCTAAAGATAAGATCAAGCCACAGTTATCAGACACTGAGCTTCATCCTTAGTAGTACTCACAGAGCTAGGCCTACACTTGTCACATGGAATCTAAGCACCCAGCAATAATCTTCAGCAGCATATAAAACACAATAAAAAATCACCGTATGATCACTGCTATGAAATTATCATTTTGTATTTTTCATATGTATCAGATTTTTCTATTGATCATTCAGTGAACTCCACTACAAATGTCACCTGGCAAACAACACTGAGGTAACACCAACCAATCTCAACTTTCTTACATACTAAAAGTTGTCTGATCTTAAATTACAAATTCTGATGTGCACAACCACTGCTTAAGACACACATACTTGTATGGATTCTAAAATTCTTTATTCACCAAAATGGACTAGAAGAGTTAGAAAACAATGGGAAGGAAAAAAGGGAAAGAGAAGGATTGCTATTTTTCAAGTTTAAAGTATTTCAGATAACCTTAGCAGGAAAAAAGAACATAAACACTTAAATATCCTTTTAAAATGAACTAAAATGTGACATCAGCTGGTATAACTGACCTGCATGGTTACCTCTCAGAAAGAAACTCACCTAAAGCATTGTTCATCCCCTCATATCATAAACTTGCTGTCAGATCTCCACCATACCGATTCCTGTCTCCAAAACAGAACTACACACCTGAATGGTCCTGCATAACTGGAGCTCCCCTAATCAATATAAGGACAAGGTATTTCTCTCCTTTTCCACTTGCAGGATTCAGACATAAACATGACACTGCCTTTCCCATAAAGTTCTAATCACAGGATGTGGACATAAAACTGATACTGCTTTGGCTAGAATACTTTTAATTGCGTTAAATGTGGATACAAACCATATGGGTATGATTCCTTGCATGTATTTTAATGACTCTGCGTGCCTGCATAAAATCTTTAATAAAGAAAATTTAAACAAGTGAACTCATTATGCTAGCAGGAGAGAAACGGATGGATCTTAAATCACTGAAGGTTCCTATATAAATTTTTGTTTCATTTAAGCAGCCTGGGGGAACAGAGGGAAGCTATTATAAAAATGAGAAAAATTTTCTATACCTCAACACTCCCTCATGTCCCTTAATTCCTTTTTTTACATCATTCAATATACCAAGCTGAATATTTTTTATCAGTTAATGGTTGCTTGAGAACATTTGAGAACTCTGAGTTCACTCTGAATTTCAAGCAAAACTAGAAATTAACAAGTTATTTTTGTCAAGTTGACTAAAACCACAACTCTTGAATCCCTCTAGGTCATGTTTCACTTAGTTTATCTTGTTGGGGTTTTTTTATTAGTGATATCATACTAGATAATATCCTTTTATTCAGTTACTTTGAAGTTTGCTTAGCTCAAAATATTAGCATTCAGGATTTATTCTCTGCTTATGTCAATTAGTATTGGGGGGGGTGTAGATTCCATATAAGACATTTCAAAACAACAGGAGGTTTCATCACTAAAATGACTGCTATGAATGAAGCAAAGCTATTTTCAAAGCTTTCCTTCTCCACAAGATTACCAATTATAATTTTTTGTGCATTCAGTCCTCATTTTTCAAGGATTTCTGTGCAAATTTTTCCATAATTAATTGACTAGCTAACAGACAATTCAAGTTTCCTTACCAGATAATGTGATTCTGCCCCTCTACTAAGCCCTGTTGAGACATAACTGGAGAGCTCTGAGCAGGTCTGGATTCCCTTCTTACATGACTGAAATGGACATAATGAAGTGTGTTGTGTTCCCAGTAAAGGAAGACAAAGGTCATCAAAGGAGAGGCTGAGAGTGCTGGGACTGTTTCAGCCTGAAAAGAGAAGGCTCAGAGGTGTCTTATCAGAACATACACCTCCCTCACTGGTGGCAATGTAGAGAAGACCTAGCCAGACTTTTGGTGCTGCCCAGTGACAGGGTAAGAGCAAATGGATACAAATGAAATATTAGAAGTATCACTCCAACATAAGAAAAAACTTGGTGCCCTTAATAATAAGGGAATAGCAGCATTTTGCCCCCTTATCATCAGTCACATCTTGTAGTGTCCTTATTGATATGTACATTGTTTAAATGATCCAGGAAAGCGATTTTAGGGTCACGCTGAGAACAGTATGGCAAGCAGTGTGGAGTTTTACTCTTGTGTGATCTGTAGCGAATATTGAGTTTATTAATTAAACAATCTATAGGAATTTACCAGAATTATGGATTAGCTTCTACTTAAAAGAAATTATACTGACAGCAAAGCCACTGACTGCAGTAGTGTAACAGCACCCATGTTAGTGGGGTTCTTTCATTAATAACATTTATTGAAAATTTAAGTAGGCAAAATAAATATGGTGTTGCAAAGAAACAAGAAACAACATGAATACGACATATTCTTTAGGAGGCTCATTATGGGATGGGAGGGTGAAAAGAGGCACAGGGTGGAGAAAGAGAGAAAGAGACAGAATGAACTGAGATAGTTTCTTCTCTCAAAAATGCAACTCTAAGTAATGCATAACTATTCTCTTTTACTGCATTAATATGCTCAGTTTCTCTACTACTTCATCTTAGGTGGTTCCACCTCTACAGGCATTTTTGGGGACTAAATATGACTCTATTCTAAATTTTTTAACAGATTACTGTGGTATAATTTATTATTATTATTATTTTATTTATTCACATTTTCAGACTGCATCTTAGCAAAACTCCTTTGAATAATCTTTATTCAGAATGACCATGTGATGATATTCTTGGAACACTAAATAGATTGGAATATTCTTGGAACATTCATTGTGTAGCTATGTATTTTGTGACCATGCAGTTACCTATTACATATTTGTCCTATGCTACTTTATGTTTTAAACATTTCTGATATGCTTTTAGTAAGCCTTCCCTAATTCTGGTCATTAGGCCCAATGACTTGATACATGAATTTAAATACTTACTGAGAAGAATTTGACCAGAGAAGAGGGTCATGTCTTAGGAAGGGGATTTATGTACACCAAAAACACTTTAATTCTTTCAGCAAACTCTGAAAGTACTTTTTGCTTCTAGTGTTTTGCAAATGTTTGGTCACAATCTCTCACTTTTCCCAGTGTTCTCATTTCCTGAAAAACTGGCACTACAACCTACAAAAAAAAGCCAGTACTGTGGAATCAGGACAGCAACCAGTAACAAGTCAAAGCACCACAACTGTCTATGTGCATGAGTAAGAGCATTCTTGTATAAAATTGGTAAATGACACAAATATTTGGCTTCTTGCCCAATAGTTCTTAAAACAGTTTTTCACTACAAGATCTTTATCAGAGAGTCCTGTAAACTGCAATGTTTTAAAAATAAGGAAACACATACTCATGGATGCGTATTTGTTATGCTCAGTCAAGGGAAAAGAATTCTCTATTTAGAGAGATCCTTCCTTACGCAGCATTCTTTAAATACTGACAGTACCAATCATCTTGAAGAGAGATGATACAGTTTTAAAGAAGGCACAAAAATGTCTTCCTGTTAAATTGCTACTAACACAGTGCCCTGGATTCAAAGACTTTGCTCTTGTGCAGCAAGAGCAAATATCAAATATCAGCAAGGGTCTTTCAAACTTGTCTTTTTTAGGGGCCAGAGGCGGGACTTAAACAAGTAAAACAAGAAAAATAGTTTGCAGTTTTAAGTTTTCCGATCACTTCAGTCCAAGTCCCTTCTCTCATGTGTCTAATTCTATCTTGCTGCAATTTCTTCTCTTGCAAAAGAACTTTACTTTCTTAATACATTCTTCTGAGGTGTTACTCTCTAGTCCCTCCAAATGAACAAGGGCCTATGTCCTAATGGGACTTTGTCCTTTGAGTGAAAAAACATATTCAAATTCAGTTGCAATAGTCAGTAATAGTGTTGCTTCAAAACACAATGACCTAAGCACAAACTTCCTCAAGCAATCATTTTTCACCAATTCATTTTTCTCTGTAGATAGTTCCCATTGTCAACAGGCTGCAATGGATGTCTACTGCACTACTGGAGATTATATCAATGATACATTCCAAAGCCATCCACAGAATGCAGTTTGCAGAATTAGTGTAAGTGATGAGAGTCCAAGACAAGCATAACCTACTGCTGTAGCTTCCAGATGCAAAATTCCATGGAGATCTAATTATTTCGAATGAGCAAAGAAGCAACTTCAAAATGAAGCTAAGTCAAGATTGTAAATCGAATAAGGAAAACAAAGAAGCTGGGGAGGGTTGGTCCTATTAAAAGGTCTATAAATACACTGCAAAGCACCAAAATACCATGAAACCAATACTTTCAGGAATTTCATTCCAATGCCAAGAAACAGAATGTACTCATTGTGACTAATACATCAAAATACTGAAAATAAATTCTAACAGATTAAAAGGATCTTGTAGCAAGAGAAAGGTATAGTTAAATCATGCCAAACTTAATCAAGCTTAAAGAGCAGGGCAGTCTTTGCCCATTATTAATAAGAATGTAAGATGGATAAAGTAGACTGTGGAACTGGAATTTATGGTCAGTACAAGTAATACAATATTTTCTACAAATGTGTTTTTAATTAAAAATTAAAAGACAGACATTTTTACCATTGCTGCACAAACTTAAGTCTGATCTTCTGTTGTCTCCCACACACATACGGCTTCAGCAAAATGTTATTAAATGGGGTGAAACCAGAATTTAGTTCCAAATGCAAAATCAAATCCATGACTTACATGTTTACATTTCGAGATGGATACATGAAAATATTTTTAAATCTTGATCACTTAATCCTGTGCTTTGTGGTCAGAAAATACCGCTCACCCCTGCCAATCTGCTGTCCAGTTATACATGAAAATTGTTGTTCCACAAGGGTAAAGCAAGAGATGGAAAAATTGCCACTACTTTCAGGCTTCAGCTGAGCTTTTAAAACACATGGTCAAGTACGTTGCCATGGAAATGTTCTGCAAATATATGTAGAATTTCTTAAGATGGAGTCAAATATCCCTTTTTAAAATAAATTTCTCCTACAATTTTAAATGTAATTGCTCTATGATGTATTCAAGGGAATACATCAGCCATTATCTAACGTTTATAACACCTAAAGTGCTAACAGTATCTCCAAATCTATTTTGTGTTTCATATATGAAATTAGGCCACTATCTTCCTACGTAAAATACCCATATACCTGTTTTCTTTTATGTACTCTGACTTCCCTATTCATCATCACAACACATTAGCAGATCCACAAGTATTAGTCTTGCAATAAAGTTGACAGCAGTTACAAAAAAAAAAAAAAAAGAGACATGCTTCAATAAAATTAATCTGGTTTTTAATAATATCCTAAATTTTTAAGATATTAATCTTCTCTTCTACAACCCATTAGTATGAGTATGCGTCACTGAGTGTAATAATTAAAAAGAGGAGAGTTATCTTGCCAAACTTTCACTGTTATGTTCCATGAGCTATTTTTAAAACTGATTTGAAATGAAGCAAAAAGAAAAAGAATCTACTGCTGCAAAATGAAGCAAGATCTGTGCCTGCAGAATAGCCCCATCCTGTTACACAATGTGATACGTTGTTTTAAATAACCTGGCACTGCAGGTAAACAGCTGCCTTATACTGCATTTCATATGACAAACAAACACAATCACAATAGCTTTTGTGTGTCATGTAAAGATAAAGCAAAATAAAAATGCAATACAATCTTGTCATTTTACTTTACAGCAAAGGGATAACCTTTCACCATTAATTAGTTAAAAGAAAACATATTCACAATAAAACAGGTTGAAAATATATAGAGAATAACCTTACATTTTTCAAATAAAAATTAACACATTAGAATTCCAAGATATACGTTGCTCTGCTTATGTAAACAGTCTACCCTATAAATCCTGTAGCAAATCCAACATGAAGCAATTACACAGACAAAGAGATTGCAAATGACCTAAAACTGTAAAACAAACCCTGTGTTAGAAATATTAGTATTAATCATGAGGTCATACCTGATGACTTAGGGACTGTAATGTCTCACCGGTTCCAAGCTGCATGACCTTTCTATTTCCAGAGACCCCCAAAAATTGCATTTCCTGTCTTATCAAAGTACATCACAGACCTATCTATCTTTCAAAATCTTCTGGGCTAGTGAAGAAAGCATTAACAGCCATTCTGTCCATCAGTAAGTGCTGGAGTCATTACCCTCAAGATATCAGATCTTAAATAGAGTTTCCTCCGTGCGATTACAGACATCCAGCAGTCGAGGAGGCTGACACAGCTATATCACTGATGCTGCTAATGCCATCTGAAAACAGTAAGCTTACTGCTTAAAGCAATCCTGCATCGTCCAAACAGAACAAGCCACATCCTTCAACTCCTCACTCGCGTTTTTTATAAAACCTAGCACTGCCATTATAGATTTTGTTTTCATCTCTGGTCAGCTAAAGGAGAAATTAGATATTATGTAACCAGCTTTGCATTAACGAAGGAAAAACGGCAGATGAAGTGACATATCGAGGTTATCAGATTTTGCTTGCATGACCACTCCTCAGCAAGCACAGTCACCATTCACAAGAAGCATCAGAATCTGATCTAAAGGAAAATCACCAGAAATAAATTATAAACAACTCACAGCAGCAAGGGATTTTAATTCCTCTGTGATACTGACAAAGCTATTTTTATGAAGTCTTATGAAGCCTAGTCCCTATTAAAATAAAAACATCGCTTGCCTAGTATTTTAGTGTCTATTTTTAATAAATTGCATGATCACTGCATTGTTTCCATTACTCCCTGCTAGCAGCCAGAAAACAGCATGACTTGAAAATGTGCCAGTGTTATGACAGCAAAAATGTGGTTTGATATCAAACAAAACAATCATGCATGAATTTTTTCTGATAAGACAGACCTTTCAAGCAAACAATGTACAGTAACCTCCTTTATAATTTAGAAATTATTAAGACTACAAAGTAATAACTGGATTTTTTTATTAAAACATATGTTTTACACAAAGTGAAATGTCCTAGTGGAATTTATTATTATAAACCATTATTCATATTTACTGTTGCTAGTATTATGGCAGCAAACACGCAAACAGAAAAAAACACTTCACAGACCTAAGATGAAACAGTGCCACCAAACTGGTAAAAGTATCATTTTGTAATTTCTCTGAATTCCAGACCCACGGAACAATTTGTGTTCACTTAGTGAGATATTAATTTTGAGGCATTCCATTCATCTGCTTAAACACACAGAATTTTCTCTCAAGACATATTGAAACACTTTGCTACCAATTGAATTTTACTGACAAATAAAACTTGACAGAAAAAACTCTACCCTAATTTAACTTCAGCTTGCTTCAAGTGTTATTCAAAATAATTTGGATGTCCTTCTGTACTTCAAAATATAAGCAGAAGCTGAAAGTAGAAGCAAATAGTTCTAAATTAATTCACCCAGATCCTATCCTGTTAGTTAAATATTATTGTTATACAGTTGTAGTAATCACTTTTTTGTGTAACTGAAGAGTTAATCAATTTTAGCTTACAGTCATTCACATTATAGCACTGATAAAAGCAAACTGGTCTCATCCATGAATAACACATATTTCCCTTTAGAAGGAGAAGCCACCTTCTGTCAGGTTTAACTGGGTTCACTTTATCCAGTGAGCAACTGCCTCAACATAAGGATGCTACATCTCCAGGGAAAGGGAACAGTCAGCCACACACTGGTACAGGGCCTCCAGTGAAGTGTCCAGCAGCCTGGCAGAGCCAGTCAGTGAAGCTTTGAAGTGCAGCAAAGAACCAGACAAGGCCCAACTTGATGCTGCTTTTTATATTCTCTGAGAGTTAATCCTGATGTCCAACAACCTGACACTGTCTTTTTACTGCTGCTGGCAGTGGCAGTCAGAGAGCCACTTCTGAACACTGTGAATGTTCTCAAAAGCTGCCACTTTTCAACTTGCTCCAGATTAACTCATTAATTCACTTTCAAACCAGAAAATATTACTAAATCTATGCACACAAAAATAAATGCATATGCACAAGGAGACAAAAGGCCCTGCAAAAAACAAACAAGAGCAATTTAGCAATGAAAGGAGAAAACAGCTTTCCCCGCATCAGTATGGAATAGAAATATTTCCAAAAGTAATATTTTTCTATCCAAAGGTAATTTACAAAAATAATAATACACTAGCACTGAATATTAAGATACGTTCTCCTGTACAAACCCTGAGTTCTGTCTAAATTCATTCTGTCCAGTATCTACTCACAACTATGTAAGGGAGTACAACCCCACATCTCTAAGTTGCCGCTTCCAAGTCCCCAAAAGCTGCTTGCTAGGATACAAAAGCCAGTAAGATGGAAAGAAGTGATATAAAAATGTAGGTTGCCAAGCAACCTTTCATAAATATTATGTAGGCTCTCCCTGTGCAAGTCTTGTACTGCATGATGATCTCCACTCAAAGAGTGAAAAACACCCAGCTAGGGGCTCTCCCCACAGCTATCAAACACATCACTTCAGCGTTTCTTCTCACAAAGAGTACATGGTCTCTCCTCCAGCTGGACACTTGAAGAATTCAAGAACCAGCAAAACACAAGGTAGAAGACTATTTTCCTGAGTTTGGTTAAGATCTCAGTACAAATTATAAAGGCACTCAGAAATATAATATTATTTCTTTGTGCACATTATCCCAGCTAATGGAATACTTTCATTGAACTTATTCCATGCTTTTCCTCATGTCAATACCATTTTTGCTAATACCATTTTTGTCAATACCATTTCACTTTTGCTAAAGTGAAAATTTTAACATTTCATTAACAATGTTACAGCAGAGGGAGGGTAGTAACACAGTAACATTTCTAAAAATATAGATATTTATTCTGAGATGTTAAAGCAAAAATCTTGTAACCCATCCCCTTTAGATTATCAACAAGTACCACTTTATGTCATACAAAAAATTACTCACAAATATAGTTTGCTTTTATTTAATTCTTCTTCACAGGACAAAAAGAAAGAAAATTCATTTCTTGTGAATTATGCAAGGTGAAATAATGATCACTTTGAATCCACCACAAATCAGTTTCATATCAAACAGAGCTGACCTAAGCAGTGAGGGAGCAAACAACAGAAGCCTTGTCACTCAGCTTTTTAAATTAAGTGTAAGCTATGTTTGCTAGTACTAATGATCATGACAAAGAACATTTGAAATTAGTTCCAGATATTGGAGACTGTGAAAGGTGAGATTATGTAGTGCTGCACCAAAAGAGCAGGAAGAACAATACAAATGCATATTTCTCAGCAGTAACTTGAGGGATCAGTTTTACTACATATTTTTATAAATTGCCAGAGCATAGGAGGAATTACAGCCAAAAATCACAGTTCAGAAATTTCTGATATGGGAAAGTACTGCTAAGATATAAGACTGGAACAGTACCAGGAAGACATGGATTACCTCTAGGACCACAAGAATAAAACTGAGGTAAAATTTAACAGTGCAAAATGAAAAGATGTGAACTTGATGATTATTAAGTTTCTGCTGAAAATTGAGACCTCAGCAGTTGAAAATTACAGTGGATGAAATTTTGTGTACAAAGCAGATCACAAATAGTTATGAGCTATCAAAATGATGTCCCTATGGAAATGAAATAAAATGTTTAATTTATCAGGTAATATATTTCTACTACATAGATATCAACATTAATGCAATAACAAATTCAATTAAAATTCTATTGTTCTTGATTTTGATCATCTATTGTCTAAAAAAGGAATTGAATCTGGAAGAGAAAGACTTCTACAACAGTCAGGGAAAATTTGAGAAGAAACTGAAAACATTTGCTTTGTTTAGCTTAACAAACAAAAGACTAAAAGAGAGATCTGCATAGGTGTGTCAAGAAAGAAGTGCCAAGGAAAAAGAAACTCAAGCACAAATTTGTAACAAGCACAAATCCATACTACGTCATCAGTAATTTGGGGAGTTTTAACTAGCAGAGGCTGGAGATCTGAAAGTGGAGGAAATCAAAATTAGAAAACACACAAAAGTGTACCTTGCACACCTCTATTTCTAAAAGATATGAAAACATTGACAAATGAAGAAAAATGCAGAAATTTAAGTTACAGCAGAATTGGTATCAAAAACAGGACCTAAAGGAAAATCCACAGATTGCGATGAGGCTCAACACTGATTGGAAATTAGTTTAGAAACCTGAACTAAAAAAAAAAAGACGTGATAACAGTTGGTTTCTCATGTACTAAAGACACCAAACTTCCATCTTGATACATAGAATGGTATTAACAATATGAAAAGCTTGGCAATTTCTCTTAACCAAAATAAATTTAAAATTCCAAGTTTTAGCTGATTGCTCAGATCAGGTTAAAATTTTACGTCTGTAGTTCAGTGGAGTAAGCTGAAAAGTAATTAATGATAGCCATTCTCCGTTAATCCTGATGAGAGGACTATTTCTATTACCTTTCTTTAGTCTACATATGTATATCTTATTCAATTCTCCCATTATATTACTGAGGTTTGGATAAAGTATTAATATCCTTCTTTAGGGAAAAATGAAGATCATTAGGAAATTGAAGTTTATTTTTATTAACTCAGTTTAAACTTGTTATATTTTATGGACATCTCAAATGAGATACTGTCCAAGACTCTCCTGGGATTATGTGTCAGCAGGCATTATATAAATCTAATCAGCTCATCTGTGGACACCCATGACTGTGGTTAAAGGAAACTCAAAACATTTATAAAACAAAATAAGCAACAAGTAGAGGCAGACCTGAACCATGGATGCATAGTCAAAATTTGCAAATTAACTGCCTGTTTCCAAATCTGCCTAGCAGATAATGCAGATGTACTAAAACCTGCCTTCCCAAATATCCCACTGGTAGTGTGGCTGAATCCTAAATTTAAAACCCAAGCCTGTACCTCTGGCCAGTCCCTGATGATCCAGATCACTACATTACATATTATTGACAAATTAGAATAAATTTATTAAAAACAGTTTCAAACCAAGATTTCTTTCCAATTATTTTACCTTCAAAAACTATTTTTAAATGTCTGGCATCCCATTTCTCAGAAGATAATGTAGGAGAAGGCTGACATCTCCTTTCTCTCAGACTGCTGAGGAGCAATCTTATAATGTATATAACAGATGGTTGCTTACGCTTGTTCTTGGAAAAATATGGAAAATAAAGAATACAAATCTCAAAGCTTGCAATCATACATTTATTTTCTAAGCAAAATTATATTTATATAAATCATGTATTCTAGAAAATTATCTGTAAAATCAGACTGAAATGACAAATTTTAAATGTGTGGATAGAAGGTGGATAGGTTCTATCTAAAATAACCATGCCTTCCTTTTCTGATTAAAAAGAAAGCAAAGCTTTCCACATTTTTAAGCATCTCACCAGCATGGTAACTTGTGCCTTAGCCTGGGAAAACCTTTCTACTTTTATTAACTGACTAAGGACATGGCTGACCAAGGGCTTAACTTGCAACAACTGAGGATGCTAGAACTGATTACAGGAAAACACTTTTCCTTCCTCAAAAAGGTGATGATGGAATTTGGACTCAATGTTGTATAGCACAAGATGAATTTACTTTCCTGATAACAAAGAAACACCAATTTAATTAAAAGGGCTGGAACTCATTAGCAAAGCAAGTTCTAACAGCCTTCCCACAGAAGGAGCAGCAGGACAGGCAATGTTGCTCTGGGTGTCTCCCAAATATTACACAATACTGAAGTTGCAGCCTAGTTACATTACACACCTCTTATGTTTGTTTCTTTTGATCCTTTTTCATCTCCCCCTTGTGCCTGAAGAGGAAGAAAAGCTCCTTTTGCCTAAGAAAAAATTGTCAGCTCACTAATTCTAGCTCCTTATCTGCCTCAGAATAGATCTGACTTTTCTAAATATTTTGCATTAAAAAGTTCTCTTTCAAAGAAGAGAAATGTTAAATTTTGACATATAATTACCATCATCCTCTCTGCTAGCAGAAAATTATGGCAAAATGCCAACTTGCTTGTCTGCTACAGATAAGACATTTCCAAGCTTCCATCCTTCCCTTCAGAGAAAACAGAAGGGGAAGACCAGCCAGGAGAAAGCCTACCCTGTCAGCTGATCCTCTAAGAAATAAAATTAATATTCTCCTAGAAGAAATCATTTTCCTCCGAGCCTGAGGTAAATGATATGCCTTACCATATGTTATGATGGTCCTTTCAAGAATGACAAATTTGATGAATTTTTCCTGGATGGTCTTTCTCTCATCCAATCTCTTCTCATCACCTCCAGCTTCTGCTGCAGGCAAACTCTCAAGAGGCATAAATCAGCATAGCATCAGCAAATTATATAACTTTTATCCCCTGGGGATTTAGCCCCTTCTATTTCAGACTTAGCAAAAAGAAAAGTGCCTGTGCATTCTTCAATAATCTTTTTGATCTGTATAGAGCTTTAGAGAATTACCCTGACACACTGCTGAGCCACAATGGCAGTACACCCATTGTGAGCAGAACCCAGACATTTTTTTAAAGGAAGAGCTCTATAAAGGTTATGTCTAACTACAACATATTCAGAACTAGCTCTAAATCAGAAAAAAAAACTCTGCTTCAGTTCAAACAAGGGGAAAAAAGGCACAGGACAGGTTCAGTCTAGTTTCTTCACTGTTTAAAAAAATATTGGCATAATTTGAATACAAACTCACCTTTGCACTACTCATTAGTTCACCTATACTTCTAGGCAATCAAAATGTCTGAATATCTTTGCCAAACCTCAGATACCAGATTATTTGCACATCATTTTTACATCATGGTCCTTTGAAAGTTTTGCTTTTATCAATAAAATATAAATACAAATACAGATATTTTAAAAATTCATCTATCAATGCACAGATTTCAAATTTTCTCATTTGCTGTAAAGTATACTGATTCTAAAGAGAATGACAATAAATGAAGATCGATTTTAGACAATATTCCTCAATCAAAGCTCATCCAAAAAGAAAATTGCTGGATATATCAGTTAGCCCCCAAATTTCCAGGCTGTTTTAACTGTTTATTTCAGCCATGTGAAACAAGTGAGTTTGTATGTTTAAATATTGGAGCACAAACATAATATTGTTCCTATGTAAAATACCCTTTGGAATCTTAAAAGACTAATGTGGGATGAGAATTGCAAGGATTGGGAGGCAAGGTCACTGCTTTGAAAGAAGGCAGTGGGAGAAAGGAGCTATTACTAGAGTATAATTTAGGATTAGGTTAGTCTTGACAAAAAGCCATACAACATGAAAATGCAAGACAGCAAAAAATGCTTAATGAATGCAATTTATCACATAAATATGTAGTTTATCAGAAAGATTAGTACCAATTTTATCACGCTTATAGCTACCAAAAAAAAAAAATTAATGAGTAGTTTATTCCAAAATCAGTTCCAAAATGTGATCTCTGAAACAAACATTTGCTTCCTCACAAAGCTAACAAAGGATTTCACATGGAGATTAAACAAGAATAAGTGCACCTGATCTATTTTGCCATCTTTTCTCTGCAATGGGACACAGAAAAGCTGTTCAAGCAGCACACTCTTCACTAACAGCTAAACTTCTTATTTATGATGGTGAAGGCGAGGCATCCACAGCCTAAACAGGCACTGGGCTGGGGGCAGCCCTCCTCTGGCTTATGTAAGAATAAAGAAAGGAGAGGAGAACGAATAGCTCCCCAAAACTAGAAGCAAGGCATAAAGCTGATGTTGGGATATTATGGAAAAAATAATGAAATCAGAGACACAAACTATCTAAACAAGACAAATTCATAGATATTTTTGGATAAAAATGGGAGAAAAGGTGTAATTTCCAGGGACAATTCAAAATGTTTTAAATTGCCCATATGGATTTTTTAAAATATTTTTAATATTTAAAACCAAATTTTATGCTTTTTTTTAATATTTTTAATATTTAAAACCAATTTTTATGCTCAATAGCGCAATATGCTCAATAGCGCAAGGACAGAGATAAAAATGTTAAGACCTCAAGGAAAAAAAAAAGCCAATGATTGGTTCAAAGATAGAAAACTGGGACAAAATAGTCATTGGAACATACAGAGTCTCCCACAGGAGCTTAAAAAGTCAGACATTGCCTGCTTTTCTATTTAAACTGCCTTTCAGCTACCTACTTAGGTAGAAGACACTTGTGAAAATGGAAAGGTGTAAAGGACAATGAAAGATAAAAGAATACTAAAATGAAGAATATGTACAACTTAGATGCATTTTCATCATGGAGACTTTCCTGGTTTTGAAGGGGAGTTGGTGCTTTCATAGCTGCTTTTCTTATGATGATAAGCAAGAGTTAAAACAAAGGAAAAAGGTCCACTCCTGTGAACAGCAGTCATTTGCCTTTCAGTGTATACACCACACACATAGACATGAGGAAAGCGTATCACTTGTCATCCTAAACTATCACATGAACCTGGACAGCATAAAAGATTTTTTGTGCATTACACACAAAAACAGAGCTACTGTTTCAGAGTCCAAAACCTAAATGATCAGATGTATCATGACTAAATGATCAGATCTATCATGACTAAATATACCCAGGCTAATAAACCTTCCCCTTTGTCCTGAAAGAGAAAGCCAGAAGCAGCCAATTTCACCTTTTATTTTTCCTCTCTCTCCATCAGGAAGAAAAAGTGTACTGGGACCAGCTCCCCAGAGGATGAGGATGGCAGACACAAGGTTTCCAACTTAGACAATTCCTTCCTGCTCTCACCTGCACCCCATGAACATCAGTGGAACCACCACACATCCACCACCAGCACAGCCCTGTTTCAGGCCTTCCTGCTCTCTTAAAGTCTTACAGTTTTCAAAGTTGATGAGAAGAAAAGTCAGATGAGTCTGGAAGCAAATACAAGGCTAGGTGAGAAAGAAAATCTCTCCTACTCAACACCCTTTCTCAAGATTCTTCTTAAATTACAACTGTGAGCCATTTCCACAGAAATTTCAGAGAAAAGGGTGATTAGAAAGCAAGGGCATTCTCTTCACAAAACAGCTGTCCAGTCTCCTCAGAAGCTACGTGGCTTCACTCCTCAGAAGCTACATGGCTTCAGCCCGTGCTGTCTCCAGTGCTCTGAAAGACATCACATATGTTCTTGAACTAAAACCTGATCACTGGGTTCTCAGACCAGATTCAGGAACAAAATGAAGGCCTGGAGAAACACTGAAGTATTGATAAAAAGATTCAGAAAAAATGTTTCCAAATTTGATACAAAAATGTTGTGCTGCTTCCTCGTTGTAGAAGAAATTTGACATTTAATACCATGAAATTCATGAAAGGATATGGTTAAAAACTGACTTTGAAATGTGTCACCTGTAAAACAGTCTCACACAGGAAACAGTGCTACCTTTGCTATGGTGCTTTCAAAATTCAGTTGGATAAAGTGCTGTAAATCTCCTACACAGATTCACTTTCTCTTATCAATGCACTAAAAAATTCTACTTAGTGTCACACTTCATGGCTTGTTTAGCTGTACCATGCCATACACTGAAGTCACAAATACCAGATAACTTAAATACCTCATATGAATATGAGACCACATCCTTCCAACTCAGCATATTCCATGATTCTGTGATCACTGTTAACGACGCCAACACAGACAACGCTTTAAGTTATTTTGTCCATGGGTTGGCTTAAGATGAAGAGTCTTTTAGGTAAAAAGAATAAATGTAGTTTACTATGAAAAAACTTGTAGGAAACTGATGCAAGTTTTAACTGCCAGCTGCTTGCGACTTTCTTATGAGGTAACACCACGGAGACATCATTTGCAGTAGCACTGGAATTGCAATTGTCAAGCTCGATTTCAGTTATTTACATTCTAATGGATAACCTCCCAGTCCTGGATTCCCTTCTACTTTTATTTTGTAAAAACAAAAGCTAATGAAATGTTAAAGAACATATTCATTAATTTGAAGAATTTTCAGATAAATTACTAAAAGTTAGGATTTTCAGAAGTGAAGCAGAAGATTTTTTTAAAATATATTAAGATTTCAGTTAGTTTTAAATAACTGGAATTCTGACTTCATTAAGTACATGTAAGGAATAATATTTTTGTTAGTTCCCCAAAACCTATTTTTCAGTTAGTTCTTGACTACCTTTCAATGTAATATATTACACCAAAAAATCTACCTCAAATATAATCCAAGAACATCTGTTATTTCAATAGTCTGGCTATTCTCAAATTCCTATATAGTACTTACTTTTTATAGTACTATCATTCTATATAATGATTCACTTCAAGTCACCAACCCAATTTTTTGTCCTCAAGGATGAATTCTACAGTTTAACATATTGTGTGCCAGCTTAAAGGAGAATAGTATGCAAAAGGAGAACCATGAAAAGAATAATTCAAATGTGGCACCTGACACACACTCCTAGTAAAAGTTTTGAATATTTCAACTATCTAGAGTGTTTTGCTATGGCTGGCAAGAGACAATGCAAATCTTAAATGCAGCCTTCTTCCTACACTACAAAGAAAACAAACTTACTTTGAACACAAGCATGTGACAGCATCCACTTAGTAGCAAGGTGAACAGAGACTTCTATCCATTATTTCATAAATTCTTCCCACCATTAAAGTTCTTATTCATACAACTCATGCAAAAACCAAGTTTACCATAAATCACTTTAAATATTACAGCTGTAACATGAATCGCTATAAATAACTCATCCAATGAATTAATTAGCAACAAAAGATTTAAAAATTCACTCAATGATAACAGGAGAAGTGTTTAAAATAAATGCAATAGAAATAATTCATACTAATTTAAAAGACACTACAGAGCATTATAAGCCAAGAAAAGCAGTTCAGACCATGTCATAAAAAGAAAATTCTCATAAATGTTTCATTTTTTTAAAATTACTTTCTTACCTCACTTAGCCTCCAGCAGTCGATAGACCATAGGCCTATCTATAGCCTATTCTAACTCCAGAAACTACTCAAGCACTTGCCAAGGAAAAGAAAACTAGGAAAGCAAGGGAAACCAAATCAGAGCTTGAATTTAAGGTACTATTATATCTGGGCCTGTTGCCTCTTTCTCACCTTGAAAACCAAAACATGTCTTCCACTATCAGGAAAAACACAGTCTAACTAGAATAAATGAGTTCTCTACTCAAACAGATGCTCCATATACTCACTTTATTACCTCTCCCAAGAACACAATGACTAAAACCACATTGTAAGTAAAAGTCTGAATCTGTAAGTCCTAGCACCTTCATAATCCATTCCAAGAAAAATGCATTTTGCTCTCCCTCACTCACGCTCTCAAGCCACTCTACCAAGCTGACATTCCTACATCTAAGCCTATTTTCCAGGTCATTGGTATGACCTTGTGCAAAGCCTTGCAGCCAGTGGGATTTATAGCTAGATGGCATTATGCCCACATGGAAACTTACACTATCATTTTTATGCTGGTGAGGTAAGCAAAGACTTTGGGTCTTCTAAAAAGAAGCTTTTGACAATTTCAATCTTTGTAAAAACATCTTCAAGTGTGTCAATCACAGAGGAAGGTTTGGAGCACTGGGCACTCCACCCAGATGGTGCACAAGGCAATGGCAAAGGCTGACCACCAGCCTCTCCCATATTCAGGAAGCCAAAAATTCCCATATGCTACCAAAGCACAACAGGTCATGCTGGTCACAGAAAACACTTTGAAAACACTTGATTGCAAGAGAAAGGCTGATTTCCACTCAACTTGACCTCTTTTGCAGTTCCATAATTCTTCTAATATGTAATGGCATGTCTCATAACCCAAGACATAATGAAGTTAGGGCAGCTATCACAAGTATTAAAACAGCAGGTTCTTGGTAAAATTGATTTTTCAAGCAGCTTAAGAAACTAGGATTCAACAGTTATCCTCCTGATTTTAATAACCCAAGTGCAAGGTTTTCCTTAAGAAATACATCTATTTTATTTTATACTAATTCTCATCATCAACATTAGCAGGAATAGTAGTATTTAGCAGTTCTGATTTGAACCAGTGCTACCAGCAAAGCAGTGAAAGGAGGTGAAAGGTGCAAAAAGCAGAAGTCAGAGCCAAGGATCTCTTTTCCTTTGTTCCAGCTGGGAACCCAGGCTCAGGGATACCTGGCATCAGCAAGATTCTGATATCTGTTCAGGTCCATCCTTTCTTTCCTCCCCAAGCAGAGCTCTCACAGGGGGCTCCTGGTGCTCCTTTCCCAGTAGAGCCCTCACATTCAGCACCATGGCTGTACCCACTCTGTCAAGGTAGTCTGTACACTAAATATTAAATATAGAGTGCATTAATTATTCATACAGACCAGTCTGACACATTAGATTGAATGTCACAGTTATCCTAAAGATAAAAAATGTTGAGTTTTACATAACATTCACTAAATGTAGTGAACTAATTAATGTTAATTAGGTAATAGAAAAAAAGAACTTAGTATGTGGTAGAGACTGGTCACTTTTAATACAGCGTGTATTGTATTGCATTAATACCTTGGCTGTAATTTTATGCTTAATGAGCAAAAGGAAAAGCTGATTATTCAGAAAGCAGAAAAAAAAAATCACATGTGTTATGTGTTGGAAAAATAGCCTCAGGTGACAGAGGAAATACGTACCAAAGGAATTGGCACTCTAACAAAGAAAGTATCATTTCAAAACTCATAAACAACATGCTGTCACTGGGAATTTTACATAATCAGATTCTAGGAAGCAATACTTACTTAATTGCTGATGTTAATAAAAAAATCTGATTTTATTTGCACAAGTTATCTGTTCTCCCCGTACAGTGTAAACATTTTTCCCAGTTTTTCTTAGATTCACATTTCCTTTACGGTAATTCAGAATAAGGCTTTCATATCAAGTGCTCTAGCTAGGAGAAAAAAAAATAGAAGCAAGAATTTATTGATTGAACTCCTACTCACACCACGCAAATGTTGATGGGAAATATAAATGCATATATCTGGCACTGAAAAAAAAGCCTATGTAATGCTCTACATGCAATTAAAAAATACTCTGGGCTTATGTTAAAACATTTTTTTCCCATTCCGTATCTTATTTCCCTGCTTTCCACTTGATTTAAAAAGGCTTGATCAAACCTAGAAAGCATCTTGAAGTATGTTACTGGAAAGAAAAAAAATCCAGTTAGTGCTGTCAATAAAACAAAGACCTATACTATCTTCAGAAGACAACTGGAATAATGACAGTAACAAAGAGGACAGATGCTGGTAATCTCAAACTACTCAGGATAAAAGCAAACTACTTAAGTTCTTTCTTAAGCTCAGCAGCATACATTTTGGATATCATTAGGCAGTCATTAAAAAGTGAATCCTAGTATAAAAGATAGATTGAGAAAAAGCTCAGAATGAAATTTGGAGAGAACTTAGATAAATTCAAACCAAGTCAAGCTTAAACAAAAAACACACCACACACAAGCTTATGAACTGAAAAAAAAAATCAGAAAGTTCAGCAGCCACCTGGCCTAGAGGCCACTCTATTTGGATTTTCTAATATTAAAGATTTGTTTAGGGCTAAAATTCTGCTGTGAGACACATCAGTCTTCAAAGGGCCAAAAAACTTGAGGTCTCAGCAGAGCCTAACAGCAGCCAGAGCCTGAGCTCAGGTGTTGTTCTCACATCTGCCCACTCACATTTCTCCATTCTCTGAAAAAATATGTCCAACGCCACAAAGACAGAGATGGCCACTGCAATGCCATACACCCTTGCTTGTTCCCCTAGAGGTCTGCTTATCATCACTACCTGAAGGAACTGAGGCACTTTCTCTCCACAACTCTAGAAAATGGCCCCATCGGGAAGGGAAGGTGAGAGCTGCTTCGTAGCTGCAAGACTCTCTAGGGACAACGGAAACAGTGGGTTATTCTTCTAAAAAAGCAAAAGGAGTTGAAGTCATGTGTCATGTCCTGCATAATTACATTAATCACTGAACCACTGACACACAGAAAGCCATTAGCATAGCCACCATTGGCCCACAGAGAAGGTCAGGGAGCTGTGGAAACAGATCAACCCCCAACACCCTGTCAAGGCACCTAACCCAGACCCTCACACTGAGCACCAACACCTGCACCAAGTTCAGGAGACTGCACTGAAAATAAGGCTAAAACCTTCATAAATGACCAGGAAACATAGAAGCTTTAGTCCTTCAAATGTCAGACATGGGTAACGTCTGACATGAGGTAATCTCAGGTGAGCTGGTGCAAAGGCACAGCAGGGCACCAGCTGCCAGCCCTGAAGCAGTGATTTGGTGCAGTCAGGCTGACCAGGTGCTCCCCTGGACAGATGTAGCTAGCAGAGGCACAGTGCCATGCTGCTGTGGCAAAACTGCCTTCACTTCTGGATTTATTTTATCCACACAAGGTCAAAAATATGTGAACCAGATTC
Organism: Ploceus nigricollis; assembly: GCA_013399945.1. NCBI lineage: Eukaryota > Metazoa > Chordata > Aves > Passeriformes > Ploceidae > Ploceus > Ploceus nigricollis. The sequence goes on from VXBC01007018.1 coordinate 1,639,072, forward strand.
TCAGATTTTGCTATAGTGCGAAAAGTTCTTCCACATCAAGATGGCAGCCATGCTTCATGCCAGGCCTAAAGAGAACTGCTGGAACTGGCTCAAACTCACAATGGCCCACAAGGTTCACAAACATTATTATCCCTAATGCTCACTGCTTAACCCTAAGCTCATTAACAACAACTTCTGAGCACTCAGTTGCAAGGTCTTTCACCTCTACCTAGTTGTGACCTCTGTGAGAAAATGTGGTCGCAAGTTCCTTCAAGAACATACCATGCCACTGCCCAGCACTAACAAATACCTACTTAGAGAGGATAACACACTAAGTATGCAGGGCAGACCATATTAGCACAAGTAGCACTCAAATTCACAAGAACCAGAAGTGTTGTGTGAAGTTTCTTATCCAAAAAATTAACTGAGGTGTCTAAAGAAACAGCTCGTTTTGTTTTGTTTTTGCTTTTTTGTTATGATTTGTCCTCCAGAATAACTCACAGCATTGGAACCACAGAGCTTTTGTCAGGAGAAAGTTGCAACATTTCCTGTAACACATGAATGGCATCAATTGCAATTAACTGCTCTAATCAGAGTTCACATATCTCTGCTGGCTGAGTACTTCCCTTGGCACATGAACCCTTTCCAGTCCTTTTACTCCATGCTTCACACAGTTATCTGCAAGGGATTTATTATAAGAGAGTCCAATTTTGCTTATAGTTACTTTAAACAGGGGCATTGATTTAATGAACAATCACGAACAACAGAAGTTGAACCAGTTCCACAGGATGTTTCCCCAGTGCATTTTCCATTATATATAAACTAAAAGACAGTGAGTGAGTATTTGACTGCTCAGCAGCGCAAAATAGCAGCAAAAGATTTTTGTTTTAATTTTCAAAATCACCTTAAAAATCAAGACTCCAGGAAATTCAAGAGTTTCTCATATACATTGCATAGCATCCTTTCTGGAATAAGTTAAATAGATGACAGAACAATGCTGTTCCTGCTTTTGACTGACAATGATGTAACACCACCATTTTTAGGGTGTGAGGAACACAGTACTTAAGATCATAAGCACAATAATATGCCTTAAAAACTTAAAGATGTGGCAAATAATCTTTCCAGTAAAGGATGGATCATTCCCATTCTGTTCATACCTTACCACTACCTGTGCTTTGACAGCTAACTGTTTCTAACTGTACTAAGTGCATTTTACAAATCTGAGTCATTTAGGCTGTACACCAGGATTTAATTTCTTCAAATTCTTCTTTTGGGTTTGACTTGAAAAAACCTAACCAGGTAGAGAGAGGTGTATTTCCCAAACGCTTCGTGAAATCCAGACAATAAAGCTGTCAACAAATTTGTTCACTTACAAAAAAAAAGAAGAGATTAAGAACATAAAGCTTAAATGGTTTAAGATACGATAACAAGGTATCACTTAAACTGACCATTGAGATGAATTATTTAGGATCGTTTAGGAAGGCATAATTCAAATGAACAGGAGTAAGTTTTCCACTGTAAAATTCAAGTCAAACTTGAAGATCCTTTAAAAAATGGGATTATTAAAGCCCTTAGAACTCAAAAAATGGAATCAATTTAAATACCCTACTTTCCAGACACCCAGAAGTGCTAGACTGAAAAAACACAAGGTAACAGGCTTTTTCTTAGTACAATTGCTAGAAACAATAATGAAATTATTTCCATTGTCAGGAGGTAAATACCCTTGCTGATCTTAGCCATTTCCCAGATAATGGCTCACAGATAAATTAGCTTTTAACTGTAAAGAGTAAGAACATTTCTAGCCTAAAGCAACCAGGTACAGAGACCTAATCAAATAATAATCAAGTTCTTTGTTCATTCCTTAGTAGCAAGGGACAACGACATGAGGAGAGAAAAATCTTCCTGATAGGTGACATGACTTAGAAAAACAAACTTATCTTGTCAGTAAGACAAGAAAATGAATATCATAAAACATTGCTGCAGGGATTTATACGAGGCTTTACAACTTCACAACAAAATTAAATTTGGAAGTATTTTTGAATGGACATAACATTTAAAAACAAGAGGATAAAGACACATATTCAGGTGATTATCAGATGTCAATAAAACTCAATGAGCAGCAAAATAACTTCAGCAACAACAAAAAAAAGTCAATCTTTATATTTAGTCATCTAAATTTTATCATGAGTTGCTGGGAAATATGCCCAAAACTCTGTTACTAGTGTACCAGAACTATTACTGCTGTGATTCTTCTACCAAAAAAATTATTACAACTGTGATATTTGTAACACGGAGACTAAATATAAGTAAGCCTCCAAGCAAAAATATATTATTCAGATGATAGATGTCTTTCACTACATTTTTTGTCATTTATTCTAATAACAGTTGCCCTATTTTCAGAAACTTTATATCATTCAACCTTAACAAATCTCTTCCAGAGGGAGAAAAAGACTATAGAATCCATTTTCTGATCATAACTAGTTGGAGAAAATTCTGTCTCCTTAAGTGAACATACTCCTTCAGTAAGTGAAGACTTTTTTCCTTTAAAGTCTTGCTATTTCTGCCACCAAAATGACCACATTTTCCCAAATAATAAGCAAACCAGCATTTCATTCCTATTTTGAAACAACAGCCAATAAACTGGTGTCAAATTATGAACAGCTAAAAAAATATATCAGTTAAAAAATAAGCTTAAGAACAGATTAAGCATGTAAAAAGTGTGTATTGGTAACTTGGAAATGCTGCCCCTTCCCTTCAGTTCAAAATTTGCCCAGAGTGAAAGAATTTCTGCGGTCTAGAAATAGGTTACTGTAATTAATGTAATTGATAATGCATGGTTGCAATCCCCATTTTTTGCCAGCAATCTCTCACTGTCCCCATTTAGGCCACTCTGAGCATCCCCAGCCCATGATCAAGTTCTTAAAATATTTACAATCAACTCTAACTGAAGGCTGTGATCCCCATCAAATCAAGGACACGTAGACCGAGATGGAAGTCTATGAACATCGTGAAGGCTTCACTATGATTTCCTAATGCAGATCATAAAGTATTTGAGGAAAGAATGTAAAAATAATTGTGGCTGGAGAGAAATGTGGTGCTAGAATGAACCGCTACAGTAGACTGGCTAAATCATACACTATTATGAAATTCTGTAGAGTGGTCTTGTTTAACTAGTCTAAAAAGTATAGTTCTAACATGACACCCCCTCATGTAACAAAAACCTGCAAAAAAGAAAATACGAAAAAAATTTTAAAAAACCCTACTGCACAAAACAACCTTACAGATTGATACAAAGCACTCGATTATGCTGTAAGACTTCAGTGAGAGATTCCACCAATTGCTATAGGAACTGGATGAAGTTTCATATATTAAAAAGGACCTAATTAAGCAAATTAAGAAGAAAAGAACTTTTTAAATAAATTATGCAACAACATGAAACTTCAGCAAATGCAACATGAAGCCTCTTGAAAGTTCTGCAACGCACCAGCAATCCCTATTTTCTCCACAATCCTATCAAAGGTCCACTAAGAGTTCCAGCTGCAATTCACTGGGGTGGATCAGTTATTCACCTGGGAATTGGGATCAAGTGCTTTCACAGGTGCTGGAGAGAAACTGCAGCTGTATCACCAATGCTTTATGGGAATACTGAGAGGTAAAAAAAGTCCCTCTACTTTTTTTCCTGCTTGTTTTAGAAAACAAGATTTTGGAAGCCGTACAAATCATAGCTGCAATTCAGATATTACATTTCAGCAACAAGACCTGAAAACTCCCTACACTTTGTAAAGAATCTGAATTACGAAATACAGATACTAATTACCTAGAACCTTAACTATATCAAATTAGTCTATTCATGCTATAGTGATCCAGAAGATGTTCTCAGCCATAAATGGACTGTTGAGAGTGCACTCCTATTTTAGTCTATGCTCATCTGTAACAGAAAGAAGTAAATGAGAGAACAGAGTTGGGGGTTTTTTTGTCTCCTCCAAAAGAAAACCAGTAGGAGAAAGTATCCCATTAGAGGGATCACAAAGAAAATACAGTCTGAGAACAGATTCAGTATTGCTGAAGGGGATGAAAGCTAAAAGGCACCTATAGAAATAAACAACTTTAAGCATCTGACTAACCAAATGTACAGCAGACTTTGCCACCAGCATCTCGCCTGTGTAGCTCTCTCTCTCTCTCTTTCTCTCTCCCTCCCTCCAGGTTCTGCCCCTTTGTACCATGCCCTAAGCAAAGCAGATAAATTTAAAACAAAATTCATACAAACATTATTTAAATTAGCTTTTAGGTCATTTTAGTTAAATAGTCTATTTTGAATCTTTGTTTACAGATAGATTTTTAGATATTTTCAAAATAAAAAAGAGAAATCTATTCTCAATTGTTAGTTTAACAATGTAGGTACACTGAAGAGGAAAACAAGATGTATTCGATCTGGTGGCTGTATATGCACTAACATATTGATCAATGTCAATTTTGCATTGTTTTGTCAGAAAATTACAGAATTTAAAGGATAGTTGGGTTTCTGTTTGTTTGTTTGTTTGTTTTGTTTCTGTGGGGGTTTTAATCAGATAAGTTTCCCAAGAGTCTAATTCAGTGAAAATACTACACCAAACCTAGTTACACATCTTTTTTTGAAATCCCAGTAGGATTTTTGATGTTTGAATTTCTTTGAAATTTTGTGCACCTATCCTTTAAATTTCAAAAGTTAGAATCCATCTTCTCTAGTATATCCATGTATATATGGAAGAAAGGCCTTATTGCTTTTTCTACTCCCAGCTGGGTTCTCAACTTTGAATGAATCCTGACTTGACCCACCCATCTGCTCTACGACACATCTGCAAGTAACACAGACTTGGTTTAGCTGGCTGAAAATGCAAACAGCTGAAGCAGCACAAAACCCAGTGATTAGGATCCTGAGTCTCTAAGTTAATTTCAGGTTGCTGCCACTGTAGCTCTCAGCTGACAGGATTCAAAAACAGGTTTTGTACAGAGCCATACACGATCATGCCGAGTTGTAATCTGCTCCTGATGGTGGGGCACAATGGATAAAGAGAGAACCAAAGAAATGGTGGAAAAAAAAGAAAACAAAAGGAAAAAGATGAAGATGTTTTCATATGAAAATAAGATCCTAACATACATTTGTGTAGACCGTAAAAGTACTACAGAAATACTTAAGAGAGAAAGAAATCCTATTTCTAGCTTCTAATATTAATCTTGGGCAACTTCATCGGTTTCAATCAAGGTACAGTGCATTGCACCTTCCTAAATAAAATTTGTCAAGTCTTACAATCTCATTAAACAAAAAATATGTATGGAAACCTTCTGTATCTGATCATTTCTTTATTATAGGTCAGATCCAAACCCAGAGACTGAGATTAAAATATTGGTAAAATATTTGAGATTTTTTTAAGCCCAAACTTCCAAACCTGAAAATCAATCTTTAAAGCAGAATTCAATTTTATTTCTCAGCAAAATACAATCCAAAACTGAAAACATAATTCCTTAATCCTGACACAGAAAGTATTCTATTAGATTTCCTTATGAATGTTTCAACACAGCATCTAGTTTTACCCTGTCCTGCAAGAAAAGCATTTAATGAACAACACTTTACTACAGATGTGAGCATTGCATTTTTATTCCAGCATCTCTGAACACTGTTTTAAATAATTTCAATATTTTAAAATAATTTAATTTTTTTTTAATATTTGCCATAGTGTAAATTAGAAAGCTGGTTTTGTGTCTATTCTGATTCATGTGAAGGTACAGGATTTTTGCATGGAGTGTTACTGTCAAAATGATACATAAAAACAATTGCTGATTTTCCAACATATTAAGTGTTTATGCATCTGAAAAATAGATCTTTCTAAGAGCATGCATATTGCTTGATATTACAGACCAGGATGCTCTTATGTGAAACTGCAGAGTAACAGGAGACCTAAAACTTAGCTGTTTCAGTACCCAAATACTGAAGCACCAAAATTAGCAGGGATCTTTGAAACTAACAGATTTCCTAGAAACTCTTCAACTCTTCTGTTGGTTTCACAGCACAAGAGCCACGTGCTGTCACCACGCACGCAATGTGCTCTCCTCTCCTCGCTTGCCCAGCAAAGCTCCCAATGAAGACACGAGGGAAGAGCACCGAGCAGCAGAGCCAAGGCTGACACCATCTAGGGCCCAGCGGCTGAATTACACACAGCTGGTCCCAGCAACATCCCAGCAGCATCCAGGGCCACAGTCTGACATTAATACAATTAAAGCGAAAGCTCTTGGCATCCATCATCAGCTCCTTCCTGGCTCAGTGGCAGCCTTGTGCCCTTCTCTGAAGCTCATAACTGAATCTGTAAAAGAATATACAACTAGTTGTCCCCTGTAAAAAGCAAGTATTTTATTTATTATACAAAGCAAGTCTTGTCACAGCTGAAGCCTATACATTGCTGGGCAGCACACTCTCAATGATCACAGAACCTTCTTGCAAGCAACGTGGATTTTTCAAAAATCAGATCTGTGATAACAACCAGAGCTATGGCTTTAACAAAACCCCCAAAATTCAGCAAAGGGAGGTGCTTTGGAGAAGGACAACAGTTCACAAGCCCAGGAAGACATCCGCATATAGATGTCTCATTTGCTTGTGTGAAAATGAGAATGCACAAGTAGAGCAGGTGTTCTCCTCCCTTTGCTACTGAACTGAGCAAGAACACAGTCTGACTGGACTCTCCCAGGTCACTGCTGCTCATTACTAAAACATTTGAGGTTCTGCATTTTCCTATGTTTAGGACCTCTCAACCAGGAGCAACTTTCTCCTGAAATATCCAATCCAACAAAAAAATGTAACTGATCAGAAAGAAAATTAACTCTTTGGCACAAGAAAGGCTCATTTTGGACAACCTGCTATTTTTAAATTATCTTATCTACAGGTGAATGAGTCATTGGTAAGACCAAATAGAATTATTTCCTTTTACACAGAACCATCTGAGAGATAACCCATCCCTGCAAAGCTAACAAAGACAAACCCTATTTCACGGACCCCAGTAAGGAAAACAAAAGCAGAACCACAGAAACCTCTGAAATTCAGTATCTTGCCTCAGGTTAGCCCGCTATTTGGTTCTTATTGCACAAGCTAAAAAAGGGAACTAGTAAATGGTCTTTCCTCTGGTATTCAGTCCCTTATTCTGGTGATCAGCAGTTTAAAGTTTTCCTAAGCTGGTGATTGCATCTGTTGAATTAGGATCATTGTACTCAATTACCTAATTCCTTTTTAACCTATTTACTTGCATGGCCTCCACAATACCCTTCATCACTGTAATTTCTGCACTTGAACTCTATACTTTCTCAAAAATGTTTCTCTCTTTTTTAACTTAGTAATTGATAAATGTTTATGAAAGTTACTATTTCTGCTATAATGAAATCATTTGGATTTATTCTGTATTCACTTTCAATTCTTTTTCACAGTATCATATCCTCTGTCTCCTGAATTGCCTCATTTCCAGAACAACTCCTAATCTGCAGAGCTTCAATTTGAACAGAATTTATTTCCCCTCTAGCCAAGAAATCTTGATTCATGTAACACCAAAATATGATCCAGACTTTACAGTCCTGAAATTGAAAGCCCAGTCTCAGGTTGCCAGCCCTCAGGGCTACCATCAATGACATTATCTGAGACCATGCCAGATGGTCACTGTCAGTACCCCACGAAAGCTGCAGACAGGTCAGATAACATCTAGTATTCGCCTTCTTTCTTTTTTTTTCCGTGAAGAAATTAAAAAATAATGTGCAGAAAGCTCTCTGAAACATCTTTTTATATTGAGTCCCCATCAGCAGCCACTTAACTTCTCAGACACACACTTGTGTGCAGCAAGAAACAGAAGAGCAGGAAGAAATGCCTGAGTAGACCACAGCACTGGGAAGAGGCATATCCTGGACAATGAGCATGCTGGACAGAAGAAGGAAAATCATTCCAGGGGAAAAGCAAGTTTGCTCCAGACAAAAGATATTAACAGCCAGCACTAGCACCTAAAAATCAAGATATTGCCTCAAAAAATGAGATACAGAAAGAAGGACACATAGGATGATTTTTGCCTTCTAGATTATCAAGACTGTTACCTTCACATTTTCAGTCTCTACCATGAGAGCCAAAATCTTGCCTATTTAACTTTCAAATAAATAACTAGAATATTAGTGTTTTCTTGGTGTCAAAGTTATAAGATTGCAAGATTATAGCAGAAACAAAAAAGTTAACAATAATAATTTGATACTAAATTTTCTTTTTTTTTTATAATTTCTTGCTCTAAGCATTATATTCACACTTGGACCACTTATGGCACATCAGTAATTTAACACTGCCAAATACTAGAAACTTCCTTTTCACTATATCCTTATCCCCACCAATAAAGACATCTAAAATGAAAATATGAGACACTTGAAAATTGAGATTTTGTAAAGGAATCATGCTGCTGACTGTGGATTGAGACATTTTCCAATTCCACATAGGTAAAGGAAAAATATGTATTTTTTCTTTTTTTTTTTTTTTTTAATTCTACAACCATTTCTAATACTTGTTGGAAGCTGCTTTAAGGCTTAAAACATTGTAATAAATCTCAGTGTGATTTCAGTGCCTTGAAAAAATTTGGTCAATAGGAAATGTCGAACACTTGCCAACTCAGAACCAAGCCTGGGTCTGGATAATTCCATGATTCTGTGTGAGGCACTGGAGCAGGCTGCCCAGAGCAGCTGTGGATGCCTCAGCTCATGGCAGTGCTCAAGGCCAGGTTGGATGGGGTTTTGAGCAACCTGGTCTAGTGGAAGGTGTCCCTGCCCACGGCACAAAGGGGGCTGGAATGAGATGATTTTTAAGGTCCCTTCCAGCCCAAACCATTCCATGGTTCTATGAAATGGAGTAGAACAAGTACTAACCACAGTATTAGTAACAAACTCAAAGGAAAATTGACTTAGTCTTGTATTTCTTGAAAGCTGAAACCATTCCATCGAATTGCATATACCAGGAAGAAATTTTAAAAAGGATTCCCATTAGAAGTAAATGTATTTTCATATTTACATATACAGACACAGAAAACATATCCTTTCTAAATATATAAGAAAAGCCTGCTGAAGAAATATCAAATGTTAGCAGGAAAATAATCAGTTCATTATGGACTGTAAAAAAAAGGCAAAAAAAAAGAAGTCATAACAACTACAAATTGATATTATTTTCCCATATAAATTATATCAGTAGCAGAACTAGACCCAGTTCTAGGAATGAGTTATATAAAAACTGTACTACAACTGTGAAGCATTAAAAATGTATTACAGGTTGCACACACCATCTATCAATTCTTTTTTTTTTGCTCAAGTTGCACACATCATCTATCAATTCTTTTTTTTTTGCTCAAGTCAATTTTGTCAGACTTATTTTAATGATTTTTATTACTTTTTTAATAAATATGCATAATGGAAGCACTATATAAACAGTTATTTCTGCAATCACTGTGAAATGAAAAATTAAAAACTCAAAGGTGAAAGTATAGCAGATAATAGAATAAAAGTCCATGGGTTGCAGTATTTGTACAAGACAAATCATAATCCTCTAGAAATTTTTTTACTTCATATCCATTAAAAAGCATTTGCCCTATTCCATAAAATTTTATATTTGCTGTGCATGAAAATTGGAAGTTTCCTTATTCTAAAAAAAAAAAAAATACAAAGTGAGAGGTATTTTTAATTCCATCCATTCTCAATTTATAACTACTATTATTTGAACTCTCAGAGCAAGCACTTTATGTGATTACAGACATAATGATTACACTACAGTAGCTCAGTAATTTCCATGAGCAGTCTGGAGAGTAACAAACCTAGAGAAAATAAGTAGATTTTTGTATTGCCAGAGATGTATTTGTTTGCAATCATGCTACTAAGCAGCCTTGTTGTTCATACGGGTACTGTCCTAGCCCCTGCACAGGCCAGCCACGGAGCAGGACCAGTGAGTGACAGATCCTGCACCCACTCAGAAGGAAACCACAGTCTTCATCCCAAAAAGTTCACACCATTTTTTTACTAAACAAATAAACATAAAATATAACCACCTGAAGTTTTTACAGCATCTTATCCATGCTTTAATATTCTTTCTTCTTACCATGTTTATTCCTGTGGGATGCCAAGCACAAAGCAGATTAGCCCAATTTTCTGAAGGGTAAACCTACATGGCATTTATGCAAGGTCAGTACACACAACTAAGGGACTTGAAGAGAAGGCTCTGATTCTGTCCACCTTGCAGCAGTTTTTCTGTACAGCCATCCTTTATATGCAATCCAAGAGAGAAGAGACAGACACAAACAAATAAACATTAAATAGTTAATAACTTTTGACGAGTGTCATAGTTAGCAATTTTAGTAGTCTAAAAGTCACCAAGAATTGGTTTTGCAGAGATATCTGTTTCTAATATCACCACTGAAACACTACTCAGAATCTTTATATGATGAGCTGATCTTAATACCAGACCACTTTTGGAATCATAATTTCTACAGTTTTAGATTTAAAAACAATTATTTCAGAGCAAGAACGCTACTTTCCCAGCAGAGTTTCTCAGATCCTGCATTGGATGCATCATCAAAACCTACATCCTTTGTGTTGAACTACCCGAGACATATTAGTCATATGAATGTGTAACAGACTGGATTGTATAAGTCTGAATCACTCACAGAAGAATAAACAAAACAATTTAGTCAGATTTTACATATCTTCATGTTCACGTGTTTTAGTAATAACTTTCATTAGATATCTTAAATATTTCCATATTTTTCTTCAAAAGATTATTTTACAAAGTTCTATTTGTACTCTCTAGCTTAACATTTTTCATAGACATACATATATTAACAAGTTTAACATTTATGGAGAAATTTGGGGGAGGGAGACAGGGTAAGGTAGCTTTAGGATTTGGTGGTTTTTGGCTATAATGTACTGGGGAAAGCTCTAATCCTGTTACCATGTACAGTCCCACAATATCTGCTAATGGGAACACAGTTCCTGTAGCAGAAGTTTGTCCAAGGCAAATCCTTCATCATGGGTACAGTTCTCAAAAACATCTCTTGTCCTCCACAAGCTGGTTTGTCAGCAGCACTCCTTGGTAAAGCATGCACATTCTTCAGCAGCTTCATATTTTTCAAGGCAAAAAGGGCTTTGCTGCTTCTGTTATTTTTGCCCAAATTTGGCCAGCACTGGACAGAGAATTGGGGAAAAAAATCATAATTCACAAATATTCAGTGGAGAGTTACTTGTTTCTTTTCAAATGGTCTTCACTCCAGAGGCAACTGCAGTTGTGTTGCTCTGGGCAATACTGCCTAACATTTAGAAACCTCTCATCTACCTGGGGTATTGGGTGGGCAAATAGAAAAAAATGTTCATGTATTTGCTGACCAAAGTAAATCAATTCAGATACACACAGCCCTGAACTTCTAGGTAAGACAAACTGAAATGAACACAATCAAACAACACAAACTATAGATCATTAAAAAACATTTCATTCTCTCTAAAGCTGAATGTGGCTTTTTCCTTAAAAGTCTTTTTCTTCCTATGTCGTTTTAGACAAAATCAAGAGAGTTACATGAGTTTTCAGTGTATACTCCGCAGCAGGTTTTTCTCAATCCATTCCCCTACAAGATGAAGACTGGGGGTGAGGGGTTATTCCAAAAGAAAGAGGCACATTTAATGCTGATGGGGAAATCCAGACAGATCACAACAGAAAAAACTCCTTTTTCTGGAATTGGTGAGGATAAGCATGAAGGCTTCTGCACTGCTCAATGCTATTTTTGTGAGCATATTCACCTAACCTGAAATCATTCAGCTGCTTCTCCCAAAATAAGGAATTCACTTATTATTAGAATTTTCATGAGAAGATTCTCAGATGAGCATGAAACATGGCTTTATGAGTGCTTTTACAGATCATTGCTACATTAAATTCCAAAAGCTATTATAAGCTTGCAATAAAAACAAGTGGACATAGTTAAGTATTTCACTATAGCACAGTCATAAAGAGGAAAAACATAACAAAGTGGAAGCGTTCTAAAAGAAAATTATAGTCAGTCAAGTCTTATGTTTGAGCATTTCTATCTTCTCTTCAAATAAAGGGAAAGGATAACACCAATTGATGGAGATGGATAATATGGGGTCCAATCCAAGTTATGAAATTTACTGAAAATAAAGTAAAGTATGTTAAAATCTCAGCCCAGAGCAGACTTGCAGATACTGCAGGAAGATTTGCCGTGGTGATGGTACCTTGGAAACATACAAGCCTCAAATGAAGTAGCAATAGTCTCAAAAGAACTAGAAACTAAGTTGCTTCTGAGGAACAGCATTAAGAGAGCTGCACAGACTTGGGGATGAGGGGGCAGAAGGGAACTAATTTTATTCTATAAATTCATTTAAAATACCAATACATATAATATCCCTTCTGCTGACACGATAATGTACTATTCTGGGACACTCTGGTTCTATTTTGGTAGCTACTTAAATAGGTCACAAAAATGATTAAAAGAAATGCTTAATTTTTAGGAAAATGGATACAGGTTATCACATTTTCATGAATTGAAAGGTAGATGAATGCCCACTATTCCACAGGCAAGAGGAAATTCTAATTTTTGTTACATTCTTCATACTACAGAGTATAGCAGGAGAATAATTTTATTCCCCTGAATATGCTATTCTTTGACTTTATAAAGAAAAAATATCAAGACAAGTAGTCAGTACCACTGAAAATAAAATCTAAAGCACTTAAAATGTACACATACTCTCCCTCATTGTGCCTTTATCTTCTAACCATATTTACAACACTATGAACATCCTTGATACCACACAACCACCACAAAGTTTTCAGTGGTATTCAGAAGTTTTCCAATTTGACATGAAATCACATTCTTGCTTTTGCATGCTTACCTCTAAAGTAAAACTCCTGTGCACATTCATATGTTGAAAGGGAAGTTTATATGTACCGACCATCTTCTCTCCGGAAAAGACATGGCATTTTGCTCTCAATTTTAAAGGCATCGTGTGCCAGACTAATTACAGTTTAAGTACCTATTTTTCATTCTCGCCAGGATTTAACAGCAGGGTTGGGTCTTTTTTCCATCCTTACATTGTTTCAGTGACTATGAATGGCTCTAGAGATAATCTAGCACAAATGCTAGTGACGGGTATCTGGAGCTATTCTTCAAAATAGTGGCTTCAGATCAAGGGTATTTTGAATTGATAGAATTTTAACTACTATTAATAAAAGTTTACAGAAAAAGGTGCAGAATTTTTTAAATCTTTCTCCAAAAACTTTACAAACATGCAATATTTTCTGTCATTTTTGAGTGTCACATCTGATTGCTGTGACAGTAATTGCTCCCAGGGAAATTTGTTCTGGAACTTCTTGCAGCCCCACTAATGCAGACAGAGTCCTACACTCTTTAAAAGGTCAAAAGGATTCTACAAAGGCTTAAAAATCTACATTTCAGATTGGCATTTTGCAGACACAAATTAATAAATAATGTTGCATTTTATGGTTTTAAAACCTGCTTAAAACAAAATGGATCAACAGTGAGCATTTATCATTGCAAGATACTCTTTGAATACGTTTTACTGTAAATGTAAATGTTTATAGTAAATTCACTATTTAGGTGGACTTAACTGAGGGTATCAACATTTATAATCCAGATAAACTACTTCTTTCTCCTTAGTTTGCACTTAATCTATCATCCATCTATAACATACTTGTGCCAAAAAGACAAAAGTGAGCTCTTTTCACAGAATGATAGGACTGGAAGAGATCTTATGAGGTCTTCTAGTCCATTACTGAGCTCTAAAGCAGCAATAACTGTCTTACCTATTCCTACAGATGGGTAATAGATTCCACAAACATACCAGACAATTTGTCCCACACACTCACCATTACAGTGCTAAGAGTGTCACTACACCACTCTTAGCATTAGACAGCTTTCTTTAACAAGCTTTTAAAATTGTCCCATAACCTTTCCCTTGCTTAGGGATCCCTTCCCTTGGTTGATCCTTTTTGCATCAGTATTACATACCAAACATGTCTCCAGCTAAAGGAATCCCAGTTTCTTCAAATGCTCTTTCATATTTTTAGGCCAATGCTCATTTTTGTTGTTCTTGAATTTTTCTACAATTGCTACTCTTCTCTCAAAACACACATATAGTACTGCGCCAATCAACCAATACCTTACAAATGCCAAATATTAGCTCATGTAACTTGCAAACTTCATCTCTCCTAAATACGTTACTGCGCCAGTTTTCTTGCAGCAAGTTTCTGGTCTGTTTGATTAAAATTGAGATCTTGCAAATCTTGACCTTATCTTTCACATCTCCACTGAATTTCCATATATATTTATTTATAAACTTTGTGATGTCTCATAAATACCTAATTAAACAAAATGGAAAGGCTCTCAGTAGGAAAACAGGGAAATTGGCAAAGACAGAGAAGACTCAGGATTCAAGATACTATTTTGTGCCTGCTGTACAAGGAGGCAAAAAGCCCTGGTTTTCCTGCTTCTGTCCCTACACTTCTTTGCCCATGAAATTTAGTCAGCTCCCTTTTGCCTTTCATACCAGCCAGCCATAATGCCCTCGATTCTCCAAGTTTGCACAAAACTCCACACCTCATTTACCCTCATTTTACCCTGCAACTTCTTTTTTCCCCAAGACATTTCTTCCATTTTTAGCAATAGCCTTTATCATCTATTCCAACTTTCACCTTGCCTATCCTAATAAACAACCTTGTAGAACAAGGGTGGATATAATTATCTTTAAATATGCTACGTTTTTTTCTTATTTCATGCGAAGAACTTTTAAACCGCACCAACACTGAAAATTGTGTGAACACTGTCCCATCAATTTGTATGACATCAAATGGCATTATTATTGCAAAAGGAGTCAGACAGATGCAATTCTTCAATATTTGGGCTTTTTACAAGGCAGACCTGAACCTATGAAAGGAACATGCAATGCCTATGGCTTTCCCTTCTCATACCAGACACACAACTAATTGTCTAAAACACTTCAGAGTGGATTAAGTATTCCCTCACCTACTTAAATCCTCTCAACCATTGAAACTGTAAACATTACTTATTTAAGAAGCATTAAAATATGTCAGTGGAAGTATTTTGTTTTAGAATGCATTCTATATTTTTTCCAAAGGAAAAAGTAGAGAGAAGATACAATTATTAACAGAGGAAATTGAAAGCATATATTTAACAAGTGGAATTTGTGGGAAGAAATCAAACAAGTTATAGATGCGTTAAGGTGCAATGATTTTCCACACACATTTTTTGGGGTTTTTTTTGTGCAAATATGTCTCAGGCTGCTTATTCTTAAACAGAAACACCAGAGAACACCATATGATCCAGATGTATTTTTTTTAACTGTGACACGGGCAAATATAAGGGAGAAGTTGGGGGGGGCTTAAATAAATATGTGATTGTGATTGTTACTTCAATTCTTTCGAGCATTTTATGGGAAAAGTTTTCTTTTTTCTTTTCATTTAAGAATTCAGAATCAGGCAGTAAGAAAATACCAAGAGCAGAAATTCAGTCCTAAATTTATACTTGGAATTAAGTTTTAGGGTTTTATTTTCAACGCTGCCATTATCTCAGCACGCTTGTCTTGAAAATGTAATACTGCCTCTGTATTTTTCCAAAAGAATCACAGCATTCCTGCAGCCTCTATAAACTTGCCTTAAGTGTTGCTATAATGCTGTACTCTGGAGAAGTGAACTGGGGATGAGTACTGTTATACAAACCACGGGGTCAGGCTCTGACACCCCTTCTCACAATGAGCAATACATTTCATCTGCAAGTCTCATCCAAGGTCCCACTCAGCATTAACAAAAGCAAAAGAATTTGGCCTGTTAGTGTGAGCAGCTTCCCACACTCACCTGCTACATTAAAAATAGTTACTTCCCAAGATCTTGCTACACCATTCTCCCACATACAGAGTCCTAAGCAGCAATAACTGCGTGCCATTTGCAGCAGCACAAGAGTGCTCTTGATACAAACGCTGTCTTACCTAGAGCATACACATCATACACTATAGTGCATGCATGTGCAGCATCCACATATAGCTCAGCAACGTTGTGCTTTAAGGCCTTGTATCTACCAGATTGGAGCAGTAAATTTAAAAATAAATAAACAAATAAATACAACAAAATAGCTCTTTAAGACTGAATGAGAAGGCAAGAGAACATGAACTTAGAAAGGAAAAAGTCAATTTCACTTTCCATACGTGGGTTTTACTACTACCTTCAGAAAACACAGGAAAACAACATCCAAATAGAAAAATAGTTAGCAAAAATATCTGCGCTTTGTCTATACATCCTCCTTATATGCAAAATATCAAACCTCTACCAAATAACAACCCTACTTTAAAAACCAATTTTGATTTGCATATGAGAGATCCAGAATCTACAGGAACAAATATGAACAACTTGTACTACGAATAAATTGTCAATAAAGTCACAATAAAGCAACAATTTTCAAAATCATTTCCATGCAATCAGGTATACATGTACACAACAAACTCGCAATATTTAGTTCTTTGTTAGGAAATCAACAGAAGATCTTTGTGGAGGTCTGCAGATTGTTTCCCCTGTTCTGTAAACAAATGATGACTCCTCAGAAATCTTTCAATTACTCACAACTATTTAAAGCATTCTGAATAATCACTGAAAAAAACATACTTGATGACTGATAAATAAATCACTAGATGATTCTGAAAGCATATAACTACATTTTGTTACCATATTAGTATATGTACTGAACAATAAAAATTAAGACTATATTTGCATTTCCAAGAGCAGCTTCAACAATTTGTTTCCAGGTGAACAATTTTCTTTTTAAATTTATTTATACAATATTGCACTGATGGTAAATTAGCAATAGATTTCTAATAATTTTCA
>VXBC01007021.1:6557-50181 GCA_013399945.1 Ploceus nigricollis
CCCAGGGGCGCGGAACATCACGACTCGAGAACTATAAAATAAAGCTTTTGGGGCAGGATAGGGAGAGGTGGGCGGCCGCCCGGCCGCACGGGGCTCCTCTCCTTCGTGTCCTCCCCCGATATCTCAAGTTGTGCGTTGCGGTGAGAAAAAGTGCAGTAATACGTTAAACAAGGTGGTTTGTGAAGGATTAATCCTTTGCTTGCTTCAAATCTGAACAGGAATCTCCACACAAATGCCCCACATGTGGAAGAACCTTTAATCAAAGAAGTAACCTGAAAACTCACCTTCTTACCCATACAGACATCAAGCCCTACAACTGTGAGCAGTGCGGCAAAGTGTTCAGGCGAAACTGTGATCTACGGCGGCACAGTCTAACTCACACCCCGCGGCAGGACTTCTAGAGCAGCCAGGGACCCGCGCCCGCTCCGGCAGCTCCAACTTGCCCACTTTACTCAAGGAGTGTATTGTAGGAACTCACAGACGCGCACACACACACACGGAGACACGCACGCAGACTCGGGGCCAAGCTTTCCTACCACATGTCTGCGAAACTCGTTTAGAGAGTGCGGACTGCAGGATCGGGCCCCTCTCCAACCCACACCCAAGCGTAAAGCTCATCTTGTAGATAATCGCGGCTCATTTTAGAGCTCTGTACAGAACGTGTTTTTTTCTTTGTTTGTTTGTTTTGTATCGTGTCAGATTCACATCGATAACAAATCATGGAGGCAAAGTATCTCTTTAAAAAGTTATTTCAAAATAAATCTTTTTTTTTTTTTCCCAAATACCTCCCGCCTTCTTGTATTATTCTCTGAGCATTTGGGCTTTTTTTTTCCTGCTGTGTCAATGCAATGGCAAAGCATATTGAATAAATTTCCTAGCCGGGTAATTGTACTGTCACAACAATTTTGGTGATCGCTTTTGTTTGGTCTGTTCCACTGTCGCTGTTGTGTTATCTATTGTTAAGTAAAATGAAAGTGCCTTATTTGAGAGTTTATAGCTCTATTACTTAATAGTATGAATGTCTAAATATTAACTTCTGTACCTTTTTTTTCTAATTTTCCCGAACGATTTTTTTAAAAGAAGAAAAACAAAGAAATATTTGCAAATAAACAGATCTTAGGAAATAATGCATAGAGCCGTTCTTACGCCAAAGCGGCTTATTAGTAACTTATTTGCAATCATGCCGTGTATTGTAAAAGTTATCCCTCTCACAGGGATTGCAGCAGGCAGCCTCCTGCCTGTAGACTTTGGACACAGGCAGTTCACCCGCCTAGACAGGGACTTTATCCTGCAGAAGACGATTCTTTCCCGGCAGCTCTGGAAGCAAACAGCGAGGCGCCAGTTCTGCCCTCCGCCCCGGGCTCATCTGCGGGCCCTGGCAGAGCTGCGGCGCTGGGAGCAGGAATCCCCTCACCCCGTTCCCCTCCTCCATCTGCAATGCCCAGCACAAGTCACGCCCAGGGGGTTGGATGGTTCCCCCCCTCTCGGGAGACCCTCATCCACCGTGGGGGCCCCCAGGCACTCCCTGCCGGGGTGGCTTTTGGGGACTCAGCATGTCCACCCCATGGGCCGCACGCTCAGTGCCCTCACCGGCTCTGCAGCCGGCAGGATGGTGGCACTGAACAACGGGCTCTCCTTGCTTGCCATCCTTGCAAGCCCCTCACCGATGCCTGTGGACTCTTCTGGAAGGGTGTGGTGCCAACACTGAGGCATTTTCCCTGATATATTGCAGGGTGACTTGGATGTGCATCCCCTCATTACTGTCCCACTGCTCTTGTCACTCCTGGCCCTCTCCACAGTGTCTTGAGTAATTTGGGGCCCCAAAAATTTCTCTTTCTCAGGCTGGGGGCCATCCTCCCCTACTCCTCTGCCAGATGAAGGACCAGGTTAGAATGGCAGGGAGAAATCTTTTGCTCCAGCCCAGGGAGCCCTGTCCAAGGAGAGAGCAATCCCCTTGCATCCAATTCAGCAGGGAGGGCTTCACTCCTGGGCTCCACCTAGCAGGGTACCAGAACTCCAGGCTGGTCCATCCATGGGAAGGATCACAGATACTAGCATGCCCAAAAGCAGCAGGTGCTGACAGAGCTTATGTGGCTACACCGTCCCCATCCCTGATCCTCGCTGGTTCTTCGGCAGGGAGCACTGCCTGAACACTCTTAATGAGTAGCAAGTCAAACCCAGCAGTGCCTGGGCTGCAGTCAGACCATCAGTGCAGAAAGCTCTGCATTGCTGCCTGCACTGCCTCCACAGAACGCTACCACGGGGCAGGGACTATGAGCCAGCCCTGCTCTGCCCCAGACCAGGCAGCCAGGTGAACTTCCACTGGTGCAGCAGATTTGACAGTGCCAAACTCAAAATTTCATATGTCAAGGCCTATGTCTCCATCTGCTCCTGTCCAGGAAGATGGGGAAGGAAAGAATGTTTCTGCAGCCAGAAATACTGGTCTGCTGGCTGAAGAGCGGTCAAAGTTTATGTCAATGCCATCTGGTCTCTTCCTCTTCACCGCCTGTGAACTTGCACCCCTTCTTTGCTGGGGCTCTGCACCCCTAGAAATATCTTTTCTCATATCCTGCCCTGCTGTGTTGGCAGTCCTTGTCCCCCTCTTCAAAATGCTTCTCTCTCCACACTGCTCCTCTCTAAACCTCTCTTCATGGGCATCTTTTGCTCCCTCTTCATGGCCATTTCCCCAATATCTGATGTCTTCCTGTCTGACTGATACTTCTACTCTCAGTGCATTCCTCTTCTCTCAGTAGGTTATTTCCTCTAAGTTTCTCTATCCTTATTGTTCTCTGAGTTCCTGTCCCCAGGCCGTTTTACGTCCCCAAGTACGCACAGCAAGGCTGGGATAACTCTGTTTGAGTAAACACTCCTGTCAGGATACATATGGGCTCAGTCCGCTCCTCATAGGCCAAGTTCTGTGTGAAGTTTGTTTGGAAAGAACTTAATCAGATGAAAAATATCAAAGGACAAAATTAAAGTGATTGTATATAGCTAAGGTTTTATTTAATTGTTTGAGGTTGCTTGTTTAATAATCTTCCCCTGAGCAGACACAGACTGTAAATTTATCTTCTGAGGATTTCTAAAGTTCAGCAGCCAGAAAAAAACCCAAATTACTGAAGCAGGTCAGTGACAAGCATCTCTAACTGTAGGTCCATGAACTGTTATTTTATATTTAAACCAATAGCTATCATCTTAAAATGTCAGAGAATGATCTACTATTTCTCTTTACTATCAGTTTGCTCGCCTATAGCACTGCCACGCCCCATTCACTTTTTAAAAATTCATCCCTCCCTGGAAAATTTCAGAGGCAGCTATAAAGAACATGTTAAAATACACATATGGTTTGTTGGTTTTAGACCTGTTGGGAACAGAAACAAGCTCTGTAAAGCTACTTTTTGGGCAGGGCTAGGGTTTTTATAGCCATAAAGTTCCATCCTGACTTTCACAATGCAAACACTAAATACAGCAATATCCCTGTGACTGCCGTTTGTGCCTTTGTGAAGTATCCTCCTTCCCTCTGGAAGTTCTCTGCTCAGTCACAGCACACAGCACACAGCTCCATGCTTCTGCAGTTTCCCAGAGCTTCTCAAACCACCTGCCTCCTGCTGCTCTGTTTTACTCTCTCTCATTGCCACTTCTTTTTTGGCACTGCTCTTTTTTTGCCTGCACTGGCATGGGCTGATTCTGCATCTTTTGCTGTGTTAGAGGCAGCAGCTGCAGTGCTGTAGCAGGAAAAAGAACTAGCTGTGCTACATACCAGGGAGAAAAGAACAACAGATAATAAGAATGTCACAATAATCTACATTTTTTAGGGGAAAATTATAGCCCTCTAAGCTGCATCTGAAAACTGAGCTCTTTGCATATCAGTTGCTGAAACAGACACTGTCCACAGCTGATGGCAGAGCAGCTCAGCCCAGCTAATTGTGCATAAAGCTTTTCTATGTGGTAAATATTACTTAGCAATGGCATGTCATGCTCTTCCAGCCAGCACAGACTGTATCTGATGCAGTGCAAATTTGCTGGCAAAGCCCAGCTTTATACCAGTACCACCTTAGGAATATGCACAGCTCAGATCTAAGCGTCAAACACCCAGCAGCAGCCCAGGAATGTGGCATGGCCATGTCTGCCTGGGTCTAGGGGCTGGTGCCCAGGGTCCCTTAGAGTAAAACATGTGAAAAACCACTATTCATTGAACTCCTCTCTGCCTGCTCTCCTCTTCCTTTTTCCTCTTCCTTCTTCCTTCACACTGCTCTACTCGCTTCTCTTACCCCAGACACCCTGTACTATACCCTGCCTCCTGCCTAGTCTCACCTCCATCTCTTTCCCTACTTTTTCCCTCCTGCTTCTTTTTTGCTTTCCTATGTCTCATCCCACATTTCAATCTCTTTTCCAGAGCAACTTCCTACACTTAGGCTTTTTGGTTCCCTCTTTTGAACCACTCCAACTTCTACTAGTTGCCTCATTCTGTCCTTCAGCCACCAGCCCATATGAGCTCCTCTCTCTTCCCTGACCCAGAGCTTGTGTCCCTTGTGTGGTACTTCTCACACAGTGCTGGTCCTTCCTTGCTGATCCCATTAATTGGTGCAATGTCCACATGGCACTCAGGAGACATCAGAACAGGTGCCATAGATGTACTTGGACCATTTTAAGCATGCTGGCTCTGACTCAAAGCCAGCAGCATAGTCCCAGGAGGACCAGGGCTGGTGGCACATGCAGCTGGTGGCAGCCTGGGCTGCTCAGGGTGGAAGCAGCTGTCAGCAGTGCTGCAGCCCCCAAACTACGTGGTCCCCATGAAGATCAAGAGGAGCCAGTGATTTCAGGTGCACTGTTTTGGCCCCAGAATGTCAAGACTGAGTTTGCAGTTAGTCAGCTAAGCTGCACTGGTGGCTCAGAGCCTCTAATCACTCCATGCTCCTAATACTGTAACTGCAGATAGTCTTTTATATATAAAGTATAGAAGAGTGACTGGATTTACCAAACTGCATTACACAAGGGTTTAGGCATATGTTCCTTTATTTTAAAATTGTACTGTGTTTATAGCTTATATTTCTCTCCTCATGGCACATTTCTTCATTCCTACTTATGTAAACTTGTATCAGCTCTTTTTCCAACTTATAGCAGTGCAGTTATGACAAAAATAGGGTGACTACCAGCCAAAAAGTTCTTTTTATTGAAATGATTAAAAATATTTATTTACATTCAAAAGAAAGGCATCATGTCTGTATAAAACATTGATTTTAATATCTATTTTCAAAAATCCAGGTGCAGATGTTTATGAAACTTTTTACTAGAAGCTCCTAGTTTATCAAATGAGATGCAAAAATATCTACACTGAAAACAGTAAGCATCTTTCCTAGATATGCAGAATTAAGACAATGGCAGTGTAAGCTGCTTCCCCTTCTTAGAGCCCCCCTTGCAAGCCTGAACACCCTCTCCCAGGTGCAACTTTCAGACACTACTTGGGACGTCATGATGAGTAAAGCAGGACCCAAAAGCATTGGGTGGGACCCAAAAGCAGTGGCCTTGCACCTTCATCCCTGCACGGTCAAGCTGGAGTGGTGCATGGTCACCTTTCCCTGAGAAAGTTTCTTTCTCTGTCAGCTCTAGGGCAGAACTTTGCAGTACAGATTGACCAAAAAAGCTTAATCTGAAATTTACAGATACAGAAAATACCAAGCACCACCTGAAGTGAGCGGTGTTTGCAGCAGGGCCCCGTTGGCCTGGCTGTATCATCGGGGAGACCACACTGGCTGTGTCCCCAGACCACGGGCAGGCAGGGGACAGCAGGCAGGGGACAGCAGGCAGAGGGACAGGTAGCAGGGGACAGACAGCAGGGGACAGGTAGGCAGGGGACAGCAGGCAATGGGACAGGTAGCAGGGGACAGGCAGCAGGGGACAGGCAGGCAGGGGGACATGGCTCCAGTGGAGACCCCGCATGTTGTGCTGGGGGATACAGTGGCACCGGGGGATAGACAGACATCTCTTTTCAGACCTGGCAATGCTGGCTGAAGGTGACATCTCTCCTGGCTGCAGGCCACCACCAGCCCCAGCAGCCAGTCCTTGCAGCCATCACAGGGCTGGCTTGGATTTGGGGAGATGAGGAACACTCCTACAAGCTGTCCTCCATCGGGACCACAGTGAAAGGGGGTACTGGGCAGTCTCTGGGACAATTGGGATTGGCCAAGTGAATCTCCAGGTCTTCAGACTCCATTTGAAATCAGTCTCCTCTCAGTAGGAGAAGGGGAGCAGCAGGACTTTTGCTTTCCTGAAATTCTTGTAGGATCCAGAGAGTGGCTCCATCGCTTCACATGGCTGAGGGCTGCAGCAAGGAGAAGATTACAAACCCCAGATCTTTTGACTTTCCCTCTCTGCAGAAATCCCCCAGACTTCTGGCTTCAAAACAAGTTCACTTCACCTTGTCTGCAGACCAGGGATGGGATCGGAAAGGAAACCTGCTGGCAGGGCGGTGCCGGTGGTGCCGTGCCCCAGGCAGCGACTCGGGACTCCCGCTCCCCCAGGCAGTGCCTTGACCTGAGGCTCCCTCACCGTGTGCTTGTGAGGGCTCTCCTACATGCCGGGGCATTTTGGAGACCCATTTGTTCATCTGGGGAAGTAGATTGGCTGATTGCTTGCTTTTCTTTTTTCGAGTGTAAAAGGAAGCAAAACCTTTATTTCTTTTTTCCCTCAGAGATTATTTATAAGGCATTATCTCTGCTACTGCCAGCTGACATCCTTTGGCGTCACAGCACTCAGTGCACTGAAGATGCCTCAAGGTGTGTCAGTCGTGCCTCACGTCAATGCGCCTTGATGTATCTCTTTGGCTGCAATTGAAAGGTACAGTTTCTAAATCTCCCGGTGACCCGATTTGCATGGATCACTGGTGAGCTAGAATGTAGCTACTCCTTCCCATCGTGTTAATGCAAGTTTGCCTGCCTTCAAAGCAGCCTGGCCTCCGTGTGCCACGCTGAGCACAAACCCAGAGCTCGTGCTTGGCTCTCTGCGTGGAGCAGGCACGGCTGCTTCAGACTTGGTATCTTCCACACAAGTGACATGCTTTAGGTGTTTTCATTGCTGTATCATAGTCCCTTTATTTAAACATTGTAAATTCTTTTGCTTGATAAACATAGGCAGACAGCTGGATTATCTTAATCTTGGGGCTTGCAGTCAGCAAGCACAGTGAATGCTCCCAGGTTGCGGAGGCACCCTCTCCTGCCCGGGTCCCATGGGCCCCCTGCAGCTGAGCTGGGCAGCAGCGCTCAGTGTGTCACCAGGAAAAGGACAAAACACCTGCAGGGGAGCAGCCTGACACCGCTATGGTCACAGGCTGCCTGCCGGAGTGTCCCTGGAGCCAGCCCTGGGGACAGCCCTAATAAATAGTTCCAGCAGCCCTGTGGCTCCCCACGCTGTGCCGGCTGGGCACAGCCCTGTCTGCCGGCACGCTGGGATGGGAAGGAGAGTGGCGGGAAGGCAAACCCTCGGGGGCCCTTCTAGAAGGCCCTGAGACCCAGCTGTGATGGCAGATGGGATTCATGGGCAGCTCCAGCCTCAGGCTGCCTGCAAGGGCAATGCAAATGCAGTGCACCTGCCCGCAGGGTGCAGTGACCTCCAGAGTCCTTTAAAGGACGCCTGGCTGGGGTACAATGTAAACCCAGCGCTGATTTAGTCCAGGAGCTGGTTCTGCTGGAATGAATCATTTAAGCACACAAGCACCCCATGACTCTGCCTCTCATTTCCATGTTGTGGTCTTCTTTTCCCACTCCACAGTGGAAATGATGGCCCGATCTTGGGGAGGAACCACAACACAAAAACGCTAGGAAAACAAGGAAGCATTAGAGGGAATTTCAGTTATATCTATGACTGAACAAATCTGGGTGATTGGCTCAGATCCTCATCAACTTCTTTTGTCATGCATCTATTATCCTCTAATTTTATTTAATAAAAACTGGGTCTTGAAATTAATGCTGCATTAAGAGGTATGTGGCAGCTCACACTATCACATGTAATGTTCCTGCCAAGCTGCAACTGTAGCTTTGTCATGATTCATATTTTCAAACTCCCATTAAAAAGGTTAAAAACAAATTTTCAGTCGTTCAGCTGTGGGCACCTCACATTTTTCTGAGTCTCATTTGCCTAGTTAAAACAAAAAACAAATTCTAGACACACCAAGTTTTTAATGAAAAATTAGTCTGCAATGCAGTCGTGTGGTCCTGTCCTTTTCTGGGGTGCACAATAGGTTCAGTTCCCTAAAATCACCCAGTAAATTCAAAGGAGCCAGGTTTATGACACAGGAGTGAGGGCTATAGGTGGGGACCTTGCTGCCTTTGCCTAGGTCTATCCTTATGTAGGAAGCACTTGCATGTCTACTTCAACAAGGTTAGCCAACTGGGAAGTGAGGATGTGGGCAAATGAACAAGTTACTGCAGGCAAAACAGGGGATGTGGAAGTTCAGCCTCTCAGCTACTGCCCAGAAACTGCTCTAATGTATTCTTTAACCCCCTCACAAATGCACACTCACTTTTCCTCTCCCACAGGGAATAAGATACCTGGCTTTTGCTACAAGGTACTGTATTAAGAGAGTGCAGGTGGACACTTGCCACCACAGAGCAACCAAACTGTAGGTTGATGACACCTTGTCCTGCCATTGGTTGTCTCTCTAAACTCTGGGGCACAAAAGATTAATTTCCCTAAAAGCCCCACTGTAAAAACCCTGATTCAGGTGAGGGAATGGCATGGGAGCTTCTGTGCTCAATTGGCCTTTGCCTCACAGCCACTTGCAGGCAGCAACCTGGTTTGACTAAAATTCTTCAGGTTTCAGCAACAGGAAATTGCAGATGAGAGAAGGCTCTGTAAAGCGCATTTGCACAGTTTCAGTCACAAGCTGTGAAAAGTAGCAGCTCCCCAAGCCCTCAGTTTTAACACTGCTATCAATACTGTTTTTTTCCAATAGCATTGAGATTAATGGAGCATGAGGGTCTTGTTGTAGTAAGCATCCTCCCAATGATGCTCAAGAAACCCATGTCCTGTCTTCACACAGTTTGCTGTCTAAATGTCCCAACAAACTCCCAAGCACCTTACAGTGTCCCAGGCAAACTACAGATGGTTGGGAAGGTGACTCATTTTAGAACCTAGTTTTGAGGTGTTTCCTCTGCCAGGCAGCAGAACAGGCACCCTGAAATGCTCCTCGAGGCCATGATGAGTGCTGTTCAGGGTTCATGAGGGGAGAAATTAGGGTTTTGTCCAGTGCCTTACTCTTTTTCCTTGGCGAGCTCCAGGGACTGTTCTCATACAGGTGCTTGGAGTGCTAGGCAGGAGAAAATCCATGTCCCAAAATTGAATAGGTTTTGCAAGCTGCCCCTGAGGACTTAACACCACTTTGGTTTCCACACTGCTCTCACTGGTAATGTAGGCAGTCTGCAGTAGTATAAAAGCAGGTCAAGATGGTCAAATCAACTACCAGGACTTCCTGCAGCACTGAAACCTGAAAATATATTCCTCTCAAAGCAGTCAGGAGAGGGATGGGTGCATGGCTGATAGGAGCAAGGCTGGCTGGTGTCTGTGCCATGGCTGGGTAGCGATTCTTCCCACTCCCTGAGGACAATAGGACCCATCCTGGGAGTGGACTGGTTTCAATATGGGACTCCCCATCTTGATCCAGTTTGGATGGGTCAAGACATGTTGAGACATGCCCTTTCAATATGCTGCATTTTATTAAAAACAAAGTAGCTGTGGGCCAGATTGTAAAACTAGGTGGGCCTCATTTGTCTGTCCCTACTGTAAGCCAATGAAACCTTCAACATATTCAAACTCTCACCTTTTTACCCATTTGAATGAAAAAGCATCACTAATAAAAGAAAATGACTCACCTAATGCTAAACCTGAGCTCTGTAGATCAGCTTTGATCAAATTCACTGACATTTGGATAACTGCGTTATTATAACTAAAACATCTTTTAAAGTTTTTTTTTTCCAGACGTTCATTCTTTAAAATTTGCTTTGATCACTGTGCATATCCTTTTCAGCAGAAATTTGTCCACAGAGGGTGAATTTTTTTCATTTGTTTTTCATATGAATTCTCTTTCCTTTGTTCATATTTTAAATCAGTGAAGCTACCCTTCAAGCTAGCCCTTACAATAAAAATGCAGCTACTGTGCAGCTTTTAACAACTCATTTAACCCATCTGTGCTTCAATAGTCTTGTTAGAAACCCAACACAATTTATTTATGCAATGAGGCTGATCATGAGGCTTAATTAGATATTTTTTTTAGGATAAAGTAAACATTTCAGAAGGGCAGAGCAGGGAAGTGGTGGTCACTGTCAGGGTGGTCTGACAACACCAATTTGTAATATGTTACAACAGTAGTGTTACAAAATGCTGCACAGAAGGATATTTCTTTCAGAAAGTACTTTTGAATTAGTTCAAGTGCTCCAGTTTCCAAATAGGAGTCACAATCCAAGACAATTAAAATAAATGGAAGCAGGAATGTGTCAGGACAATTACAAATTAAAAGATTGAAATCACTGGAGATGGAAGGGCAAAAATTTGCCTGTGTGTAAGTATGCATCTGTGTATGAAGCTCAACTTTAGATGTTGAGAAGGATAAAGTTTGACTTTTCTTTTTCTATGGAAAAAAATTAACACATCTATGATGCAATAAAATTTAGTTTAGCAATACATAAGTGCATTTGTAACCAATTTTTCCCTTTCAAGCAGGCAGGAAGACTGTGTAAGTTTTAATTTGCTAATTATCATTTATTGTAATTTGACCATGCAGCTGGGGAAGGTGTTGCCGATTGTTCATCAAAGAGGGCGTCTGCCGGGCTCTAGAGTCAAGATAGTCTCATTAGTGGCTTTTCACAGCATGGGCAGAGTTCTTGTTAGAGCTTGTAACAGAGGTGGATTAACCACAAATAATTTTTAAAACTTTGAAGTCTAAAGCTGCAGCACCTTTTGCCGTATTCTAGGAAAAAAAAGCAAGCGCGTTCAGATAAGGTTCGCTGGTGAGATTCTCCGCCTGGCTCGTACCAAGGTGCAGTTTCCACCCTCCCAGGGCTGCCTGCGCAGCCATTTTGCAAGCACAGATTCCTGTAGTCTGACAGAGCGAGCCCTGCGACTCC
This sequence comes from Ploceus nigricollis, assembly GCA_013399945.1. NCBI lineage: Eukaryota > Metazoa > Chordata > Aves > Passeriformes > Ploceidae > Ploceus > Ploceus nigricollis. Next base: position 17,672 of record VXBC01007021.1, read on the forward strand.
GCACGGCTTCTGCCTCCCATCAAACTCTTTATGAGCGCACACATTTCCAAACATCGGGCCCTGCGATCATTAGCTCCACGCCAAGCTTCTTAGGGATCGCTTGTTTTCCCAACACACCTCAGGCTGAGAATTCCTATTAATGTAAAGCTGCTTTAAACAGGAGATAGCCATTTTTTAATGCAGACATCCTCTAATATTTTCATGATGTGGCTTATACCTTAATAGATAGCAGTTGCGGTGCAGATCTGGCCCTGCAGTTGCACAACATATTTGCGGTAATGAGAACCCTTGCTGACATGGAAAATTAATATTAAGAAAATTAATGTAAGGAATATCTTTAATAGGTTTTTATCTGTGTCTAATGCAATTTTGCAGTTAGCAGAAGGAAGGAATTTAGTACCAGGTGAGTAGCCAGCTCTTCAGAAATCATGTTTTGCTGACCACATTTTAAGACCTGCTGTTTTGATTTAGCGCATCAGGAGCAATATCTACTTCATAAACAACAGCATGAAACACCACACTCAGGATCCCGCCTGCCATACTCAGCTGTCAGAACCTTGCCCACAAGAAAGAGTTCCTTGGTACAAATGTTTTTCATGTTGGTGCCCGTTCTGTCTGGGGAAGTGCTTTGAAAGCTCAGAAACTTCAGCGGGGCAGGAGAGCAGCTTAATGCTGCTCAAACCCACCTAGCTGTGACTGGGTGAAAAGACATTATCTTTTCATAAGCAGCAAGTCAAGTCCTTTGGCAGAACAGAAGTAGCTGATTTCCCAATGACAAAGGCTGCTCTTACTTGTTGCATGTGCAAGGACTGTAGTGTTACAGCAATAGGGCAGCGTTCAGACACTGCTCTGCACAAAAGGGGAGGAAATCTTGGATGGGAACCAACCTTCTCTGCCTGCCACCCCAGCCTCTGTTCCCTCTGCTCACAGCTGCCATCCCATCAGAGAACACCAATGTTGGCATCAGCTTTTGCTCAAGGTGATCCATGGTTTAGATGTTAGAGTCTTTTCATCTGTTGCCTGGGTTTCTCTTGAGTAAAAGGAGACTGGCATATTTTTCTCCTCTTTGCTGCAAGGAAGGTAAGTACTGATCCCCTTTACTTCCTGGTGCTTGTGGATGTTAGAGATGATGCAAGCACAAGATATCTGGCATGACATTACAGAAACCAAAGGGAAAAGAATTCTTGGAAGAAACTCTTTTTTTCAATTAAGACAGCTTGAAGTTGTTTTGTTTCATTACCTCCTACCTAAATTTCTTGAAAACAATACTTAGCACAAAGGAGCAATTTCTTGGTAAACACAATGTATTATATGCCATTTTTCAAGGAGTGAAAGGCCCTAACAGCCTTCTGAGTCCTCCCTGAGAGACACCAACTGTGAGAGAAAGGGTTATATTTGATCAATAGGAAACGTGTGTGTGTGTGTGCACAAATGAAAGAAGCAGCAAATCCAATGCTCTTATCTCCCTTCCTTCTTGCATGCCAGATCACCTTTAGTATCAGCTCCAGTCCTGCAGCTGCTGCTTTCAAGCAGGGCTCATCGACACCAGCCCTGGCTGCTGACCTGCTCTGGCTGCAGATTCAGGCCCTGTCTTTCCTCACCCCTTCCCTTCACCCTTTCATTCCCACAACAAAAGGAAGTAGAAAATGAAAGTGAATTGTTAACTGCACTTTTCAGAAATTAAACAGATATCAGAAGTTCTCTGGAAGTGAAAGATGACAATTACTTTCTAAAATACAGCCATAACTATTTTTTAAGAAACCCTCTGCTGTTCATTGTTTCATTACTGAACTGAGGGTGCACAGAGAACAAAGTTTGTTTTATCACAGAAGGGTCTGTCTTCCTGGAAACCCCAACAGACACATAGAGAAATGTTGTTAGGTTGAAGGCGCTATCAAGATTTGGATAGCTAGTTTTGCCCAGATAAGAAATAATTTATTCTTCACAACTAATTCAGAAAACCTTTAAACCAGATTGACTAGCAATGTGTTAATATTCATCATCATCTTGAGTACTGCCAGTTCAGAAATAATACATGAACAAAACATGCTTATAAAATATAAATGTTGGTGTCCGTTCTGTGGTGTGCATGCCTATCTCATTTCTTTTTATCCCCAAATATTTAATATAACTTCATTTTGCAATATGTGGATGGTTAGTTCATAGTTAGTTCATACATAAAAAGTAACAGAGTATTGAAATATTGCCCTTTTTTCCTCCCTGAAGAATGAGGTAATTAAATCAACTTTTTTCAGTTGCCTATGGTATTTTTATAGAAGTTAGATAACACATATGTATATTTGGAGACACACACACGCAAAACATATATGATGTTTTGTGGCTGAACCTGTTGCATTTGTTATCAATAACAGCAAAACAAGGACCTGATCCAATTGCTTTGCATCTTCCTGTCACATTAATGCAGTATAGAAATACAAAAATAATACATAATTATACTCACCATATTACAGTAGAAAGTTTTCTGTCTAGATTTTGAAGTCTATTCTTATCTCTACTAGAAACCACTATTTTATCTTGCTTTAAAATGTTCCTTTTGCATCAGAAAAATTGCTGCTTATATTTGCATAAGCCATTCAGCAGACCGATAAAGATAAAAATGTGCACAAAGAATAGAGGACAAGAGTTTATATCAAACAATACACATCAAAGAGCAGAGAGTTCACTTCCTTTTTGTTACCTCCACCCGTAGCTTTTCACATTAATCAAATCAATACTACATCATTGCTAGTAGCCCCAAATGGCTCATATTAACTCTTTTCTTCTCATTCAAAATGATTTTTTTATTAAATCCTTAACTATCATTATATCAAAATAATATGCTAATAAACATTTTAAATAGTTGATAAGGTAGAACCTTTGCCCTTTTCATTCTTGTTAGGCAGACCCCAAAACAAAACCACATCAAAAGAGAAAAGAATCTGAAATTTCAATTAATCTTAACCAAAGTTCAAGCAATGACAATATCGAAGAGACTTTGTAATACCTAATATCCCCTGACAGTATTTCAAATCCACATTTGAATATAAAATAACTTCTCGCTTGACTTCATTGATCCAGAATTGTGAGTGGAATAGAAACTTCAGTAATTCCTAAAGGCGTCAAAGTGTGATTTGCTCTGATTTCTGCTTAAACTATCAATTTGTCTATATCTGCATTTTGTCTCTTTCAGAAAGCAGAAGGGATTTGTTCGTTCATGGTCTTTAAAAACACTGTCTTATTTTCATTAAGCTAAGCCCACTGCTGATGTAATTCTTGCATTACAAAGGTCTTAATTTAAACCATGACATAAATGCTTTTCATCAGTTGATTTTTTTTTGTTCTTTGTGCCAAATTTCTTGCATTTTTAAAATAAAGAATATGGTGTATAATAACTGCTGCGGGACAGGCTGCTTTATTCTCCAATATGAAAGACAAATGGGGTGTGACATGCATACGTTTCAACATGCAGCACTTACTTCTTCAGGATCTTTACTTTTTCCACTGTTTTCTCAGTAGACTATTTCACTTCCTTTGAATCAGGCCTAACGATAACACCGGATTTGAAGCACGGTTCTCGGCGTTGAGCGCACTGACGGGACCAAGAGGTGAAAAGTGCTTCTAATCTCTCTCCTCTCTCTCTCTCCCTCTCCTCTCCCTCTTCCACTCCCTGCCTTCCTCTCCTTCCTTTCCCCCTCCACTCAAGGATTTGGGGTCTGCAGATGATAATTTACAGAACATTTTGGAAGAAGGGTGGGGATGCATTCCTAACACCCCAAATCCTGGTTTGCATTACACATTAGGGATTTCAAAGCACACCAAGATTTAATCATAATCAGAAAGTAGAGAAATCATTTCTACAACATTCTGCAATACCGAGTCTTATTTTTTTTCCTTTGGTATCCCTGTAACTAATACAACAAAACTGTATTGCCATCATGTCCTACTATTATTGCAATGATCAGTGAGCTGTGCAAATGCATCTGGGAAAACTGCATAATTTGTTTGGATATTATTTTGAGTTTAGGAGCTTGGTTAATTTTCAGATGGAGTGAAAAGACACTAGCTGTTTCTCTGCTTGAATGTGAAAGTACAGAAGAAATTTTCTTGATTAGCATTACTGCAAATGAATCAAGATTACAATGGAAAGGATGCAAATATTTTATTAAAGTAGAATTTTCAACATGTTCCATGCTAACATCAAACCGCAGTGTTAGTTCATTGATCTCCACAGGACAATATTGTCAAATACAGAACAGATTTCGGAAATCTCAATTGAATTTGTGGAAGGAAAAAGATCTTTAAATGATCTTTCTTCATCTATTGCATTTTAGGAGATTTTGACCTGATACTTCTATGTTCGTCCTGGCTTTATACTTTGTCTTTAAAGCAATGGTCTTAAAATTGCCAAAAACAGGATACAGGGACAGGTTGATCTTTAGTCTGTCAGCTTGCTTGTATTATGCAAGAAATTAAATGAAATCGATAAGGTACCTTTTTTACTCTGGTTAAGTATTTGTAATTAATTAATTTTCCATGAGGTAATATATTAATTCTATTTCTTGAATTGGGAACCAAATAAAATTGAAGCTGGGGAAATAAATGTTTTTCCTATGAAATACTTACGACAACAGTATGTTGAATAGTTCTAAATTGCGGATTATATCCATAAGGTTGGATATGATTTGTTCTGTTATTTTATCTTTTCTCTTTTATTCACTTTATTGTTCTATTGCATGAATCTGAGCTGAAGAGAGCAGGGCTATTCTGTAAGGGTGTGTTCATCTTTACATATTTTAAACCTATTTTGATAGATTTATATCAAGACTGAAGTAATTCACTCTGGGAAAAAACTTGGCATCAAAACTTTTAAACACAAGCAGATTTTTCTTTCAAATTTTTAAAAGAAAATTTGAAAATAATTCGGCATGTTCTTAAAGGCAAAGGTTTAAGTCCTGATTCATTTTAAGATGATGGGAGTTTTGCCATGACTTCAGTGGAGCCAGGACTTCCTTCAAATGATGGGAAACAATTACACTTAGCATTTTCAGATGGAAATTTTTGCGCTAGTATAAATTAGAATTGTTTTTTTTCTTTTTTTTGAGGTGGGGGTGTGTATACATATTGTATAATCCATAGAGTGAACTCATCTCTGGATATCTTTCTGTTAAGTGACTGTCTTTTTTTCATTAAGATAAGTAACAGTTCAACATATGTGGTTACTTAAGAAATTCCTCAGGATCTTTAGTGGAGTCTTTTGGGATAAGATGTGAAATCAGCCGTTGTCATTCATGACAAAGATCCCACATAATTTTTCCAAAGAGTTCAGCATGCCAATGAGAGTGGATCAGCATAAGTGATTGTATTTTGCCCATGCATTTTCCATCTGAGGTTTGGATCCGAGATGGAACTTCTGCCTTTCCTGCCCTAAGCTGCCTTCAAGTACCACTTTGCATTGAAGTACCTTATGTTTTTGGCCAGGCCAGGAGAGCTGTGGACTTCATTACCTTGCCTTGCTTCACAGGAAGGCGAGGTTATCGTTGGTGAGATCCTGCTCACCTTAATCAAAGACAAAACCGGACCTCCAGAGAAGTAGTCAGGACTGCTTGTGTGAGGCACCTGCAGGATGGGCCTGGCCTCTCTCTCTCAGGTAAAGCCGTTCCAAAGAGATTTATCGTATCTGTCACCTCTGATTGTGTTCAGATATCAATTATATTAAAGCTATCCAAGGCACATGATACAATTTTTTGTGCAAGGGGTGAGTAGTTCAACCAGACCTACCTTGAAGTTCCTGCCTTGAACCCTCATATCACCAATACTTCTCTGGGGATTTAACCAGACATGTGGGGTCTTGGAGCCAAGCCAGGCTACTATAGACAGGACAGCCCCTTCCTCGTGCCAGCAGGGTGGGACAGTGTCCAGCTCTGTGTTTCAGGATGTTAGAAACTGGACTGGCTCCACTGTCATAGTCTTAGATGTGAGACAGCATCTAAGGCCTTTTTGGGTGTTTCCTGTGGATGTGAGGTTGATGGTAATTCTCTGGTGCAATCCTGCTTATTTACAAAGAATAAATAGCTTTCCTGAACCTTGTGAGTGACTAGCAGCAACATGCAATAACTTTGCCTGGAATCACTGGCCAGCACTTCCAGGGAGTTTTCTCCTGAAAGGGGGCACTGCTTTCCTCTTTGGCTCTGCCATCAACAGTGGCTCAGCTGCACCCTGGCTGTGGTTTCGCCACAAATTTTGTGGATCTTTCTCTCTGTTGCCTGTACACTTCACATTGTCTGGGCCAGGGAAGGCTGGGCCCCTACACACTGCAGGTGCATGGGCTGTGCAGCCTGGGGAGATCAGAGCTTCCACGTGTCTTCTTCTTCCACAAAAATGCTGTGAACCTGAACAAACTGGGTCAGCACCACATTATGGCCATGTCCTCCCAACCCAGGCACAGATGTGACGGAGCTGGCCTCGGTGTGCGTACCCTGACTGCCTGCCCTTCCCAAACTCTGGCCAGAAAGCTAAGTGACAAGTGTCACCTAACTGTCCAAATAAATAGTTCCTTTTGAGCTCAAGTGTGTACCCTACCGTGCTCGTGATGAACAGGCAGCATTACAAACTCTTGAGAATGCAAATGCTGACAGTAAGCACTGAGGTGAGGCTGAACAGTGCGCTGGATATGGCTAAAATCAGTGATTGCTCTGTGAGAAAACACAGAGCCAAGAGAGTGAAATGCTGGGCTTTTATTCCTCCACAAATGGAGGAAGAAATAAAAATGGAGTCCCTGTGTGTCTTGGCTGTTGTCTGCATATAAATGTACTATTGCAGTGTGTAGCTGCCTCCACGCATACACTTTCATCATGACATTAATTTCAACCTTCTGTGGGGAATAATTACTTTACATGTTAATACTATCAGTAGTTTGCACTATTAACATTCTATTATGCTCCCATAAAATCCAATGAAAATTTCATGGTTAGAATAAATAACTCTACATCCCCAATCTAAATCTATGCATGTATGACCAAACAGCATTTTTTGCTGCTAGGATGAAGCATTTCCTAGGATTTTAGAAGATTTTTTTTCCCAGCAGCATGCAGTCCAAAGCCCAACGTTGATCCAACAGAACCTGGATGTTGCAGGGACTGCCAGGCAGCCCTATCACAAGTGGATATTGCCTTGTGCTGCTGTCTTTTGTGATACAGCTTTTATTCCACAGTTATGATCTGTTATGTTATGTCTGTGACCAAATACACCTGGTTGATGCATTTGCAGTTTCAGTTAAACACATAAGGGGTTTAACAGTGCGATGAGAACTTGCTATTTCAATTTGCATAACATTTAGTATATGCAGAAATAACATGCTTCTGTGCATCTCCGATCTTTTAAGCATTGTAGCCTTTTTATTTTGTTGCTCAGAGTAAACACTGGGCTCTGTGTATCTATCCTGCTCTCCATCTGGTATTCTGATACTGCAAGCAGTAGTAAAGGTGGGGCTACAGACTTCAAAGATACTCATACGTCTTGAAACTAAGCACTGTGCTAAACTCCCTTTAATGCCTCTGTGGGAAAGTGTCTCCATATGTCATCCCATGTATTTTCTTTGCTATTTAAAGTATTGCTTAATAGTACACTAAGCTGGTGGAAAACTATTTGCTTTGTTGGGTTAGTTCTACTCAGGCTTAATGCAGGGCTGGGTAAGCACCAGAGCCTGCACACGGGAGCGAGTGGGACCAGGAGCAGCTGGGGTGGGAGGAAGAGGGACTGGGGCGCCCAGCAGGAAATGGGGTTTCCATTGCTGGGAGGTGGTTATCAGTCCAGCTGAGGGGACAAATCCTTGGCTGGCTGGGAGGTGTTGAGGCAGGGGTGTAACTGGACTTGCACTTCATCAACAGCACAAACACCCTGTGGGTAAATGGGGTCTGTATCTCTGAAGTATTTTCAGACTTTGTAAATCCCCATCCCTATCTCCTTTGCTTAAGTCCTACTCCTTTTGGACTGTTCTTCCCAACTCTATGCTTTCTCTCTCATCTCAGCAATTGGAGCACCTTCCTGCAATCCTGTCATCATATTTCTTGTCTTCTCTGTCTTCTGTGATTCTCTCAACTCTGTAATCACTCTTTTAACAAGCCCTCTGGAAACTCCTTCTTACATTCCCTTACTGATTTTTGAAGGGCTCTTCCAGGCTTTGGCTTTTATTTCCTTCCCTGGTTTCTCTACACTTCATCTCTGGACAACCTCCTACCAGAAACAGATATGTAGAACTCATTATTGTGCTAGTGAGTCATAGACCTACTATGCATCTCCTGCCACGTCCTCCTGCTTTCCCTTTGTCTACTTTTTGAAAAAAACCCATCCTTTCCCATTTCTTAAATCTGGGCCACCACACATTCAGGAATGCAGAAGTCATGAGACCAGAAGGACAGTCACTCCTTTTTTCTGAATGTTTATCTGGACCTTAAAGTCAACTTCCTTTAGAGCCATGATTTTTTAAGTTTGGGGTTGTTCCCTCCTCGTTTGTAACTACAGACCAAATGCCATGTAAGAATTTGTCTTTCTTAGAGATGTTATTTCTTTTTCTCCCCAGTACATGGTGACATCATTTGTGTCTTTCTAGTTTCTGTGGTTTTGTAGAGGCAGCAACCAAGAAATTTCCCTCTGGCCATACTTTAATACCACTTGGGCTACTGTGTGCTTTCTTGGTTGCTGCCCTATTTCTGCAAGATACCCCAAGCAAGAAAGGGTTTAGAGGTAGGTTCCTGAAAATGAAAGTGATAAGACTGACTTTTCTATCTTCCAGTTCATAGTCTAGTTATCACTAACTTCACTGTTTTACCTGTGCTGGTGCAGTGGTCAGGACCCCTACTGTTGCAGTAGGACTTCTCTTGTGCAAGTGAAAGAGTTAGTGAAAGTCTTTGTGGACAATGTGTTTGATCCAGCCCCAAATATCTCCTCTATGCTCTCCCCTCCGCCTTCCTGCCAGATGTGATCAGGGTGGCCAAAGCTTTTGCATGAACGCCCTTGGTACAATCCTGCCTGCTGTTACACAGTTTAACCCCTTACACAAGTGGCTGCACTCAACCCCATATGCAATTTTTTACTTGCAGTATCCCTGGAGGAAAAGCTAGAAGACTTTAAATGCAATGTTTTCACTGGAATAAAGGTGATCTTTCAAAGGTGACTTTTTAAGAGATGGTAGAAAACGTCAAGTCTTCTGCTAGGACTTAACTGTAATATGGCATTGATATGGTGGATGGTATTGTCAAAAAATAAACTGCAATCCTAAAGGATGTATGCGGCCAGCAGTTACACTTATTCCAAGGTCTTTCTTAAAATCATACTTTTCATGAACCATGCATGACTCAAGCTTGCCATATAGGAGAACTGTTTTATCTCTCCCTCCAGTTACAGTATTTATAACAAAAATAGATATCACAGTATATATTTAATATAAATATATATAATTGTATTTTCCAAAGACCTGCACTTATGTAAAACTACTTTTGACCATCAGAAACTGAGTGCCCACTACATGTTACCCAAAAGACTTCATAGCATTGAAAAAGTCAGGTCTTACACCTCCTCATGAGGCAGCCTGGTATGGCGATGTGAGAACTGCTTTTCATTTAGGAAGGCTGAAGAAGAAGGGATTTGAGCAAACTAACTCCATACATTCAGGACTAGAAAAATGCTGGTCCATAAATTAAAACTTTTCAGAGAAATCAAATTCTACTCAGTTCGTTGGAAGCCCAACTCTGTTTCCAGACAAAGGAATGAGCACAGTTGATGTCTCCACATACAGCTTTTTGAGTTTGGAAATTCAGACATGAGAGAAAGTATCTCTCTGATTCTTCTGTAGAGGAACCATTTTCCCTGCACTGATGTGAGCTGGGCTGTACCAGTATAAGTGAGAACAACACTTGACTTGGCCTTGTGCTCATGCTTATAATATTGCCCCTATTCACAGAGTGGAAACTTGCTGAATTTTTTCCATTAGGAGGAGAAATTGATGATAGGAGTCAGGAATGTCTTTGGTTTATTTACAAAGCATGTACTCAGAATCTTGTTTCTCTGAATGCAGCAGAAACAAACAACAGGCATTTTTCTTACTCAGAGTTTCCAAGCCCGACTCTGTAGTGCGGCGTGTATTCCACAGAGCCGTGCTGCTCGGGCCTGGGCCCCTGGCAGGGCTCTGCTTCCCTGGCTGCTGCTCCTGCAGGGCACTGAGGTGAGACATGCACATGCACATGCACATGCACACCCAAGGCCTCCCTCCCCACATCCTACCAGCTGGCTTCCTAACCCCCACATGCCACGGGGGATCCTGGTCAAGCCCAGCCTTTCTCTGGCCGAGCTCTGTCACAGTCCAGGTCGCATCTTCTGTTGTTTCCAGCCTTCCACTCCTGAAGGGGCTGGAATGTTCTTTTCATTGAACTTGAGGGACAGACATGTGCTGTTGCTTTTCGGAGGTATGTGACTGTAGGTTGAAAAACTGCACTGCCATGAGAAGCCCGGATAGATGCATCCCACATGTGCACATGCACACACATGCACCCTCCTGCATGCACACATGCAGAACCTCCAAGCCTTTGGAGGAGCTGAGTAACATGTAATGTAACAGGATTCTAAAATTGTTTCATCGTTGTCTAAATAATTTATAATTTTCAGTTCCTTTATTGCAGGCCCAGTTCCACACAAGTTTTACAACCAAACAGCTTATCTCAGATCTGTGGCATGAATTTTGTCAAAGGGAAATAGGTAAATGACAGTGAAAAATTTTGACATTTTTGAATGCCTACAACAAGAAAATGTTCTCACATTTCAAACAAGGGCTAATTTTTATGGCATTAAGCCAGTCACTCTTGAGCTCTGCTGATCACATTTTGATAGGAGGGTGCAATGGATAATGTAAAAGATTTTTCATTCCATGAAAAAAATTCCCCAATAATTTCAAACTAAAAAGGTGGAGATGATGGGCGGGCAGAGTTACATTGTGCTATATTTCTCAGTGTACAGTCTTAAAGCTTTTTTCAATCTTTAGTAATATTTACTTGTAGCAAAGAACATGAGAATGGTTGTAAGCGTAAGTGAAGCTAAATGCAGACTCTCACCAGAGCCCACTGCACAGAAAGTGGAAGGCCGATAGAAGAAAATGTTCTCATGGCACTGTAGCTTTGTAGTATTTCCCTCCTTTCTTCTCAGGACAATCTGCTTATAACCTGGATGGCACAAAGGTTCCCTTTTTCTCTGATCTCAACAATTTCCTGATCTCTGTAATTTGTGAATTTTCATATGTAAAATTGATCTGATTAATTCTATTTTAAGTACATGTACAATTCTAAAACAACTTAAAACTATTGCTAGGGTGGGATAAGCATTAAATTGATCACATTTACATCAAATAAGAGAATAGCTAGTAGTTTATGAAACAGATCCTTTGAACCTGATGTTGGACCAATGAGAAAGGGCTGTTTTCAATGATTCTTTTCATATGTTTATTGGATGCACACACTGCTTATATCTGTCAATAACACTGAGAGCTATGACTAGATAGGGCAAAATAAACGTTTTTAAACATGAACAGACTGCATTGGTAGCAGTGGAATGCATCTAGTTAGCTAAAGACCTTGTCCTCAGGCGCTGAAGGGATCGTAATTACAGTTGCAACTCCACCTTCTGGCTTATTTTGCTCTAAGGAGTCCAAGATTTTGGATCTTTTATTTGAATAAATGTGGATACTTCCTTCAGGGTTTGAAAAAGGGAAAAATTGACAGCTACATTCCAAAGAAAGCTTAGCTGGATGGAAAATGACTGCTTGCAATACTAATGTGCTCTTTGTTTAGTGGTGCAAATCATTATCATCACTTTTAAAATGTGTAACTAGAATAAACACTGAATATGAAAGCAAAGTTGAAAGCAAAATCTTCATGAGCTGAAGATTTCCATATGAAAATAAATGCATATGTGTGAAATCGTTTTTTGAACAACCTTCAACAAGTGTATGGGAAAAATACTGTGGAAAACTCTTCTCACCAGAGGCATTTGGGCTACTTTAAAGGAACACACAAAGGGTAAATTAATCACATGGGGATGGAGAGTTAAAAGATACATCCTTGACTAACTTTGTTCTTTGATAGCAAAGAGTCTGAAGTTTTCCATAGTTGTCTCCATATTTGTAAAGCTAGGGTACTGCCTCAGACACTCTTCTATACTACAGACAGTATAGTATTTTTAACATATAGTATTCCTCTTCACCACACTATCTGTAGCAATCAATTTTGTGATTACTCTCAATGGCTTCAGAACAACATTCAAACTCATATGTTCCTGGTCAGGAGGGTTTTAAACATACAACTCTCTTTTTAAAAAAGAATTATACACAGATTTGGTTATAAACATCTTCTTTCTGCATCCTTAGAAATAAATAGAGACTCGGAGTCATACGCAGAATTTAATGGAAAAAAGCTATAACCCTGTGTAAAGACAAGCACCAGCAGTGGAACAGTGATAAATGAAGTTGTTCAGGCTCCCTGGCATGTTGATTTTGTGGAGTACGTTTTACTGAAACAGTTTCCATATCATGTTTGGCCTCATGAATGTTCAGTGGTAGAGGCCAAATTCTGTCTTCAATCCAATCTCTGCAATTCCCTTCAACCACGTTGCAGCTTTCATCTGTTTTCTTGCATCAGATTCTTTCACAGGAGTTGAGCTGTGCCAAGCATCTTGAAGTTGTATTACCAAGAATGTTTCAAGCACAAATCTCTTAGCCTCATCACTGAACACAAGTGCCTTTGCCCAAGTGCAGAAAAGGTTTCTTTGCCTTGAATTCAAGGAAAAAAACTGGCAGCTTTTGCACCACTTTGAGTCAAGATCTTGGCCTTTGAAGGTGTGGCATAAACATAGGTGTTGAACCAAAGCAGGATTTGGACTGTGGAAGAGGAATCAGTGTCTGTAGGAATCTGTGAAATGTTTCTGTGTGAAGAGAACATTCTCCAGTACGTCCCTAGACTGGCCCATCCTCAGGGCTTGGGAAAAACAGCATCTCGATTTTCTCCACTACAACCCACATTCACAGACTGAAATTATAGCTGTGCCTTGGTCTGAACGGTTTTCACCCCCTCCGTCCCTGGGGTGTCAACCCTTTCCCTTCTTGTGAGCAGAAATTAATGGGAGAGGAGGGGAACTTTTGTTAGTTTTGGCTCAGGGCTGGCTGGAGCACTAACAGGCTGACCAAAGTGTCAAGATCTCCCCAGAGGAGAAAGGACTAACCAAAACAAAAACCCCGTGATGAGCAAAATCAAAACCAGGCAGGAGTGTGAGATTTGAGGGCTCTCATATAGATCAGGAAGGTATCAGGTGACCACACTGAGCAGAGGACTCCAAAAAATGCTCAGTAGGCTGCAAGTATGTGGTATACCACTCACTTTTTTACTTTTCCTTCACTAGACTGCTGCACCTTGAGAAAAAGCCTTTCCTGCACTCCCCTACCCCACTGCACCCGGCAGCAAGCGTGTGCTCGAGGGTCACGGCCCTCTGCTTCTGTCCTGCTCCCTGGCAAAGGGCCTGGCTGGGCTCCAGGGAAAGCTGCTTTCCTCTTCTTGCCAGTACCAGAACAGCCTCTATCTAAACCTGGAAAACAAGAGAAGGCTTTTTGCCGTGTTACCATGTCACCAATCCCAGTGTAGACCAGTCAGTGCAGGAACACTGCCCTGCTGGTTCTGGGACATTTAGCAGGTCATGGGCTGGTTTTTGGGGTGCTCAAGCACATTCCTAACTGGAGCCTCTTTCAAGAGAAGGTTCAGTCTAGGAATGGGAATGAGTGGGAGATGGAAGGAGGAAGCCAATGAGAAAAAGCAGCTGAGGAATAGCAAGGAAATGCAGAAGGTATTTTGTCTTTCCCTGCTGCAAATGGGACCACTTCACTTGAAGAAGAAACATCTAAGAAATAATTAAAAAATCATGTCTCAAAACAGTTAGGACTAGTAGACATCAGTCGGGGGAAATCTGTCTTTAAGTTTGAGACTCTGGAACTGTATTTCTATTGTGTTTGAACCAGTTCAGTCAACCCCACTTAATTTCTATTGTTGAGGGAGTCTAAAATAGGCAGGAAAATATGAAAAAAACAAAGTCTACTGGAGAGATATGCTGAGAAAGAAAAGATCATTTTGAGAAGAGGGCAAAAAAAGTGGAGAACTCACAGGAAGAGTATAGAATGTACCTAGTGAAGCAATTTGGGGATTTTTTTGGTTTTGTTTTTTGCTTTTCCTTCTTTTTTGTTTTTTCTTCTTTCTTTTTTCTTTTTTTTCTTTTTTCCTTTTCCCTTTTTTCTGTAGAGAAGTTGTCATCAGCTTATTGTAACCATCCACCTGTACAGTAACTATAAATACACTGGGCATACCAAGCTAATCTTCTGACTTCTCTTTGCGTCACCCTTATGGGGAAAATGCCACAAGAGAAATTTATCTGACATGCTGTCATTTCTCTTTGAATTTTAAACCTGTCCAAAATGAAAAAGTGAAGCAGTTTGTTTGAGTTGCAGAAGGGGTTTTGGCTTTCTCCCCATGAAAATATGATTATAAATTCCTCCTGCATTTACTGTTGGCATATTATAAACAATTGAGTCCACTGATTACTGGGTTATATAAGAATTTTCATGTTATTTGAGACCTAATTCATCAGGTGCCCTATGAAAGTGACATAGATATTTTTTAACATCTAAAATTCAAACTCAAAGAAACTTTTTCTGTTCTGTGAGATTTTTATTATTAGCCTGGGGAAGAGGAAAGAAAACTGTGGGAGTTCTTGCCTCATACACCCAAGATGATTGCTTTCAGTGCAATTTTTACCCATTTGCAGCTGGCCTGTGAGTATTCCTGCTCTGTGACAGTGTTGTCCTCATCCAGATATTCAAAAATTTCAGTGTCCTTATTTAAACCTCTGGGGTTTGGCCTCTGCCTTTGATTCAAGATTTTGAGAGTCTTGGCTTCTATCCCAAAGCTTCTTGGTGAATTATAGGGCTTGAAAGAAGCTGCATTTTGACCACAGTATTTTACCTTAGTGTGGAACACTGAATTATCTGTCAGAGATGGGGAAAAACCATGGAAATTAATGTAATCCACTTATTAGTTTATGGTCACAATGTCCTCAAGGGAGTGTACCAAAACCAGAATGCTGAATTTGGTATTTCTGTGAGTTAACAGAAAAATATGACTTCCCATTAACTGTATGCCCAGCAGTGCCTAAAGTTCTGATAAACTCATCAAAGACGCAGAGCAGTCACATACAAAAATATTCCTGTAAGACATATTACAAGTAATTTTTTTTTGGGGGGAAAGCTTTCTGAGCTCTTCAAAACACAATTGTAGAAGAGATTATCTATATGAGGATGACCCAGCTGAAGAATGTCTTTTCAGAAAACATTACTACCCACACAATGGAATACATAGTTCTATGCATTCTATTGTATTCTATGGTATTTGTCATATTCTGACATATTCTTACTAACTATATTTTTGCCTATTACTGCTATACTGAGGCAAACCTGTATCTCACCGATTTGGGTAGGTGAGAGTAAGGATGTTGTAAACTTCCTTTTTCTGCAAGTTTCTCATAGGTTTAAAGGTTTCTTTAAAGAGAAAGCAAAGCATGTACATTTTGTAGTTACAGCAAGTGGACTCACATTGTACCTTAAGTCCACTTCAGCTTGATTATGAAAGGAACCTTGTTATTAATACAAGAGATTCTCTCAGTGAACTAGCAGTCTTCACTCTTTCAGTTTGACTTGTCAGTTATGGGACCAGTTTTCTGATATAAGGACATTTTCCTAGTCGGAAGGCTGTGGAGACCATCATGTTTTTCTGCTGGACTCATGGAACACCCATCAGTATTTGAACCTTTTTAGATGACACTGGATTTTCAACATACAACAAGCTCATACTGCAAGATATTTAGAATGGATACTATTCGATAAAAGTGAAAGTGAGACATAATGTAAAACTTCTTAAACTGATAGTTCAGGAATTGATTACTCATTGATAAGAGGCTCATACAGCAAAGTAAGAACACACTGAAGAAGAATGTTATTAGATGAATTTCTACAGCAGGATTTGTGACCCACAACATTAAAAAAAGCAGCAAATCCTGTGTCCCACCTTTGGTTCCATTATCAGCCATTTAATGGCATTGTTCATAAATATAATCATTATTTGTACAACAGTGTCACTTAGAAGCTTTAAATATGAGACCACAGTTGAGTCATTTCATCTCCAGGATTCAGTTTCCCAATCTCATAGTAATATTTTAGAGCCATGTTGTTAGGAAGGCTTAGCAATGTTTGCTGAGACCTTTGAAGAAATGAAGCAACGTATTAAGATATAATGAGGGTTGTTATTTTTAAAAAATCGTAATTTTTTTCAAAAGCAAACTATTTTGGCAATGTAATAAAAGGCAGGAAGAAAGAGGGAGTGTAGGACTGAAGACAGTATGTTCATTTTTTTCCTCACTAAACAGTAAACTCTTTAAGGAGCACTGTATACTTTTCATTCTCATTGTTCTATCACCCAGCCTCTTGCACTCAAGAGCGGTCATTTCATATCTGTATTTACACTTCTCAAACCATAGTCCATGCTCATGCTTTTCAGCACTTTATACATTTATTTAAGGATCAACTTGGAGCACTTATTTCTCCTATTGAGAAAACACATCACATTCACACATCACAGCCTGCAACTGCAGAAGTACTATAAATCATAAAGTATCACTGACATTCCCCTTTCATCTTCTGATAGATGCTCTTTTTAGGTGTTTTGCCTTTATTTAGGTTGCCTTGCTACTTCTTCCTTGGGATTGAAATACATCATCTTTAATTTCTTTTCTCAGCCAATAGATTTTTTTACTCCTGATAAAAACAACAATGTGATTGTAAGTTATTGGTGTATGCAAGTCTACTCATGGATCTTTGGCAATCAAAAACTATACCACAAAGTCAACTCCTTTACCAAAAGGCAATGCCCATATCAAAACCATTAATCTTACATTATGTCTTATCATAATATATTTCCTGTAAATTTTGTTTGCCTAAGTATCAGTTTGGGAATGAAAAACATGAAGGTACAACTCAAAGCATGACATTTGTGCTATGAGGGAGAGGATAAAATGCTTTCCATGGTTTTAAGCTGACTCTGCTTTCCATGGTTTTAAGCTGAATTCAAGTAGTATAAATTAAGTGTTCAAATGAGAGGAAAAAAAGTAATCCAGTCTAAAGAAAAACACATAACACAGAAGAGACAGTATCAGAAATAGAAGGGGGATGTCTAGAGGAGAGGCCAGTGGGAAATTTCATAGGCAGACAGAAGTGGGATGAGATTTGGAGTGTGGTACTGTAGACATGTAGTCAGGACCATTAAAATAAAAGAAAAACCTAAAGAAGATGTTATTAGTTTTGAGCTCTGCTGGTAATTCTGCAGCATACTTAAACTTCATACACAAGTTGCTGCTTGTTGGCTCATTAAGTTGATCCACTTGCATTTTTAATCACCTCTATTGCTGATGATAAGCATGTAAATATTTTGTGGCAATATTTTGTGACAACTACTTCCCATCATTGAAAATATGATCTAGCTCTGACGAAAAGGTGATTAATGAGACTCTGCAGCTCTTTTGAAATTTCTTTTGTTATGACTACAAAAAATAGAAATGTAATTTAAAAAAATATGCTAATTCCTGATGAACTTTAAAAAAATAAGTAACAAAGAGTCTGATTGAGACAGTTTGGGTAAATTTAGCTGGTGTGAATCAGTGGCTAACATGAAACTGCTGGATTTATGGAATTCCACCAAACTTCTTTCTGTTTTCTGTTTAAAGTCACCATTAAGTCCATTGCTTGTTTTTAACTACTTAGTTTCTAAATGCTTTACATTACTTTAAATGATTTGCTCTGTGAATCTGGTCACAAGATCCTGCCTGGACCGTGCATGAAAAATATGCTGGAGATAAACTGTTTGTCTTTCTGTCTAATAACAAAAGGTTCAGCCCTGTAAATAAAGTTAAGAGAGTCTATCTGGAATAGGAATTTAGCTCATTTTAAAAGCCACTTTCTGAAAAGATTCATTTCCTATCTCTAAAGGTGAAATGGGCTCCTCTTGGATTAGAAAATACTGTCTTCTTCAATGTTTGCAGGATTATGTCTCCACTGTGTGAACCCAATATTCACAGAGGATTGTGTAATGGTAAAAGTATTTGCCTGGAACAGCCAGCTTTATGATTGACTGATTATATTCTACTGAAGATTGAAGTGAAGATAACATTTTCAAAAGAAAAATATTGCTGGCACTTGACTACCTGTTCTGTACAGCATTTATTCGCACTTGTCAACTAACCAAAATAAAACCTTTAATACTGCCAATTTGTGACCTTCTCTGCTGTAAAATACTCTGTTACTAAATCAGCACTTCTCTGCTGCCTGTGTTTGTCTTAAACCTTTTTGTGAAACAGTATCTACCCCCTTAGAGCCATTTACTGCTCTTGCTGTGTACGCAATGAGAGTTCTGTGCAAAGATCAAGGGGACATTAGGTGTAGTTACATCCAGGTGATAGTGATGCAGGGTTTACTTTAGGGTTGCTCATTTATTAGGATACATGTTGTGTGTTCTTACTGAAAGACAGCTCAGCGGTATTGGAGCCTGAACTCATTGTTCTCAACATTTAAACACTTTTTAGGCTCAATAGTTGGGAAGAACTGGGTAAATGTTTTGAGGTGTTTTAAGGTAATGAGTGAAAGACACATGAAACTAGAGTTATGTTTTACCAGCTTAATACAGCCATAAACTCTACTGCCTGATTTATAATGAGAAGATGTTACATTTCTTATAATAATCTGTGATGAATAGGAAGTGTTTTTGCCTATGGCTATATTGTGCTAGGGTCTGATTATATCAGAGCTCATAAATGAAAAAGTCAGAAGGGGCCACGGTGATCATCTGGCTTGGCCTCTTTTATAATACAAGCCATGGGACTTCCCTGAATTAATTCCTGTTTGAACTGGAGCAAAAGTTTAGAGAAGCAGCCAACCTCAATTAAAATATTTCCAGTGATGAAGAGCCCACAGCAACCCTTAGTGAATTGTTTCAAAGAAAAACTATCTTTGCCCTTACATTTTTGAGCCTTATTTTTATTTTGAATTTCCCTTAATTCAGCTTCCAGCAATTAAATCTTATTATGCCTTTGTCTGCTAGACTAACTCTTATTTATCAAAATCATATTCCTGCCATAGATACTACAGTCTGTGATCATCTCAACTCTTAGCCTCTTCTTTTCTAAAACAACACATGAAACTCTTAGAGTATGCTATAAAACTTTTTCTAGTGGTTTAATCAGTCCCATGGCTCTTCTTCATAGTCTGTGTAATCCCTTAGCATCCTCTATGGATTGAAAACATGAAGAATGGTCTGTAGCCCATCATGAGTTCTACCAATGCTAAGTGTAGCAGCAACATCATCTTCCTTGCTCTTCATGCATGCTCCTGGATCCCTTGCATCCCTTCTGGCTGCAGTGCTCATTGGGAGGTTATATTCAGGAAGTTACTGACCATCAACGTTTAGAGGTTAAATCAAAGTTAGAAATGTACTGAGTAACTTAGAAGTAAAAAAAAGAGAAATACTTCAGAAGATATTTTAGCTTCCTTATGTAGGACCAAATTATATCCAAGCTGAACATATCTGGACACAGATGCAGGAAAAAATTCCACTCACTTCCTGCCTCTCTTATATGCCTATGTATGTGGTTGTGTGCAATAGCTTTAATGGTTAGAGAAGCAAGAGGGTTGAGCTTCAGGTGCTCCACTCCAGAGCACATCAACTGGTGAAGGGAAGTGAGGAGAGAAAGAGGTGGGGGGCCCCACCCACAGCAGAACTTGCTCCCCTTCTCTCCACAGTGCTGTAGAGGTGGGCCAAGGGGAGGGACGTCCTCTGGCATTCCCTTCCTGAACATCACTAGTCCCAGAAGATTGTAAGGAAGGAGGACATGGAGAGACAAAGAGGTACCTGGAAGTGGATTCCTCCAAATCTACTTGACTGCGAAAGCCCAGGTTCATTCAGTTTTTAAAGCAAGGGTGGCGAGACAGTCAAGACCATTCAATAGCCTAGCAGTATTCCTTCAGCCTTGCATGCTGTCTTCTCTAACCAGCTTCCTCAAAGTAATTTACACTTCATCTTGGAGAATGACTAAGCATCCTCACACCACTTTAGACAGTATCATCAGTAGTTTGTGTAACTTGCACAGCTACCTATGCAAAGCAGCCACTCACCCTAGGAGATTAGTGAAGGTTATGCTAAACCTCCTTCCTGTCTATAAACTCTGTTGTTACATGAAATACTTATATAAAATATCACGTAGGTATTGTTGCTGATGCTTCCTTTGCCTTTATTGTGGCAGCATAGGTGGGTTTTCAGTTTATAAATACTGCTGATATCAGCCAACAGTACAGGGTAAAAACGGACATGTTTTATACAGTAAATTAACTTGTGACAGTGTCCCCATAGGAACTACACTTATACTAATGTTCCATTTACTGCATTTATTTAAGATACCAAAATTAATTGCAACTACCACAGCCAATTTATGTGCTTAGCATTCTGTTACACACCCTTGAAGTCTGAAATTCATTAACATCATACATATTTTAACACACTCGTCTGTCTCTTTCTCTTTCCTTAACTGTGTGTAGGATCTAAGATATTTTCCTCGGGGCTTGGAGAGGTGTTGCTCCACACTGTGCTGTAGCACAGGGTCTTAGATATACCCCGTAGGAGTTTAATGAGTGTTTATCTTCTGATAGTGCCAAGAGGCTGTCTTGCAGTCAATCCTTCCGGTGGCTGTAGTTTCTCAATGCAGTGCTGATCATATCTTAGTGAAGGTGGATCTTACTCTCCATCATAGCAATGTCAATGACTCAGTGTTGTAATAATGTCTCAGAGAAACATATGCTTGCCCACTGCCATATTGTATCAACAAGAATTTCCTTTTTCAATGCCCTGAATTTTTTCAACGTTACAGTTTGTTCTGGGGAGATCCCCAGCTACAAAAAAGTCTCCTGCTTAGTAGACAGTCAGGTTTTTGGTTGTCGTGAATTCTCATCTTTTCACATGCACTGTTCTTCCTCGTCCTCTCAACATCACTAGTGACAGTGGTGGTGGGGCTGTGAATGCAGAAATATGCAGACAACATTGTGTGCAGCAGCAGGATGTTGTTCAGGCTCTTGGTACCTGTATTTCTTTATCCAGGAAGGGCTGGCTGTATTTTTTCTTTGCCTTTTGCAGAGACAGGGTCTCACACTCTGTTGAGGTCATTGCAACCACACAAGCTAACACATTCCTGGGTTAAGTTACCATCTATAAGTTGGGAAACAGTTCAATTCACAATATGCAGCTCGAAAATAAAGTAATATGTGCTAAATTTACACTCAGCTGTGACAGTGCTTTAACTTCACATTTACAAGAGATGTACAAATACTTACAATCTTCTAGCTCAAAATTGTAACTTTTCGGTGCTTTTTCTCAGAAGGTCCATTCCTACTATGCTCCAAGGCCTGCTAGGGATGCTGCAGTTTTTCATAGTGTCTTTTGCTGTTTGGACCACATTTCCCCACATGTCTCACATCTGCTTACCAGGTTCCTGGATATCCTTGATATAGTTTAGCCAGTCTGCTGTGCTCTCCAGATACAGAATTCTCTTCCAAAATAGCTCCGTGTTATTCTTAAGAGTTTCTATTTTCAGTCATCCCACTGCCCTTACATACACTTTTGTGCCCAATTTGTCTTGATAGCTCCAATATTTTTGAGAAGCAAGCAAAATTCTTCCCTGATGTCTGGCTACCCTATCAGAAATCTAGACACAAGCACTTGTAAATCTTTGTCTTGTGAAGTTAGTTTTCAGATATTTTCCAAATCCCTGTCTTGAAACCATCTGTATAAGAACTAAAAAAAAAAAAAAAAAAGGGAAAACTACCTACTTTGCACATATATTGGGCAGAAGCTTTTTTAATATCCCTGGTTAAAAATGGTATATGACTGGATTTTCTATCTGTAAGAGTACTTCTTGCTCATTTTCACTGTTTTCATGCTGCAGGAATTCTATGGCTAAAAATTAATTCTTGTTATACAAAAGTAGAATTGCTTTGCAGAGTCAGAAGCTTTTGTTAAAAGTTGTCTATGACTTTTTACATCTAAACTTACACACACAACTCTATGGCCAAACACTCTTCCAAAAAAGCTATGGAATATTTCTGTCTTCAATGCAATGCCCCAATTCTGTTTCAAGTGCATCATGTTATTTACTTGCTTATTGATTTTAGTGATTGCATTTAAAGGTGTGAGATGTGTTTCCTGATAGATGTGATGGCAGCATTATGCTGAAGTTTCTTTCTATAGCACCTTTCTTCAGCAGCTGCACCAAGGGTTTCCTATGCATTCAAGATTCTTGGAATAAATATCAATAGATATTTTTATAATCTAATAAGAGAAATGAGAGAAAATAGTAATGAAAAGCATAAATATAAGTAATTTAAATATATGTAAATAAGATGATAAGAATATAAAATGAGAATGTAATGGAAAAAAGGAGACAGCAGTCAGCCTTTTTCTCTCCTCTGCACGTCCTCCTCCTGGCTGCCACCGCTCCCTGGGAGTCAGATCTCGTTAGCATTGTCTCCACACTGAGCCCAGCAGTGATCCCTCAGCTCGCAGGGAGCCACGTCAGCATCTGGCATGGCACGGATCCCTGCTGCGCAAATGAGATAGACAGGGGCTGGCAGAGGATGGCGTAAGGCAGAACTCGTTTGTTCAGGCACATTTCTACCACTTATCAGTCATGCCAGCTCAGGCACAAGTTTCTTCATCAGCACTGGAGACATGTCCTAGGCTCATGGACATTATTTAATGCATGAAACTAAACAGTGATCTTGTGGGGCTTTCTGTGGGGTCAGACGTCAGTGACACTGTGCATGCCTGCTTTCTCACATACATAATACAGGAGGAAGCCACTACTATGAAGATTTTAAACCAAAGCAGTATCAAGCCCAAAACAAAGACCACTGGACAGGAGTCTGTTCTGTGGCATAACTGGCATACAGGTGAATCAGCCTGGAAACTGTTTAACATAAGAGAAATTAGGTGACTGTAAAAACAATGTGACATCATTTTATGCAAATAATAACTTGATGCTTAGAATGTGATGGTATTTCATTATGAAATGATACAAACGCTTAATTGATAGTTTGGTTCAACTGCTACCAAAGACTGGCCAAAGATGGCTGGAAGACAAGCACATGCTCTCAGTTGCTGTCCAGGTCTATCTGACTTCTACTCCTACTTTATTTGTAGGAGCAAAAACACTGACTTTCCTGGGGCACAAGTAAGGTGCAGGTCTTTCAGCATTGCTTGCTGATGGGCACTGAGAACTTCCCTGTCTGGCATAATGACCTGGAAACACTATGGAGATCCTGAAACTAAGAAAGCAACAGATCTGCATAGGAACTCCATATTAAATTGGGTTCTCAGTACATATGACTTTCTGCCTCAGTTCCATTGTTTCCTCCATTGTCCATTATTAGGAATAAACTTCAGCATCCTGTCCAGAAGAAAGCTGCCTTGTATTTTAATCAGATGCCCAATTTTAATCTGAGGAATTGAAACCCCTGGAACACACCGAGCACACACACACCCACCAGTTAAGTCTAACTGCAGTCTGAAGAATGGAATAGTTCCTTTTTCCTTGTAAAAATTTCCCAGTGAAGCTGAGGAGTAAGATTGATTGATATTAGGTTGAGTAGGGAGCCTGAGAAGAAGCCTGAGGGCTGAAGGCTTGTGTAGGTTGGATCACAGGGTCTAACTATGTGGCACAGGCCTTGAATAGAGAGGACAATGGACAGGTCTGATGAACAGTAGTCAAGATTCAGGTTTTAAGCACCTCAGTGATCAACAAATGGAAGTCTCATGGGATCTGAGAGGGCCTTGGTGAGGGGAAAATTGCAGAGGCCAAGTGCCACAGCTCGGAAGGACTGCTGGCAAAGTACACCTTGAAACACTTCTGCTCTATCTCCACTGGGTAGCTGGGCTGTGCCTTGTGCTGGGGCTCTGGCCCACCACTCACACAGGTACAGGGCCCAGCCAGGCTGAACTGCGACCTCTGCAAGTGCTTGCCTTCCCTCATTGCAGCTGCAACACTGGGAGAGCTCTGCTGACCGGCAGGCAGGCTGCAGAAAATGATTCCAGCACAAAGCCTGGAAGTCATGTCTCCATACTGTCGTTAGCTGGGTGGGCAAGAGCAGGGAAAATTACTTGAAGAAAAGTTAAAATAATTTTCCCCAAGTCCTCTATGCATGGATTCTCTATGCATGTCAGTGTTTCTGTGCCACTTACCTAGCCCTGAAGAAGGGTTGGTAGCATTTTACTCTTTACACCTCAGTCATAAGTCACATAAAAATCAGTAGTTAGGGTTGTTCTTTTTTGCACTGCTTTGAGGAACTTCACTTCTGTCATGAAACTGCTCTTACCTTAGTTTTAAATTTCTTCTCTGACATGCTATAAGTATTGTACTCTGAAAAGTCAAATGAGCTTCCTCCTAAGACCAAGTAAGGAGACTCTTCCAACCCTGTTGTTCAGCAAGATGCTACCAAAATCTTACTTTTCAAAATAAAGATGCTCCTTTGTTTCTTTCAGAGATAAAAAATTTTAAAACCCTCTCCTGAGAAAATCTGGAGAGTTTTTCCAAACTAGAGGAGCAAATCTGTCCCCCACAACACTCACTCAACTACTTTCAGTCCAGCTGATTCCTTATCACTCAAAATATGAACATCTTTATTTAAAAGTCATCTGAGGATGGATTTATCATTAAAGGAGAAAAGACATGAGAAGGAAGTTGTTTGCACATGTCAAAAAATGATCTAGAAGGAAGTGGAGAAGAAAAACGTATTTTAGTAGGAGGTTATATCACAATTCTCACATAAATTGGCAAGAACCTGTAGAGTTTGAGCCTACATGACAAGCACATACAGGGAAAATCTTCATATATCCACATATTTGGTTTAGTTTTGAAGTGCTGGTGCAATGTGTGCGCATAGGAGAGAACAAGAGCACGTGCAAGTGAAAGCAGGAGAGAGTTTCTGTGGCTAAGCCAGCAGGGCATGACTATATATAATTTGTTGTGTGGGAAGAAGCTAGCAGAGAAGATCTTTGAGGTGTTGAAAGTATGATGAAATACCTGGGTTAAAAGATGAATACAAAGAGAGCACATGAAGAGTCAGAGTCATGAACATAGGAAGGCAAAGGATCCACAGGAGTGGTCCAGAGAGACAGGGAGGGCTGCACATGAAAGGCAGAAGAGAAAAGCAGGGCACCAACTATTGCCCAGTGTAAGAGGAAACACCTCAAAATAGAAGAAGATAGGAAACTTAAATGGGAAGAAATAAGGTGAAGACATTGAAGAAATACAAGGAACATAAAGCAAATTAAAAAAAAAAATAAACTTTGGTAAGTTGAGAGTTTTCTAGGGTGAGGACTTTTTGTTTGGGGGTTATTGCTCTTTTGGCATAAAATGCACTCTAGAGACAGAAAAGTGTCTACAGTCAATACTGTCTGCTTGCTACCTCTCTTATGATTTTGGTTTGGGGTTTTTTGGTGTGTTGTAGTTTTTTTGATTGGTTAAATGCTTGCTTGGTTGCTGTTGGGATTTGGTCAGTTGGGTGGGTGGGTGGTGGGGTTTTTTTGTTTGGACAAAATATTTTTCATTTCCTTGACAAGCCCTCTCAAAAAGCAGCTCCTTCTAGCTGTACCTGTGCATGCCTGTTACTGGCTAGCATTCAAACTGTCCCATTTACTATCCAAAAAATTTCACAGATTTTGCCACATTAAGGGAAATTCTCATTGATTCCTTAAGCAGTTAATTCTCTTTACATCATTTGCAGGGAAAGATAAGAATAAGATGTGAATATCTTCTCTCCTAGTCTTGACTGAGCTATGTCCACACTACTCTGTCAGGATTTCCATGTACAGCTGGGATGTAAGCATAAAGGAGCAGTGAAGGGGAGCATGAGCTAGAAAAGGGAAGTAAAGAGCTTGGCAGAGAAAAGATGTGCAGATGAATGAAACGAAGCAAGGGCAGTCAGGAGAGAGTCTACAAAATGTGGAACAAAAGTAAAGCAGAATATAGAATAAAAACTTGATAGGGAGAGCTAATGAAGTGACATGCAAACTGCAAACAGAGTAAAAATAGAATTGAAAAGAGGAAAATTAGTAAGGAAATGAAAATGTAACAAAATCTAGGCAAGAAATCTAGAACAGTAGGAAGAAACTAAAGGAAACTCTAGGGCAAACTAGAGAAAAGTAGAAAGAAAATAAGTAGAAGAAAAGCAGAAAAATAAGCCAGTGAGTAATTTTTAAAAAGAATAAATATTGACTGAGGTCAGTGTCCTTTTATTTACAGGTGTTGTTAGGGAAGAGATGCACTATATATTCATGAAACACCTGGGAGGTTGGAAACAAATGTTGGAAACAGGCACTCCTGGCTGGAAGACATATTATTGTTTTCCTTAGGCCTTTCATGACACAGTTAGATCTCTGCAGCTAATCAGGCTGCTGCATTACTGATACAGTATATTGACATTGAAAAAGAGTGGACATGAGGCACAACAGGTTCAGTGGTGTGTATATAAACATTTCTAGTTACACCCTCATGGGAAAAAGTTCCAACTCTCTCCGTGCAGAAAACATGTCATGACCTTTGAGAAAGTAAGCAATAGAGATAGGTCTAAGCTGCCAGATTTTTATTCCTGTCCAACAGGATGGAAAGGGATGCTATGGAATTAGAAATTTGGTTTAGTTTCTAGAACTCCACTTCTATGTGTACACACTTCTATTTATTTTACCACAATGGTTCAGGTATTTGGGCTTTTCTTGGATCAATTTCTAACCAGACTCATGTCCAGTTATTTTATACACCTTTTCCCCCAATTTTGAAACATTATCTGCATTGATACGTATAGAACCATTGATTTTGTTCATATATGTAAGTGCTTACCTTTGTTACTAAGGCCTTCTAATGCTTTAGTTCACAGAACAGATTGCTCTTTTGGTGTGAAACCATACTTTTTTTTGGTTAAACACTAGCAGCTGGAGGGACTTTAAGTGTGTTTTAATAGGGACCATGAAACTGCCCTTTTGTTTTACACTTTCTTGTACTTATATTGTCCCCTTATTCCTCATACTTACTATTCACAGTATTTAATGTAGATAGTTAAAATGCTTAAAAGAGAGAGGGAGGGAACAGTTTAACCTCTGACAAGGGCAGCATTTTTAAATCCATAAGCATTTAGTTTAGGAAAACCTGTTTCCACTTTCCCGATGAACCCTTAAAAAAAATTCTGTTTAACTACACACAGCAAAGCCATGATATCAGCCCTGCCACAAAAGGCCAAATCCTGCAGATCCCTATTTGCATGAGAACTCCTTCAAACTGGGAGTCCTTTTCAAGCAAAAGGAATACACATGTGATTTTAGGATTTGCAGAATTTGGCCTCTAGCTAATCACTTGGCAAAATTGTGCCTCCACAAAATTTGTGGTCTCAAGTAAAACTTCCTAAGTGGTTTTTGATTCCTTTGCAATAGTATTAAGCTCCTTTAGGAAAAAAGAATTGCCAGGTGATGAACTTTCCTGGGATTCAGAATGTTTGCTAAAATGGTATCAAAACAATGCCCTAATAGTTGAGTCATGGTATTTAAAAAACCAGTTTTACAACAGTGCAACCCAGAGATAAATGAATTAATCTAATTTCCTCTATGCATTAGAATAAATGTAAAGGACCAATTTGTCTTGGAAAAGCTCATTTCAAATTGAAGGATAATCTAGTAATTTTAAATAGGCCAAATTCTGTAGCCTTACTGAAGGAAAATTCCCAATGTTGTTGTTTGACATCAAAGGAGTATTATCTGACTCAGGGCTGTAGCTCTGTAAAAGATGATGTTACTAGAGCTGGCATTTTTATTTGCTTCCAGAAGTATTTTCAGAAGTGAAGCAAAGTTTCCATTTCTTCTGTTGGAAGCAGAGGGATTCCTCTTTTCCAGCTTGTTTGATAAGAAGTGCTGCACCACACCACTGTCTCCTTTTGCCTGTTACATCAAGAATGTCTCCTGCTGCTTCAGCAGATATTTGAGGGCAAATATCTGCTGAATATTTGCAAATATCCGCTGTGTGTCAGTCTCTCCAGGGATCCTCCTGCAGCCAGTAATGTCACTTCAGATGGCTCCGTTGCACTCCAAGACAACACAGTATGGAACGGTATCCAAAATCCTACCACAAAGGAGAACATAAAATCCACAGAGCAGGCATTCCTCAAGGAAGGTTCACACCAGAAAAAAAAAAATAAAACAGAGCTACTGTAGGTCAACAGCAGAACTACAACTGTTCACAACTCCACGGCATCTCTATCCAATCATCCCAAAGGATTTGGCAAATGCCCAAAAGGAATGATATGGTTGTCTACTTTTGTAGGAAGAAACAAACTGGATAAAGTTAATTTCTTTCGATGACAGACATCTGTGATTTTTTACTGGGTTTACAAATGCAATGTGTTCCAAAAGGCCAGGGGTAGCACTATAGTAATGAAGCCCTACGTCTGAATGTTAAATATTATTTTATTCTGAATGTATTTTCACTAAATCAGGCTTCTGATATTGCATGAGTTGTATTAGACATCTTAATAGAAAACTCTTTGTGGTACAAGAATCCCCAAAAATAACCTGAAAATAGCCGCTCCATGTTTTATAATGCCAAAATTTTGCAGGCTGCTATCTCTAGCTCTCTCCCTCTCTTTCACTGTTCCCCCCATTGAATCTGTCCCAGATGCAACACTAAATACCACTTTATCCAACACCTATGCTTCTTCCATCTCTGAAGAAGAAAGGAAACTTTTATCTGGAAATATACATTTTTGGTTTTTTGGTTCTTAATATGTTTCAAGCTGTTTCTCATTAGTTTCAGAGGCCTAGGTGATATACAGAACAGAAGGCAGGTGAGACAGTTCATGATAAATGAAAATTATCTCATGAACATCAGCACCTCATTTGTGTACATGTGTGTTTTCCCCGTTGCTGAGTTAATTATTCTTGGTAATAATATTGAGTCAGACACATGACTATATCATTGCAGACAAACCCATGTTATTAATGCATTTTCACTAAAGTAATCCTTGCCACAGGCAAGATTTTAACCTTCTAAGGGGTTATAAGCTGCTCATGCACGTAGTTGCTCTACCCAAGGAACAGACTGTGAACAAACTTAAACTTGTAGTCCTGGTTTATGCCTTGTTCTCCCTCATCTCTGGGGAGGAATAAGAGACAGAGCCACAACCATTTTAATATCTCTGAAGATTCTTTGATACAGATGAAGTTCTATGTAAAGATCATATAAGAAAAAAAAAACAAACCTGGGTGTAAGAACACTTCTTTCTTAAAGTGACTGCAACTTCTTTATTAGGAACAGGAAGAAAGAAAAACACCAGCTCTTGTTCATGAAGGAGATAATCCCAGCTGTCACGCAACCGCTCAGGAGAGCTGAGTCCTGTTTGCTCCAGTGACTAATTCCAGCTGAACAGAGCACATCTTGTCTCTGCTGGCATTTCAGTTTGAAAGATCTTGCCACCCAAAACCTGGTATCTCTGTTTTTTCCTTTCCCTGCCCTGGTGGCTGGTGGTGCAGCTCCCCCAGAGCTGAGCACCGGCAGCTTAAAGCAGAGTTACGGGCAGCAGGTTAAAGAACACGCTCTTACTCAACACAGCAGCTCCCTGCCTACCCTGGAATTAGAGCTGCTTACTTTTCTGACCAAAAGCCTGTTTTTACTATTGTTAGCTCTGTAGAGCCAAGGAGCTCTGGGAGGGCAAGCTGGCTTCTATTCTGTTTTGTACATCATCAACCAAATTGTCAGCTAATTTCCTACTGTGGAATCTTTATTACCAGCAGTGACCTATGAGGCAGAACGAATATTTTTTACTTTCAAATGTTGCGTGGAAGCTGCAGGTTGCCAGCTGGGAAAAAAAAAAACCTCTGACCTGTAAATTTAGCAAATATGATAGGAAAGTAATTGAAAATGAAAAATAAGGATCTTCATTTCATCCCTGTTAAAGCCTAACTGAATTATAAACACATTTTTAAAAAGTGTCTTTTTCAGTTTTGTGTGTGTGTGTGTGTGATGTTTCCTTTTTTTTTCCCTTTTGTGTCTTTTTTTGTCAGATGTTCTTTAAGGCTCTGTTAAGTCCCTTGGTTTCAAATCATGTTGAAGCATATAGTTTTGTTAACCTTAAAACTGGCATCCTAGAGGTGTCAAAAATGAGATTGGCTTAAAAATCTTAAATTCCAGAAAAAATAAGATGTAATTTTTAGACTTCTAATCTTTTATCAAATTTATATTTCAGATGTTACAAATGTGAGGGGTAGAAACACACACGAAAAAGCAGCTTAAAACGGTCATGGGTTCATTCACATCCAAGAATGGCAGTTATAAAGGAAGAAGCAAATATTGAAACTCAAGATAAAATCTTGAGACTTTTCAAAACTGAGCACCACCATCCCCCCAGTCCAAAGCAGTTCTTGTTCTGGAATTTGGATTGTAAATCTCTACTAAGAAGGTAGAGCAAAAATACAGCACAATTGTGTCATTTCTGTAAAGAAAAATTAACTTAAAAAAAACCCTGAAAGCAAAGCCACTTAAAGCTCAGCAGCTGGTATGAAAAAACCTGAAGAACTGGAAGATGTGCAAGCGCAGATTAAGGTATACTTCTCCTGGCCAATTTTGTCTCCATGTCTCTTTGCTCAGTGCATGTCCTTTTTGAGGTGAAGACAGTTAAATCCAACTATCTCCTTATGCTTTGTCGAGGTCAACAGTAGTTTTAAATGTGAAAGGACTGAAGCACTTAGTCCCTGTCTAGGAAGCCATTATAGCAAGACCTGTTGACCCTATAGTTCCTTACACTATGGTGCTATTTTAGGAAGTCCACAGAACAATGTAAATTATTCTGAGATGAATAAAATAATAAAGAAGAAAAGCGTGTAACTGGAAAGCATCAGTCCTAGTGGAGAGTGGACTAAATCAAAATTATGCAGGAAAATAATTCAACTATGCTGGGGAAAAAAAAATTAAGGGAGACATTTACACAGTTTGCAACCCACAGAAAAAAACTCCATCTCAGGCAAGGACCCTGTGGCAGAAAATATAGTGCAAATAGAATTGGGCAGGAGGAGTAAACAGGGTTGAATTCAATTTGTATTAGAAAACTCATAGTAGCTCTAATTGTACAGAAATGACAGCCACTCAACATAGTAAACAGCCCACAGGTAAAGATCCTAGTGCAACTTCAAAAACAAGAAAAGTCGAGATCATCTGAATGACCTCTCTACCCCTGCAAAAAGAAGCACTGAAAATACGTCACAGCTGTACTGAGGAGTAAGTGCTCACTCAAAGAATGCACGAAAAGTGCATAGATCTACAGGGTATAAGGTTTTCCTAAGTGATGCTTCTCTAAGGTGTAAAATACCTTTTCAAGAACTACTTACCCTGTTGTTCAAAAATGAGCTACTTTTGCTGATACAGAAGCTCATTTTATCAAAGCTTTGGCTGAAATCCAAATAAATTGTTCCGTGTGAACTTTTGTATTTTTATCAGCTTTGCAAAACTCTAAAAAGATAAAGTCAAGATAGAAGGCTAATCAAACAGAGGGAGCTTTTTACCATCCCTAGATGCAGTGAACTAACACAAAGTTAGTAAAACTAACATATGTGGAAGCAGTTTGCATGAAATTATTGTCATCGACTTTGCTCAAAAAACAGAGTAAAACTTTTCTGAGAGTTCAAATGCCTGTTACATTTCTGAGAATGATTTTATTCCTTTCCTTTTATTTTATTCCACTTACTTTTGGCTGGAATGTACAGAATGGTTAACTTGTGTGTTGAGTGCAATCTTAAGCCAAACCAGCAATAACCTTTTTTGACAGCTGCTCTGTTGAGTTTTCCCTCTCAGATCTTCATACTCATAAGAACCCAAGAAGCTGGAAAACTTATTTTGCTGGGTGTTCTTTTAGGTTGAACTCCTGAAAATTATTTTTCAGGGGAAACAAAATTAACATACTGTGTTAATTTCATTTCAGAATATACAGTTTTTCTGAAAAAGGTGAACAGAAAAAAAGCAACAGAACTAGCCCACGTTTGAACACCTTTGAATTTGTGATGCCTTTATTGCATACTCTACCTTTAACTTGATGAGAAATTATCTGTTTCCTGAGATAGTGGCCATTTTGTTTGCAGTTGCTGTTAGGTGAGAAAGGTGCATTCTGTTTCCTCCAAGAACAGACTTACTTTTAGTTCTTGGTCTTTTTTTTGAAATTAAAGGAAAAACAACTTAAAGACCAAGAGAAAAGTGGAAAGGTTTTGTGTACATACATGGTACAAAAATCCCAAACCAAAACTAATATATATATATAA
>VXBC01007021.1:51074-161408 GCA_013399945.1 Ploceus nigricollis
ATGTTAAAAGTTATCCTAATTTCACTATTTCTGCAACTATATCTAAAGTCAGATCATAGCTTGGGCAATTTCAGCAAGATTTGAAAATTTCTTCATGTAAGATTATTTTGGTGGTGGAGAAATGTCACTGAAAGACTTAACATTGTATTTGTTTTCTACTGGAAAATTATTTCTTCCAGTCAAGCCTTTTCTTTACCTATAACCTGTCAGTTATCCCTACCCCAACCTCCTGTGCTATCAACAGAGGGATGATAATGCTATTTGTAATGTGCTCTGATGTGAAAAGTGCTATGGAAGATTGAATTGTTGTTGCTGATAGGACCAGAAATTTCCCCAACTAGATCTGTCAATTGCTGACACTAAAACAACAAGGTACAAAGTGCATTTGAAGACTGTCAGACACCATTGCCTTTTTGTTTTCTCTAGCAAACTATTCCTTAGATAACTGACTTGACCTAGCATTGCTTTAAAAGATCAAGCGCTCAAAAGATCAAGTGTCTCAAAAAGAAAGAAAAGGCTGGAAAGAATAATATTAGTTACTCCATACTATGTAAAGCTTAATGATCTCTTGTCCCGTTATAGTAAGTAAATAAAACTGTCACTTATACCTCCTCTGTTGGTCTTAATAACAGAGAAAGGAAAACAGCTTTCTAGTTTTGGTACAGTAATGAATCAAAAATAATATGCAAAATTATCTATTTTTAATAATTTGCAAAAAGTCACACTATAGGACAGATTTTTAAAAAGACAATAATGAATACCTCTACCTAGTATCTTAGTTTCTAAGTACAGCCATGTAACTCACACATATGATCAGGAAAACTGAAAATTCAAATAAGCTTTGCAATTTAATTTTTAATTATTCTAAATTTATTGTCTATATGTTAATTGATTGTTGTGAAGACTTTATTATGCTATAACATACTTCAATTATTATTTAAGGAGAAGCAAATATATTTAAGAGAAAATAAATTGAGTCAATATTCCTCAAATCCTTGTTTCATCCTAACCATTTAAAGAAAAATATTTGCAATCTTAATCAGAATCCTTCAAGGAAGCAAAGATGTTTTAAGTGGCATATCCAGCAGAAGAAAGAAAAATAGATGTAAGCTTGCAAACAAGACTATTTTCTGGTAGGATGAAGATGTGAGATGTCACTTTGGAGATGGGATTACGAACAAAGAGGCAGAGACAAGAACAAGGAAGAAGGAAAAGGGGGGACAACAAGAATAAAAAGAACAATAGAAAATAGGGAGTGGAAGGTAAAGAATGTGACAGAGAAGACTGAAAATAAGAGTCAGTGGGGACAGAGAAAGCTTGAGAAGCCAACAGGTGGTGGAGAGAGAGAACTATAAAAAAATGAGTGTAGGGTGAAAAATCTGTAAAGGGAGGAGAAGAATCTCACATGAGTGTTAAACTTAAGGAAGAATGGCAAGTCCCTCTTGGATGAATCAGTGCTTCCCGATTACCCACATGCAACCCCTCTGAGTCACCCTATGTTCGTGGCTGCACAGCCTTGATGCCAAGACAACTATTTAGAGTTGTGGTCCAGTGTCAGAGGCAGCAGAAAAGATGGCAGTAAAAGTCCTGTGGCAGGGAAGCCTTACTGCTCCCCAAGCCAAGCACTCCTGCCAACAGAACCAGCTGCAGCTGGCTACGGCTGGAGTCACTTGGTGCTTGCTCTGCACGCAGGGTGAGCGACCCAAGAGCCGCAGGGGTGCCGCAGGCAGCCAGACCTCCACAGCTTCCCCTCTGCTTTGCAAGCCAGTGCCTAGGGAACTGAGGGTAGAACCATATCTGAAGGACAGAGCAGCAGGAGAAATAAGGAAAAAGAAAACCAAAAGAGGGCAAAAAGAGGAAGAGAGTAAAAGAGGAAAGCAATTAGTGGTCATGGCCTCTTTACAGCAAGAAATGACTCGTACTACACTATAAGTGATCTCTATGTGAACTGTAAGTGGGAGAGGCACAGCAAGGAGCCTGCTGTTGATCTCATGAGCTGACTATGAAAGCTCAGGAGTGACACATTTCTGTCTCAAATCCAGCCACTCTTAAATGTGGAGATACTTCTGCTAGGGAAATTCAATGGCATATATACATATTAGTTCCTTTCTGATCAGCTTTGACCTTTTCCAGAAAGCAAGCCCAGATTAATCTTCTTTATTTATTTTACCAACATGGCTGTATTTGTCAGCATAGTAATCAGTTGAGTCGGTAGAGCTCCGGGAATATACTTCCAGTTGACATGTGCTCCCTCTTCTGGTTGGCATTTGCCTCTGCACACTGAGGTCAATGCAAAGACAAATTTGGGTCCTCTAGCTCCTTGAAAAGAAAGGGCCTTAAAACACTCTGTTTACTCTATTTTGATACGACTGTTAGATCTCTGCTGCTCACTGTCCTATTGGACCAAAAGGACATGAACTTTGTTGCACTTGTGCCTTTCAGACAAATGATTTTACCGTCCATGAAGTCCACTCATGGATTTGTTTGTTAAAATAGTATTTCTACTGTTTTACGGACATGAGCATGCATTTGTGCCACTGTTTTCTTCCCCACAATGACAGGTCACTCATACTCCCTCTCACAGCCATTCCCAGCTGAGCTCTTGAACACATGGCAACCAAAGTTTCATTTGGAGGGGATCTGATACATTATTAGAGGGGCACTATTGCAGGAAGTCTTGCTGGTCCATTCATTTGAATACACAGATAGTGGGAAAACACAATGCTAAAATATATCCTTGGGGAAAGAGCTCAGTCTGAGAATTTCTGTCAAAAGCATTCGCTCCTTACTTTGACTGTGGCCTGTTGTGGCACAACCACATGAGAAAATTGGTAATGGAGGGGCTCAGTTCAGAGGGCCAAAACCTGCTGCCTGTAGGAATGGGTTCTCAGGGCTGGCTTGGCACTGGTTACTGAACTGAACTCCACAGCAATCAACTCTCGAATTCTAATCTTGTCTCTAACACTGACTCCTGGTCAAAATCAGTAATGATCTTTCTGATTTGCTTCCACATCTACAGAGAGGGAATAATCCTTGCTTATAATATTTACCAGGCACACTGAAGCAGATCTTCAGCATTTACACCTCATATCATCTGTTCAACTGCCTCTGCTTGACTGGGGACTAGGTCATGCCTCTTTGGTGCTACCACATAAATGTTAAAACTTAACCATCATCTGGTCGTCAAAAAGGGCAGCTCTAATTCCCTGCCTTTTTTTTTTTTTTTTTTTTTTTTTTTTTTTAATCTAGTGCATGGTGCTACCGCATTTGCAGAGTTTGATCCNTAACTCTTTGAAATATTGTTTTAATAAAAAAGAACAGAATAAATGTCTACTTGGCCAGTTCTTATGTCAAGATCTAGGACAGATTGCTGGATAGCATTTAACATTCAGAGTGGAAGTATTACTTTGGCCCTTAGGCAAAATGTACCAGATACTTGTCTAGGATCATGCCAACAACAAATGATGAAGAAAGCAAACCTTTTTTTTATATTTTAAATATGGTCTTTGAGTTTTTTCAAATGGGGAGGCTAAATTTGGACAATTGTCTTGGAACTACACTCAGAGAAAATTGAGATTTTTTTCATGTTCATCAATTTTCTAAGTGTTCAAATTTAAAATAATCTGTCAATTTCTATTTCCTCTCCTAGAATTTTGTCTTTACTGGTTTTTAACTGTTTCCTACTGTTTTCACAGTTCAGTGCTTGCAAACAGTAAAGCAAGCACTGTAAAAGCTGAACCAAATAGGCATCCACTAATATTTCCAGATCTTTTTCAACCCACAGGCAAAGCTATATTCCATTTGTCCATAAGAATTTCACTCAAGTTTTTGGGGATTTCTTTTGGGTTTTTATTGTATGAAATCAATATTCAAATATATATTCAGTTAAGTTATTATCTAATGCTTGCTAGAGCTCACATCAAATCTGGAAAAGTTAATTTTTATGGTATAATCCAAATGGAAATGTAATTTGTGTGAGATTTGTTTTACTATCATTGTCTACCACATTATTGCAGAACAAAGCACATTGCTAAGACAATATTTGTGGGACACAAAAGGCTCAAGGTACACAAAGCATTTGTTGATTATGTGATACAGATATATCTCAAATGCATATGTATCTCAAAGTCTTTTGAGCAACACTGTCATTTTATAAGAAACAAATCAAATAATGCTTAATTTCACTTCAGACCAATGAAATAGAACAGAGCTGATTGGGTTCATACTCATTCAGCATTTCTTTTCTGACCAAAATCCATTAATCTAACTGAATATTTACTCCATTGGGTACCCAATTCCTTGTAAACCCAAAGAAAAGCTGATACTTCAGAAACATACATCTTAGGCAAATATTTTGTATCTATAACACACAAACAACTCCAGTGACAGGAATTCTTGTGTCACATTATAAAAATCTGAGATATAAAACCACCATACCCTGCCCTTTTGCTTATATCATTGGTCTCCAAACTCTGCTTCGTGAGTGCTTGCTGAGTAGATTGTGGCCTCTCAGGGAACACCACTGGGCACAGATCTGGAGAGTCTTGAGAGTAACATGGCCTGTCACCTGCCTTGTGACCAAACACACCTCATGGGTCTGCTGGCATACAGTACAGCTTCCTGTCAGATGATGGTTCTGCAGATGAAACTCTTGGCCAGCAGCGCTGCCTGTCCTGCTGAGAGAGGACCAGGGCTGCTTACCTCAACCTTAGAATGGAATTTCATTCAAAATGAGGAGGAAGGGCTTCACTTGTTTATGGACAACAAATAATGTGGTAACAAGGAAATTCATCTTGCACAGGGCACATCCAAGTTTGAATCACTGCTCTCAGATTTGAAGCAGTGTCTGACATGCGGATTCACCACGACAGGTATAGCCCCGGTTACATGTCTGTCATCTGTCTCCGTTGCAGACTCTCTTGCTTTCAAAATATGCTGAAAAGTCTTGATTTCACCCTGCATCAGAATGAAACCAAATGCCAAAACCTCAGACTCTTCCACGAAACAGAATCCTTGTTTCC
Source organism: Ploceus nigricollis (assembly GCA_013399945.1). Classification (NCBI taxonomy): domain Eukaryota; kingdom Metazoa; phylum Chordata; class Aves; order Passeriformes; family Ploceidae; genus Ploceus; species Ploceus nigricollis. The sequence continues at coordinate 56,096 of VXBC01007021.1, forward strand.
TGGCCAGCCTTATTATTGAACCTTAATATGATACAACATGTGTCCATATTTGCACACATGGTCCACAGCCTTTACACATGTGTAAATCCTACTGAAGTCATGTATAAAGGCTCAGGCTCTAGGGCTGTTATAGAAAAAGTTCATGTTTCACTGACTTTTTGGTATTCTTTGAAGATATTACATTTAGAGTAAATATAGAGAAGTACATGTTATATGCAAGATTTTCAGAGAACATTTAACTTCCACACCAGAAGGTCACATCTAAGGCAATATGGTCTTGGAATAAGTTCAAAGTTGTCACACTTGATAAAAATAGCTTAAAGGGTACATAACTGTGCTGGAATATGGGAAAACAGTGGAACATGAGAGGGGGAATGATTGAAGGCCCCATTACTAATTATGTACATACTTTGTTGCTATTGAAAGCTAGGTTTCCAAGCATGTACATGGTAGTTAAGTTAAATAAAAGTGCAAGCAATTAAAAAAATATAAATGCTTTTGCATTGCTAAATCTAAGGAAAGAACCTTTTACAAATATAATTTTATAGAATAAAATCTTGTAAAAATAAATGAACAGAAGATAAATGTGTCTGTTCTTAGTTTCAAAATTATGTATAAATACTTCCATTTTTGCATCACTTATTAGTATTTTTGTAATACTTTATTGAAAATCAAAATGTATTTATTTTTTAATATACGAAGCTACAGTCACTTTTTTCATATTTCACTTCAAACAGCTGCAATTTTATAAGTTTCTTCTAACCTCCTGAAAGAGGGACAAATGTACACAACAAACTGAATCTCAGGAAAAGTTGAATCATACTGGAATATGGGCTGTTATAGCACAATATGTGGTACATTAGAAGTACAAGTTTACATTAAACTGCCTCTTGAGATACACATCGTATTGGCAATAATTAGCCCTTAGGACTGTGTTCTCTGTATTGGATACCTGTTAAACCACAGTCAAATGTCCTGATGATGTTTAAGCCATACATTTAAGTGAGCCTAAAATAAGGTCCTACAGCCCTTCTGCAAAATGATTCATTTGCACCAAAGTCGCACTAAATGGGCAGTGTTCCATGACTGGGACACTCAGTAAGTCATGGGTCATATGTGTCCTACACAGAAAGCCAAACCATAAATCTTCCGGTTCAATGTTTTGATTTATTGTCCTATCATGTTAATTTTGCCCTTGTAAAAAACATGCAAAGGAATCTTTTGCTTTTAACTGAGAAATTAGCAATATTTTGCACATACTTTTTAATGATTGATGGCATGCTGCAATCTTTGTGCCAAAACATGAAAAAAGCTAATGTTTAATGATTTTGTAATGCAAGACTCTCGACTTAGTTCTGCCCAGAATTACTACATGCAGGGCTCAGTCACGTCCTAATCCTATTTATCTCAGTGAGGCTCTTGATGGTGAGAAAATGAAATTGCTACCTTCCATGCTTGGAAGCAAATTTTTCATTCATCTGTATTCTTCCCTGTAGAGAAACTCAGATACAGCTATTTTTTGACCAGGTTTGGTCTCATAGGAGACTTACATACATTACCATGGAAGGTAACATATTTTATGGCAATAGTCTGCAAAAGGTATGTTCTGTGACAGCAACACTTTATTTTTTTTGCCATAGTAATGAAGTGCTTAAGAAGTGAAGATACCCTTTCAACCAGAGAAAGTCACCTGAAAGTAAGGGTGTCCCATGCCTCCCATGATATAAGCAGCTAACAGGAGGATTTTATATCTTTGAGGATTAGGAAGTAAATGATTGGAAAAAGGGCCTGAAAGCTGAACTCCAGGAGGTGCACTGGATACACAGAACTTTCTATACCTCCCTTTTAAAATGTATAACCATAGGGAAAGGTTATATTATATGGCAGCAGAGAAGGAACAATGTAATTTATGCTGCTTAGTTTAAAAGCATCACATTTTTATACAATAACAAAAAAGTAGAGAGTCTGAGTCATTAGAAAAATACTTGCACAGCTGGTAAATTGTATTTTTTATGGACCTTATACATGTGATTGTAAGCACTAAGTATACACATTATTAGGGTCAATTTAAATCCAGGCTGATGAAAAATCCGAAGTGTTGGAGGATTTAGAATCTTCCTGTGGATTTTGTTGTAGCCTCCACATCTATGCTTTCATTAAAATAATATCTGTTCTAACTTCCCAGGTTTTAAAAGGAGCATTTACAGTGTTAACCAGTGCACCGTCTCACAAACTGTACAGCCAACAGATTGAAACAATACTACCAGGATATGTGGAATAACAACAATATTTATTCTGTATTTTTATCTTCCTGGAATGGATTGACCACTGATTCAGAAGCGAAGAACTACTGTGATATGGCCCTAGCTTCTCACTCAATTGGAGATGGTAATGTTTTAGTGGTTTTAGTGCTAACCGTCTATGAAAGAGCACAAAAGGTGGCAGGCCCCTGGAGAGCAAGAAGATGAGGGTCTGTGTGGCTGTTACAATCCTGCTAAGAGGATCGTACTGCTCTGCTCTTTCATCTTTGTAATGTGAGAGTGAAACAGTCCATCACAAAGCTGGGGAAAAAAATGACTCATCTGCTGTCCATTTTTATTTTGTCTCAGTGTCTGGAAAGAAGTGCTTCATTTCTTACTGCATCTGGACAAATACAGACCTCCTGGAGGTGCTCCCAGCTCCCTGAAGATACTAGGACGTTTTGGGTTAAACTCATGCTCTATTCAGGCTTGAGTTCACCTACTTTCCCAGTCATATTTACCCACCACATTTCTTTTGGCTGTATTTCTCTGTGGTCACTAAATCCCTCTCTTTATGTAGTGTACAATTCTAGAGCTGCAGCGAACAGGAAAGTTTTTAGTCATCTTGCCAGTTCACATTATTTGCTGCTGGAAAGCCTTTGAGCTGATAAAGATTGGAAGGCATGCAATTCTCCATGAGCTAATGCCCATTGCTTTTATCTCAAACGGTTTTTATGGCCATCCAAGTAATGCAAAGTGGATTTACATTACTCCAGTCCAATGAATTGGATCTCATTGAAAAGTCTTTGCTACCAACATTTCTTGCAGCACAGCAAAACTAAAAGCTGCAGTCAGGAATAGAAGTAATGTTTTATGAGACACTATACAAACCCAGAACAGAGAGATGATCCTTGCCTGAAAAATATGTAACATAAAGGTGTCACTTGGCTTTATGCTTTCCCCAGATGTTGCTGTTGGCACGTGCTTGTACATCAGCTTTGTTACATGAAAAATGGTTTCACCTAATTACATCCTAAGGTAACAACATGGAGATATGACTGATGGATGGGGAGCCCAAGGACATAATTGTATGACAGTGATCCATCTGGCAGGGAGGCTATCAGTTCCCTTGCTCCTAGCTGTTGTCATATTGATAGGCATCCTGGTGACAGTACATTTTATAGAAAGAAGATGACAAAATATAGTGAGGGTTTTCAGAGGTGTTTAAAACATGTTGTCTCCATGTATGAATGGTTTTCAGAGGTGTTTAAAACATGTTGTCTCCATGTATGAATGGTTTTCAGAGGTGTTTAAAACATGTTGTCTCCATGTATGAATGACTGCTTAGGTGATAATATGCACAGGGTAAAAAACGTGGTGTTGGGATGGTTATTTGCTTCTCTGCCAGTGCAGAAGTGCCTAAATATCTCCAAGGGTAAAGGAGGGAGAGTAAGGGTAATGTGCTTGAAAGAAGTGCAAAGGATTGAAAATTAAATCCTTCATCTCTACTGTGATAAACTCAAACAACTTAATGGAGGGATGCAAGGGGGAGGTTGGTACTTTGTAGAGAAATGGTATGGATTTGCAATTGTCAAGTGCTTTAGAAAGGATGCTGTTGTACCTTAAGATATGAGTTGATGAGAACATGAACTTTGAATTGCTAATTAATAGAAGCTATTTCCCACTTTCAGAAGTTTGCCATTTAGGAAAGTTTGGATTGCCTTGAGAATTTTTTCCAGCTTCCCTAAAAGAAGTATTCATTTCTCAGTATCAAATTTGTGTGTCTGAAAGAAGCAAATACACTCTCGTATGAAATACCACTATTTCTCCCTTTTCACACAGATTTGTTTCTTGTTGAAGAAGAAACTGTGTGAAACATGAGAGAAAACAGAGGTATGAAGAGAAAATAGCCTAATATGACTCAGTTTTTCTACATAATTTGTGATCAGAATTAAAATCAGCAGCTGTGCTGTGTTGCTAAGAGAATATCTTAGAACACTAAATTATTAGGCCTAATTTGCATTTATAGAAATGTCACGTGTTTGTTTGAAAACACAATAAATGTTACGACAAAACATCTGGATGAAAGAACAAGACCCATTTCTGCAAAGCAGGTGATTCATGTAGTGTCAGCTTTCCAAATTAATTAATTTTGGGAAGTTTTTTCCATCTTATAGACTTATTGATATTTGTTCTTAGGTGTGAGATATCTACGGAAATCTTGACTAAACGATCAGAAATGCAGTGTCCAGATGTAAGCAAGCTTTATTTTTGCAGCCCGTGTAACAAATGTAAACTACTGATAGAATGTGTTTGTTGTATTTACTTTGTTTCTCACATAGCCCTTAAAAATTTCCAGTATCAAGCAAGATTCAGAAAAGAGTGAGAGCCATCACTAATAAAAATTTTTGCATTATCTTATACAATACTGCAATCATGTCTCACTGAAATCATGCTATAAACCTTTGCACACTTTATAAAATAGTCTTTCAAATTTGGCTACCATTAATAACCTGTGGTAATCAACACTTGTTCCATCCTTCCAGGTTTTAGATTATATGGAGAAAATAATAAGATGTATATCATGTAATTGAAATGGCATCAAGACGACCACATCCATCACCTTTGGACAAATGAATGATATTAATCTGAAAGGAACTGTTCCGTGCATTATGACTGGACGATATAAAATGCATAATAAGAAGTATAGCATGAAGTTTTTTGCATCACCTCAATGCATGTGGGACACAGCACACCAGAAATCAATACTAATTGATTGTGTGTTTCAGAAAAAATGGACTGACAAAAAAAGAGTATGTCCTTGGAATGAAATGCAAGATATGCAATCCTGCCTACTCAGTGAATTTAAGACTGAAGGGAGACTTTCTGCAATTTACAATTCATACTTAAGTTACTGTTGTTAGCAATACTGAATCTAAAATGTGGGCAGGAAATTACATGAATGAAAAGAAAAGGGATGGAGAGCAAGTGACTGATAATGGCTGCTGAAACAGCAAGGAGCACTTCCTTAAAAGCAAAAATAAATCCAGAGAGTCTCAAAATTTGCAACCAAACCAAAAATGTCTCAAAACTGCTGTGTGATGAATAGACTCTACACTTTGTTTTTCAGGGGCAGAGACAATTCTGAGAGGTCATTCTATCAGAAGTGGGATCCTCACAGAGCTTTTATAGCTATTGATTTTTGGAGAGGTGTGAAACAGCTACTTAATTTCCTGACAAAATACATCAGAAAATCAGAAAATTGAATGCTAACATACATAAGTTCTTAGAGGGAAAAAATTAGCCTATCTAAGGCCTGCAAGTTATATGCTAGGACAAAGAGCTAAGAAATTACTAAAAATTCTGGAAATTATAAAAAGCCTCCCTCTTATAAAAGATCCATGTATCTCAATTATCTACTTTCCGTATTTTCTCTTTAGTCCTTTGTACCTTTCACAGACTGATTTCAATTTGTACAGATTGATTTCAATATTAGGACCCATGTCTATTTATCTGTAAAGTCGAAGAAACTCAGGAGCTCAGTCCTGAAATATTAAAGATTTTATTCACATGGAGCTGTGTCTGCCATTCAGGTTCCAAGGGTGACTTTGCAGAGCTGACACATTTTCTTGGCTTTGCAGGTCCTGTTGCTGTCCAACATGCCTGATATTCATTAATATCAGCTCTACAACACATAAATCAAATTTAAGATCATTTTTGTTCACATGATGAAGAAATTTTAGAACAGACTTCAGTTTCTGCAGGAATGTTCCTGGTACAACTGCAGGACAAGCCAAAGAAAGGGTATCATAAAGTGTTACAGTTTAACAGAAAAATTCACTTTGCCAATAAAAGGAACTGAATTTTAGCATAGTTCCAGCAAAAAGGTTCCTGAGCTTTGCCAATTTTATCTTCATCCCCTAAAGAACGAACAAATGACACAGAAAGAAGCTGTTGGTTACTTTTAAACTTTTGATAACATAAAAAATTTTTTTATTGAGGAAAAATTATAATAGCAGTATATGTATAAACATTTAATTGAAATATATTGATAGCATATCTATGCATTTCATATTTACTGAAAATCATTTGTAGGTACAAGTACCTATAAAATTTTGCAATTTTTTGTACATGTAAACACTGGAGAAAAGTAATTATTTAACTCCTGAAAAGCAGGACTATTTTAAAAGACTGTATGCTAGAAGTTGTCATTAGAAATACACATTTTGCATGAACAGTATAGGAACAGTCTAGGAAAACCTGTGAGAAACTTTTAGTGCATAAATCTGCTCATACCCAGAGGCGGTAATAAGTTACATGTTGCTCTACATATACAGTTTAAAATTGTCAAACATATATTTCATGTACTGGAACCAGAAATAACATCTTCTTGGCTGACTTTTTGGGATGTATTTCATAAGTAGGTGTAGACGTCAAAGATACCACTTCCTACCCAAAGGACACATAAACCCTTCAAGCATATCAGAACAGGTCAAATATCTTTATACACCCTAAAATTTCACTACTGCAAGGTGGATAACTGGTTTATTTTGTTACCAATTCAACAAAAACTTGAAAAACAGTTTCCAGTTTTAACTTACCTGGTTAGACAGCCAAGATTGCCTCTAATGATGTACCTGAAAATTATACTCCTAGAAGACTAAACTGTACATTTCCAGCCTGTTCCATTCAGGTTTTTTATTGTGTCTTTCATTCATTCTAGTGTGTAATAGAATAAAATAATAAATTCAGGACAATTCATTCTGGAGATGTAATACTGCCTCTTTATTTGAGGTTTAATAATTCCTAAAGAAACCAAATTTATGTACAAAGAATTTATGCATGCAGGCTACATTTTAAAACATCAGTTACTGTAGCTAAATCCTTACATTTGAGTGCACCATCACTGTCTGGACCAAACCAAGTTGGCTGTTAGTTATTGCTCACCCTTGAGAAGAGGAGATTGGACAGACATTCACCCCGTTGACTCAGAGTGAACACTCACCCACAGAGGAGACATCAGGCGAGACCGGTGAAGCTTGAGCTGGGTTAGCATCCGAATCTGCATAAATGTGTCCTGCCCCCCACTGCCCGGAGCATTCTGTCCCCAGACTGCTGCAGGGATTAGCAGAGCTGGGGAAAGCATTTTCCTAAAAATCCAGATGAGGCAGCAATGAGCTGGGATTATATATCAAAAGCTTCCAGAACTTCATGACCTTTGATCACTAAATTAATACTTTTCCTATTTTACTTAGAGTGAATGTAACTGTTTCACAGATTCTTGCTCATAAGAATAGTTATAAATAATAACTTTATTTTGATCTTTTTTGAATACTGATTTTCCATTTTAAAGGTCGCACAATCAAATCTATTTTCCTTAACACCTGAAAAAAAATATTGCTTCAAGACTACAGCTGAGAGCTCTTTCACTATGATTTTCAGGCACAATTTAGGGAATAGAAGAACAAATAAAACTTATGAAGGACAATTGTTTGCACCTTAAAATTTAGAATATAACAAAAATTGAGATTACAGCGAAAGCATATGTACAATTTTTTTAAAAATTTGCTTTTAATGTTTCCAAATTTCAAATCCATGTGCATTTCGGTGAACTTGAAAATAACCCCATAGTAACATGGGGGCTATTACAGTAATAAAAGTAGCATGGCAATTTTTGTTTACCAGTTTCTGATTGCTATATATGATTTATTAATTAGGTAACATGACATCACTAATAACCTATTTACTTCTAATAGTAAAACAGATTGATTTATATTGTTTGTTTTCATTGCTGTAGTTTTTTAATGTTTGAAAAATATTAGAAGATACATATTTTTAGTCAATTTAGGTTGAGCTCAGGAAATTCCCAGTAAAACAGAGAGGGCAAACCTTAATATGTTTATAATACATTACTCTTATATATTGCAATATAAACACATTTATACACATATTTTACATCTATCTATAATATATCATTTACTACAAGTATCATTTATAGTAAAAACAATAAAAGAACCAACAAGAAATGTTACAAATCAACTAGTCCATGCTTTAGCACCTAGAACAGGAGGGGAGAAAGAAGACTAAGTAATTTTTATTTTCTTCACAGCTGTTCCTGAAATATCTCAATTAGTATTGATAATTTATGGTTATGAACTCCTTCACACTGTCAGTCTCATGCTGTCTACAGGACACCTCAGTAGGCTCTAAAGAATCATAAACCAGCAGTCTTCTGCCACACGAATAGACTGAAAGCTTCTGGGACTAGTTGCCCATATCCATGCTGCTGTACTTGGAGGCACTGGAGCAGAACAGACATTGACAGCAGATTGCTCAGTAACCTGGTTAAAGTATCCAGTGTTAGCTGAGGGACATAGTGAAGGAGGTTGGAGGACTAAAAACCTTTTTCCAGGTAAAAAAGAAGATCCACACAGGTTGTCTCTCAACCCTTCTTGTCAATAACCTCAGATGGTCTTACGTACTGCAAACTGCCCAGGCCAAATATTTAAAAATGTATTTAGATGTCTATTTTCCTTGTTTTTCCCTTTGACTGCAGCCTCAGGTAGTTTGCCCTGGTTGATGCCATGCCTGGAATGCTGTGTTCAGTTCTGAGGTCGCCAGCTGAAGGAAGACAAGGAACTACTGGAGAGGGTCCAGTGGAGTGCTATGAATTTAATTAGGGGTCTGGAGCAACTCACTGATGAGGGAAGGCTGAGAGAGCTGGGGCTGTTTAGCCTGGAGAACGAAAGACTGAGAAGGGATCTTATTAACGTCTATCAGTACCTGAAGGAAGCGTGCCAAGAGGATGGAGCCAGGCACTTCCCAGTGGTGCCAAGCAGTAGGATGAGGGCAACAGGCAGAAAATTATGCACGGGAAGTTCCAACAGAACATGAGGAAGAACTTCACTTTGAGGTTGACAGAGAACCCAGGGAACAGACTGCACAGGAGAGGTTGTGGAGACAGAAAATTTCTTTCTCTGGAGATACAAATTGTCTTTGATGCAATCCTGTGCAGCCTGCTCTAGGTGAACCTGCCTTAGCAGGAAGGTTGGACTGGGTGATCTCCAGAGGTGCCTTCCAACCCCAACCATTCTGTGATCGAGTAATTCTGTACCAGCCACTCACTCTATCTTCTCTAGATTTTCTTCATTTTTTTAATGAACTCAATTTTTCCCCTCCATTTTGTCTTTCATTGATCCCACTTCTGTTGCAGAAAATAGGACATAGCCTATAGCAACAACAACACTGAAGCCAGAAACACATTGATAGACTCTTTTATAAAGCAAAAATATACCCTGCAGGTAGATATGTTTCCTGAAGACCTCCTTGAAGTGCTATTTTTTTCATGTCCGGCTAAAAGTGACACTGTTTCACGTACACATTTTCAGTCTCCAAGTAAACTGTAGCTACTTTTGTTAGCTCTTCAGGGATTCACAACTGCTCAAGTTATATGATTGAACAAGATTCCCATGCCACTAGATTTGCAATTTTAATTATACTTATCCTGCATGTTTCATCGAAGTGTTGAAATACTGAATAAATTGGACTAGCTCAAGGAGCTGACATTTCCAGCAGACATGCCCTCGTTGCTGTAGTATGCCCAAGTTCATTACTGCACATTACCTGCCTACTACCTGCAAATGCACCTTTCCCATGTACTCAGCTCACATCCCTCTGTACATCAGGGACCTTTATAGCCCTCTCCAGATACTCTTGTTTCATGCCACCCATTTATCTCCTTCCCTTCAAAGATTTATTCCTGTGTGATCCCTTCCATTTTTTTCCTATTTCTTTTCCTACTGTAGGAAATAAATTATTCAGGGTGTGAACATACTTGAACTAGAACTGAGATGGAGGTAGTTATAATGAAATGCTAATAACTGCCAGGAAAATTACAGAGTTGTTCTCAGCTGCTAGGTCTGCCAGGCAGCTGCCAGGAGCACTATGTTTTTCCCCTACTCTTCTTCTCGTTTACTGATTTTTCACCAAAATAGGGTGTTGTTCTTCAATTCTGAACTTTCAGAAAACATTCTAGCACTGATTGGATATGTCATTCAAAAGTAATAACATAATGGACAAAGAAATAGAAGAATGTTTTTCTGTTGAAATAAGGGCTTTTGATGCAGGCTTAGGGTGTGCTTCAACATTACACTTATCAGTTGCCACATCCCTCTGTTGTGTCAATGCAACTCTGTGGGGGAGTATGCTATAAATGAGATTGTTTCCACTTGCATTGATTATTTCTCTGAGCTGGCTTGCAGTGCACACTCCTGAAAAGTGTTACCAGTAAAATTCACCACTCCTACCCCTCTAGCAGAGGGACAGAAATGTATAGCAGTTCTGCAAAGGAATTCTTCAAGAATGTTAGTCCTAGAGAAATTGTTTAGTCAGAAGCACAACTTAATTAAAGACCAGTGATGCTGTTAAAATTTTCCTGTCCCTCACCCGCCTGCTACCACCTCTTAGCCAGAGGTTAACATGTCACAGGTACTGAAGAATGGTTGAACATAGTATGAGCTGTGGGAGTGGTGACCCCTGTAAGAAGAAAAGCAGTCCAAGCTGCTTTGACTCTTAGTGAGGTGAAATACTGTCTTACAAGCTGTGATTCATGAGTGAAGATGGCACAGCAAGTGAGGCAACGGTGCATGCAAAATGAGGTTTGATTCATGGTTAGCTCAGCATGTGTATACCAGAGGCAGAATAGACAGGTAATCCAGCAGGACTTGGAGCCTCCAGACCTTGATTAGCTCAGCCAGATTTCAACATATGTACTGCTATAGGAGTAGGCTCCTACCCGAGCACTTGCTGTTTGAGCTTCACATACACTCTCTTAGATGCTGTATAGTGTTGTCTTTTCAGCCATGCAACTACACTGCAGATTAAATTCATGGGATTTCTAATTTCCAGGAGGTATATGTAACTCAGGAGGCATATCCCAGGCTTTCCTTCAAAACTCAAATCAGAGGCCTTTGTAAAAGGTTATTAATTATCTACATCAAAGCCATGCCCACAGGCACTGCTTACTGCACTTTTCCCTGACAAAAATGAGCTCAGCTCATTTCCAAATCACCCATATGCCAACAGGTCAGCCTGCATTCTATTAACTCACCTTTCCAGGGCATTTTCTGTGCGTCACAAGCAACCCCAAAAGGACTCGATCCTGCTGAAGATGGATTTTCTCTATGATCTAGAGAAGGGAGAAGCACTCTGGGCATGCAGAACATCAAGGGCATTCCTGGGTGTCAGGAACTTCTCTCACATCTGAAATGGTGAAACTGAGAACCTAAGCAGAACCTTGCTCTAAACCAAGCCAGAAAATGCGCACCTTTATTAAGCAGAGTGGGAGCAAGCGTTTGCCACCACTGGGGTTTGCCCCACACGGCCATTTGTCAAGTATAGCGGCATGAACCAAACCTTGGAGCTGGGGCTGGTTGAAGCAGTGGCACACCTCAGATGTTCACAGCGCTCCGGGATGGAGCCCACGATGCCCAAGCTCCCCACGGCAGGGGCTCACACACACTTGAGGGGGGGCCGGGTCTCTCCGCCCTGGGAGGAGCCTGTGTCGAGTGCAGCTCTGGGCCCCTCAGTTCAGGAAGGGCATTGAGGTGCTGGAGAGAGTCCAGAAAAGGGCAATGTAGCTGGTGAAGGGTCTGGAGGAGAAGTCCTATGAAGAGCAGCTGGGGGAGCCGGGGGTGTTTAGCCTGGAGAAAAGGAGGCTCAGGGATGACCTTATCACTCCCTACAACTGCCTGAAAGGAGGCAATAGCCAGATGGGAATTGGCGCCTCCTCCCAGAAAAAAATGGAGACAACATGAGAATATAAACTCAAGCTGTTATCAGAGGATGTTCAGGTTGGACGTTAGGAGGAATTTCTTCACGTGAAAGGTGGGTGATTAGACACTGGAATGGACTTCCCAGGGAGGTGGTGGAGTCATCGTCCCTGGGGGTGTTTAGGTAACGACTGCACGTGGCACTCAGTGCCATGGCATAGTTGACATGGTGACATGGTGCTGTTCGGTCACAGGCTGGACGCGATGACCTCGGAGGCCTTCCCAACCTCGCTCGTTCCGCATCTCCGTCACTCTGTCACACGGCCCGCACGCTCCCTCCGCCTCACGGGGACGCCGGGGAAACCCCGCCCCGCCCCCGCAGGGCACGTGACCTCCACCGCCCTCAGAGCCACCGCCTGGCCCCGACCCGCGCTCGCGCCAAACGCTTCCGGCCGAGTGCCGGCGGAGGAGTGCGCATGTGCCGGGGAACCCGGAAGCGCCCGGGCGGCGGAGCCGGGGTGGGAGGCGCTGCCGGAGGCGCTGCGTGCGCGGCGCTCCCGCGGCCCGGCCGGCCCGGGGTGGGCGCGGAGCCTCGGGGCGCTGTGCAGGGCCAGGTAAAGGGGCCCTGAGGGGGCGTGGGCCCGCGGGAGGGACGTGCGAGGATGTGTCCCGAAGGTACGGGCGCGGGGTTCCCGGGTTTGTGAAGGTATCCGGGTGAAGCCTCGGCGGTGACGGGACGGGGAAGGGTCTCCTCAGGACGGCGGGAGTTTGGGAAAGGATGTGGGGAGGGATGGGAATGATGGCAGACCTTAACGTAACCTCCGCTCGGTTCATGGAGGATGTTGGTTTCTTGGAGTTCAGGCTGGCATTAAACTGGCAGGATTGCTTTGTACACGGTGCTGAGACCGGTGAGGTGCACCTAAGGCGATATTTTAGTGTGGGCTCTTATCAGTTAGGAGTTACCCTTTTTTGATGTTATCCAAATTTATCCTTTTGATGACTCCAGAAAGGAGTTTTCCTGTCACTTAAATGCTGTGTGAAGGCATGGTGGACTGCTCGATCACCTTTTCTGTTTCTTCGTTTGTTTGGTTGGCTTTTCTAGTTACTAGTTACTAGTTCTGATGTGTGTGTATATATATATGTATATATATATATACACACACACACACACACGCACAGAGATATGTGTGTGTGAATATACATATATATTATATGTAACCTGAAAATTCGTAGATGTAAATAGATATGCTTGCATCTTTCTATACATTTTATCTTTGTATGTAACTGTACGAATTTCTGACTATAAATGAAGTTTAGAATTATTTTCATACATTCAAACAATGGGAGTGTTGCATTATTGAAAGTTAGACTGGAGATATATAACTGACATCTCAATTTCTTGTCCTTTTCCTAGTGCTTGACCTGTAATACAGAGATCTTCCAGAATGCTGGAGTCCTATGTAACTCCTATTTTGATGAGTTATGTGAATCGCTACATAAAGAACTTGAAGCCTTCAGATCTGCAGTTGTCACTCTGGGGAGGAGACGTTGTGCTCAGTAAACTTGAATTAAAGTTGGATGTACTTGAACAGGTATGTTATGTTTATAGCAGTTACAGTCTGTATCTTTGATTTCAAAGACGTTGTCTGAATTATTTTAAATTGGTCTGCATAGCTAAGTAATAACTTAGTGCTTGCTGGTTTTCTTCTTATGCAAGTGTTTTTCCCCCCCTGCACTTAGTTATTCTTGCTTTCATTTCATGCCATTTGTTTAGCAGTGAATGGTAATTCTTTACACATTCTGTAGTTGTGGGGTGTGAAGAAAGCCTTTTTTTGTGGACACGTTTCTTCTTTCAGTAGCTATTGTTTTACAGTAGGAGCATTAATTGAATTGCTTTTCCAGTCATATTTACAAATTACATATAGTAACTAAGTTGAAAGGTCACCAAATAAAGTGGGATCTCTTTTTAATTATGCATACTAAACCCATTTGTGCTTTGTATTGTTTTCCAGCTTCAGATTTCATTGTTCCAGTTGTATCTAAACTTGAGTAATAGATTTGATCATCTAGTTTCTGTGGATTAAATCAAAGACAGTAAAACTTAGCCTTAAAACAACAAGCTTGACCAAGTAAAACACTAGATACAGAATTTGGAGCCTGCTGTCAATATGCAGTGGTAAAGCCTTAGCAGAGGGATGGTTTCCTTTCATGCTTATCTGAGTTGGCAACTTGAGTGTGTGAGACTGATAAGCTGCTTTCTCTTGTGCATGGAGTAGCAGGGCTTAGCTGGAGTTCTGTGGCCAGATGTAGTCCAACCAAGTGAAGGAGCTGAGAGAAATGCAGCAAAGAATGGGAAATTTAGTAAATACATCCCTTGAAAGAAGAATAAAATATACAGGGAATGTGTTTTTAATGTTGACTAAAATAAGGTGAGACAAGGTAGGGCAAGAATTATTTGGATCTGCAATTGAATAAATTGTATGTTGGGAGACTTAGGTTAGACATAACTGGAAATCTCATGTGTTGGATTATGAGGCATTGGAATAGGCTGGGGTGACTGTGTGTCTCTGTTGGGAACACCTTTTAAAATGTGAAAAATACACATATGGCTAATTAAGAATCTCTGATCCTGTTCTGGAAGAAGAGACAATCTTACAAGAGATCTTGTTCTGTTTTCTGTGGCTTTTAAAGAACCTTACTTGTCTTCTTTCAAGTGTTTCGTAGCCTCTGTATTTTCTCTCAAGGCTATTACTGGGTACATCTTGTCCATACAGCTGATTTTCTGTAGGATGTGTTCCCCTGTGAACCTTTTTAAATGTATATGTACAAAGAAGGGTTGATCAGAAAGGAGTTCTGGAGGTCATCTAGTCCAACCCGTTTTGAGCAGGGCTGTTGCCAGCATTATGTCAGACATCATGTGTTTTTCTTCAGCTGGATCTTGAACTCTGTCTTGTGAGAAGCTTCTCTCTGGGTAAGCTGTTTCAGTGCTCTGCTGTGTGGAGAGGAAGTTTGTCCTAATAACAAATGATGACTTGGGATGGATATATCAAACATGCTTTATTACCTGACACTATCAGAATTTTGCTGCTGTCATTGGTGGTGTTCCCTTTCCAGTAGTTGCAGTTTGCTGGTAGGTGATCCCTTGCTTCTTCTTTGTCTGCCTGTGAACTGGGTACCTAAATATCCAGCTCAACCTGATAATGTCATGGCTCTTGTGGCAAATACTGCCATATGTACCTATGGTCATTTGAATGGGAATGTGAATATGCGATGGATGCAAAATTTAGCTCAGACTCATTGTTTTTACATTATTTGGCTGGGTGCTTGTAAAATGTAGTTATCTTCATTTGGTCTTATTATTCTTTGGAACTTGTCTGGGCCCACAGATGAGAGTGGGTCCAGTGGGTATTTAGAGTGTCTTCCTCTTTTTTTTTTTTTGTGGAGGGGGTGCTTTTTATTTCTGCTCAGCAAAACTCTTTGAGTAAGCACTATGTGGTAATGCAAAGTATCCAAGCCTCTGCAGCTGTCAGGAACTCCCTTGAAAAGCTGGTCTCTAAAAATTACCAGTATATATCATTTTAGTTGGTTTCTCTCCCTGGATGGATTCATGATACTCAAAGTTAGTCCCCTTAACTGCTCTGCCCTTGTAACACTGTTCTGTTCTGGATTGCGATCCCCAGCCTGGTTCCCTGCTCCTTATCTGATGTGAACACAGCTTTAATTTCATGCTTCAGGTTCTTGGATACAAATCCACCTATCCTGGATGCATTTGTCTAGAGCCTTAAACATTTTCAGAGAATTCAATCTTCTGTAGAGTTAAATGTGGTTTTTGTGAGTGTTAGCATAGGTGCCAAACTACCTGGACAAAGCACTTTTTAACAGATTTGGGAACAAGTGTGTGCTTCCTGCTCCATGCACTTTAGCTGATGTTAGTGTTCCCATGTCATGTTGTGCTATTCTGAGCCACCCAACAGAATCCCAAAGGACAGATAAGAACAAAGCATAAACTGCTGTTTGTCTTACAGAAGATTTTAATTTATTTTTTTGACCAAATTGGAGCCATTACCTCTTGAGATCAGATGAAATACAGTTCTTGACAGAAAATTTACCAAATGTGAAGAGAATGTTCCAGTATCTGAAAATACTTTGCATGTTTTTTACGTATATTTTTGTAAGTTTTATGCTGTCATTAAACTAAGCTGAATGTTATTGTAATAACTCTTAGGGTCTGTCCTTCTCTCTGTCCCCCTTTTTTTGTACAAACCAGTTCTGTTGTGGAAGTCAAGTACTGATTTGTACTCAGCTTGAATCTTCTAGGTACAGCGTAGCTTTTGTATATAATTGTGTCACTGTCTGAATAGCCAGTTAATTTTATAATAATTATCTTTAGTTGAAGATTAAATCTAATAAAATTTTGATCATCAATTTTTTCCTATGCTGAACAATTCAATTACTAGAAGACTGAACATTCCAAGAAATTTTCCATCTGTACGTGATACGCACATTGTACAAAAACTACTTCAAGAAAGTAATTTGTAATAAAATTTTGAAACTAATACTTTAAATATTGCTTTTTGGAAAAGCGTTTTAAGCACTTTTGTCAAGTTTTATATGAAGTCCCTGTAGTACCAGAGGTAACAGAACTACTTCTGAACTTGGTAAGTAGCTTGTATGTAGTATATCTGTTGACACAGTGGTGCCAAAAAGATGACATACATCGATCAATCTCTTCTTGCTGCTTGTGTATATTTCCATAATTAGTTTTTAGCTGTTTTGCAAATGCAGAAGGGAAAGATTAAGTAGTCTTTGGAAGACAAAGGATACCTTGATCTAAAAAGAATTTGTATAGAAAGAAACATGAAAAATTCTAATGTACTTAAAGTAGTTTTTGGGAAATGGGAACATTGAAATATCCTTTTTTTAAGTCTCTGTTATATGCCACTGGTTACTTGTGAAATACAGCTTTAACTGTGAAGAAAAGGTATTTGAGTTAACACTGATGTGGAGAACAAGTACTTGCCTATCACCCCAACTTCTAAAATAGTCTTGTGTTTTAGAGCAAGGGGAGATTTTAGGCAAAGGGGAATTATGATCATCTAGTCTGCAGTCTTACATGTTAGTCAGTTATTTATGGATATATATTAATTAATCATGAATTTATCACTGATAAATGTAGTTATTTCAATATATTTAGGCAAAAAATTACATTAGCTAGCTTCATAGAAATATTGTGTAGGCATATTTTAAGACTTTATTATACATATCAGGTAGTAAATGTGAAGTGCCCTTGTCCCCAGATTTTATTCATATAGAAGTTTTGTACTGCAGGGATTGGTCTAGGGTCAAGCAGTGCAGGAAAAGAGGCTTTCTGGATCCACTGGTAGATGTTTGTCTGAAATTCCCTAGCAACTTGCCTGCTTGATTTCTGAGTGTCATAGACCTTCTCTGTGTAACGTCTATTAAGTCATAGGAATTCTGTGTTGAATGAGATGCATGTACCTAACCTGAGCCACGGGAAAAGGTGCTTAAGCCCAGGCTTGCCAGGATAATTCTGGAGTCCTGGACAAAGGTTTGTGTTCTCTGATTTTACCAAAATACAGTTAAGAACCTGTGTGTGCTGGCCAGCAGCAGGCTCAGTAGGAGCCAACAATGCACCCCGGCAACCCAGAGGACAAACCCATTCTTGGGATACATCAAACTCAGCATCACCAGCCAGTCACAGAGGTGACTGTCCTGCTGTACAGCCTTGGTGTGGCCTTGCCTTGAGCTCTGTGTGCTGCTCTGGGCCCCACAGCTGAAGAATGAGGGTAAAGGATGAGAACGTGTCCAGAGTAGGGCAACAAAGGTGGTGAAAGGGCTGGAGGCAATGTCCTGTTTGAAGGGACTTTGGGCTTGTTTCATTTGGAGAAAAGGAGGCTGAGGGGTGACCTCACAGCTCTCTACAGCTTCCTGAGGAGGGGACATGGAGTGGGGGATGCTGAGCTCTTCCTCCTGCTATTCAGGGATAGGACATGTGGGAATGGTTCAGAGCGGTACCACAGGAGGCTTAGACTGGACATTAGGATGCATTTCCTTACTGAGAGGGTGGTCAAACACTGGAACAGGCTTCCTGCAGGAGGTTGATGCCCCAAGTCTGTCATTGTGTAAGAGGCATTTGGAGAATGCCTTAATAATGTATTTTGACTTCTAGTCAGCCCTGAATTGGTCAGACAGTTGGACTATATGGTCATTGTAGGTTGGCCAAAACTGCTTCCTTGTGTCTAGGAGACATAGATTCACTTATTTCTCAACCTGAGAATATACTGCACTTGTAGTCCCCATTAACTAAGATGATGATGAAAATAACAAGCTATAAGCAACTTGAAGTGAACATGTGTTGTTTTTCTCCATTAAAACTTTAAAACTTGATAGTAAAAAATACCAGAATATGAGATTAGAAAAGTGAAAAGATGAAGCATCCCTGAAACCGGAGCATTAGAATACTTAGTATCGAGAACACTGACTTAAAATTCTAACATATCAAATATTGCTTCTTTATTTTACAGTAAACAGTTGTTTTCCTTATTATAAATCTTGATTGCTAGTCCTGGGACCAGCTCTCTAGATGACTCTTCTGTTGGTTAAGTGTTGAACTAATTTTTTGCAGAACACCTGAAGCTACTGGGAAATTGCAACGCTTTATACACTTTGTATTGTATGTACACCGATTTACTTAGTTGAGTACTTGTAATCTAAACTTTGTCACCTTATTTCCTGCTGAATTGCTGCAAGCAGCAGCTGGTTCCGTGAGGCTGTCCTGCAGAGTTGTGACCTGTGTTGGATGGAGTGCCCAGCCATTTGTTAGAAGCTCTGGACTGACTTGCACAAGTTTTTAAACCAGTGAGACATCTACATTAGACCTTGCTGTGGAGGAGTCTGGTTTTGCCAATGGAAAATTTAATAACTTTGTATTTACTAAGTAGTTTGATGTGAAAGGGGCAACAATGGGCCAGTCTTATGAGAACTGAACTCTTAAAACTCTTAAGCACTAAAATATTTCAAAAGAAATTGCCTTACTGTGGCATTGTCAATATTTAATTCCAAGTTTGTACTCTTCACAATAATACTGGTTGCATATCTGTTTAAGTATTGACCTTCACTTTGTTTGTTTCTACTTGTATCTTAAATAGCGAAACATTTTGCAGTAGCTTCATGTGAGAGAGAGGTGGTTTTAAGCTATCCTTTATTATCAACATCATGGTAACCCAAATGTCTCCTTTGAACAGACTAATTGTGACATAATCATGCGAGAGATTATAAAGGCAAATGCCAAGTCTTGTGGCACACTGCTCATTGTGGGAGGGAGAATAACTTTTGACTTGTTTTGTGATAGAACATTAGTATTTTGAGTTACAAATGTGTCTGGAATTTTGATAGGTTTCATTAGTTAATTCTGCATTCTTTGTTGTTGTTAGGAGCTGAAACTGCCATTTACTTTTTTAAGTGGGCATATTCATGAACTTCGGATTCATGTGCCATGGACGAAATTGGGATCAGAACCAGTTGTCATCACTATCAATACAATGGAATGCATCTTGAAGTTAAAGGATGGGGCTCAGGTAAGAAATAGCGTCAATGCTTTTCCAACATTGTGAGGTTCACGAGAGTAAGAGCTTCTGTGGGCCACTTTCTTGAAACTGTTCTGAAGAATCTGGCATGTGAAGTTGGGATCCCTTTTATTTTCTGAGAGGCTAAGATTTTTCTTTTTGTCATGGCTAATATCTTCCTTTATGCTTATTTTTAAACTCTTTATTAGTTGTAGCTGTGTTCTTGCAGATATGAAAACAAGTTAATAATGCTCTGTCAGATTTTTACTATGACTAGAGGAAAAATGGATTTCAAGAGCAATATAGTATCCTGTGTGCTTCCGGCTTCTGTCTCCCAAGCAGCAGTGCTGGTTGCTTGAGTCAGCTGTATGTGGCACAACTCAGCACTGGGCATTTTTCAAAAGTTGTGTTGCTATTATTGAAGGAATGCTTTGAAGATCGTGGAATCTAAGTAATTTTTACCTTTAGAAATTATACAGCTTCCTTGAGTATACTTGGAAGACTTCTTGTATGTAAGGCTCTTCAGGGATTTTTTTTTCCTTTTAGTTGCTCAGAATAATTTGTGCATTAGGCTGTTTTCACAGGCTCAGGTAAGGTTTCCTTCTGACATAATGAAGCTAAAATATGCAGTGCCTCAATTTTTGTCGTATGTCTAACTTAGTTAACCAAAAGTTCTTGGTTATGTTAATGTTGAATTTGTGAGTTTTTTTTTAATCAGCATGGTGCTTTAATTCTAGAGAGGCTTAAAAGTTTGTTTAGCTTGTTGGTTTTTTAAAAGCCTTGTTCATGTTTTGATTTCAACAGTGCTTCATTTATATTAAGGATCATGCAAACAAAAATTCTAGTTTGTGAAAAACTCAAGTGTTTGGTAGGGTTCTTGATGAGCTGTTAACATTTAACATCAATAACTAGATACAAGGCAGCAAGAATGTTGGAAAACACTTTCCTGTTGTTTGATATTTCTTGATATATCCTTTTACAGTTACAGAACTAAGGGGCTTTTTTGCTGGAGTAGAAATCTCTAGTTCTAGCCACCCACAGAGGACATGATTGCATTCTGTAGTTACACTTAATCTGTGTGCATGTGTGGATGTGCATATATACACACCACCAGCCAAATATTAAGTACTTTTCCAATGTTAAGGTAAGCTTTTGAGACCAGATGTTCCATGAGAAGTGTGTTTTTGGGAGCAGCAAATTGCAACTAATTATGAGTTGCAGAAAAAGATTTGTAGCTCATGACTTTGTGTAACCCAGAACTAATATTTGATATTGGACCTTGCAGATGGCTACTGCTGAAATGATCAGATTTCCTGCTTGCGTGGTATTTGAAACTTAAATTTTGTGGTGCATACATCAAAAGGTCAAGTGTCATGAATGTAAAGCACTCTCAAAACAAGTATTTGTTACAGATGTTTAAGATTCAGAGGCAAAAAAAGAGTTTTGAAAATTGCAACTGACATTTGAACAAATTATTCATTGGTATGTATGCTCAGGAGGGTAAAATTTGGGTCTGTGCCATAGAAGGATTATCTTTGATGAACAAGAATGTAAATGAAAGCACTTTTATGCTGTTTTCTGAGGATATGGCTTAAAAAGTTGACAAGTTGAATTTCATTTTTTGAATTACTGTTTGAAAGCGTTCAAAGTATGGCAGTGTACTCAGCTAAAACCAATTGTTATAAAATTTTTGTAATCAGTGAATAAAAATATGAATGAAATGAAATATTTCTGTGGAAAATGGCTGTAAAATGAACTTTCAGTGAGTTTAGCTCTAGTTGGAACTGTTCTGTCAGGAACTTAATGTCAGTGAAGAGCATAATTAGCAAGAAAGCTTAGTTTAGTTCTCAAATTGATTGGCTTGACCCTGTATTTCCTTCCTCAGGTGAGACCTCTAATGAGCACAGGGATAATTTCACCTGAGCAAAAAATAAAGTTCTTGACCTCAGCTTAGTGAGATGTATTTTCTTTGGAAAGGTGCTATTTCAAACAATGTTTCTGTTGAAGATATATGAAGGTTAAAATACATGGCATTGTTTGAAGCTATTATCCAGTGACCCTACAGATTTTGTAAAAAGGAAGCGAGGGTTTTGCTCACATCTTTGAAGAGCAACAGTTCCCTGGGATGCTTTATATATGTATGTTTTACTGTGATGCTGTGTCATTGTTAGTTCAGCTTCAGTATTAGTTTAGTTAGATTTTTTTTGTTGTTCATGCTTATTGCAGCATCTCCTCGGCTAAGTTTGGATCAGACAGTAATGGCTCAACTTCTAGTTTTATGCAAAAATTCTTTTTCTAAGCAGAACTGTTGTATAAGTGGTAAGTTCCTTAATTATGTACAAAATCCAAAATTCTGTAGAATTAGTGGTATTTACATTTTGAAGGTCTTTGCTTTTCCCCTTTTTCTTCTGTGCTTTGTTTCCTTTTTCTCCTTTTCTATATCTGGTATTACTACTTCTAAAACCCGAGTGTTAAATGTGGATTCTTTACAAGAAAATTAAACTGATGTGCATCAACTTTGCAAGTGAATAAAGGGATGTTCTATTGAACATGCTTTGTATGTGCATTTTGGTTATGACTTTGGTTAGTGTCAGTACTTGAAATAGAATTTGGCTGTGAGGTGTTTCACATTGCTTTTTGATGTCTGTCAGCCTAATGCAACTGTGCCTGTTTTTTTTTTTTTTTCTCTTGAACTAATCTTCTGCAGCACTGGGTTTTAAGTATGAGCATTTATAATATTCTCAGATATGTTTGTATGACTTTTAAATCTGTTCTTAAACACTTTAATGTGATTCTGAAGTTTGCTTGACTTGTATTGAAGTTATAGTAATTGACTGTCCTGAATCTGTTCTCCATGAGTGCTATATTTTGTTTTAGAAAGTGGTTAAAGTTCCAGTATTTTATGTTCTTCTCATTACCTATCTCTATATATTAAATCTCTGGGCTTCATATAGAACTGAAACCACTTTTTAAAATCTGTGTTGATTGCTGCTTTTCCTATGAGAGGTTTTCTCCCTTTGTCCTGTTGGACTGTTCTTAATTCCTTTCTCTTCTACACATTTTTTTTAAAAATATATTTGAAATTCTTTGCTCCTTTCTCTTCCCCTCTCAGTGCTAAGATATCTCCATGCCCAAACCAGAGGCTTTAAATTCAGGTAGTGCAAATTGGGAAGGACAAGCCTGTAAACCTGTGTCTGTTTTCTTCACCTTCCTACCATTATAACCAACCACAAGACTATTCTTCATGTTCATCTTGCATTCTGTGGTTTTTTGTCTTGGAACTGATGCAAATGAGGAGATCAAGGAGAAATGTGTTATTTGTATTACTGCTTCACATTTGAGTCCTTGCCTTTAAGCAGAACACAGTGCACCAGAAATATGCTGATGTGTATGAAGGCTCTCTGTATTCCAAGGGTAATTAATTGTGGAACTGGGGGAGTCTGTTAGGTTGAAGCACTTAGAGGCGCACAGGGAAACCAAGCAGTTTCGATCAGCATACGGACAATTGAGCACTGCTCCTTCCATGAGGCATTACAAAGAAAGTTGTGAAGGAATAGGATAACTTTGTGGAAGCAGTGGAGAACAGCCCACAAGCATGACTGTTGGAATACCAGACACATTCTTACCTGACAGCTGGTAGAGACTGCCACCAAAGAATGCTGGAAGCAGAA
Source organism: Ploceus nigricollis (assembly GCA_013399945.1). Taxonomy (NCBI): domain Eukaryota; kingdom Metazoa; phylum Chordata; class Aves; order Passeriformes; family Ploceidae; genus Ploceus; species Ploceus nigricollis. The sequence goes on from VXBC01007021.1 coordinate 79,363, forward strand.
ATTGGTCTTGAACGGGAAATGATTGAGAGGGGAGATAAGGTGTGTTGACAGATTATGAAGGACTTGGAAGGTAAAGACAGAAGGCTTGTGTTTGATGAGGGTGTAGTTATATGAAGTCTTTGCTTAGGTGGTAAAGCTAGCTCCAGATCTGAAGCAATGCTTTAGTGTTTTTTTTCCTCACCTGGGTTGTAGTAGTTCAGTTGAATGTGGCTGTATGGACAAGCAGTGCTGTTTTTTTCTGTTTGAGTCTACAAGTCTGGTGTTCTGTGACAGCAGAAATATGGTAAGTCTTGAAGTCAGAAGACTTAACTAACAGTCTTCAGTGTCTCACCTTTATGCTTCTTATTTGCTCATGTGGAAGCTCAAGGCCTTTACTTTGAAAGTAGATTCCATTTGGTACTTAGTTTCATAGTAGTATATTTAGTTCAGTGAATCTGATACTGTGTTTTAGCAAAATTTAAGGCGAAGATTGTATCAGAAATTGCTCTACAGGAAGCAAACTATGTTATCAGCTAGTGTTGAATCATATCAAGTTAAGGATGAATATGAAATTCTAATTAAGCAGCCAGTTCATGATACTCTTATTTGTGTTTTAATAGAGTAATATGAGAAAAAAAGAGGATTTCGTTTCTGTGTGTGCATGCATACAAATTAGTGTATATATGAGTAACAAGAAAAATTTTCAGTATTATTTTGAATTAAAACAAATTGCTTTGGGCAAATCAGACTGTAATATAGTGTTTTCCAAAGGTTCAGGAATGTTTGGCAGAGTCGTTGGGTTTTGTGGCATTTTTTGTCAAGAACTCCTGTCTGAAGAGTTCTTATGTTTTCTGTAAATTGCTTTATGTGAACAAAAGTGTTTTAGGTAGGAGGTTCTCTTTCAAGGATATTATCCTTTTAAGGGATAAATGTCACAAATGTCTTGGAAAAACACTTAATAAACTTACTCTTTCAATAGAGGAAGCAGTAAAGGGAGGCTGTAACAAGTGCTAGAAAAGGTTTTGCAGCATTTGGTTCAGACACTTTGTTGTCTTTCTCCAGTGATTTCAAATGAGGGGCTGAGGAGGAGATGAGCAGCTTTGCTTAAAGCTGGATAAATAGTCACATGTACTAGCTGGGCATGCAAGAGTGACTGTGTAATTTACCTATTTTTGTTCCTGCTAACCACTTTAATAGACTTTAAAAGCAAAGCATCTGGTGCTTGAGATTGCAGTAATTATGCTTATGTAAGAAAAAATTGCCTTTGTGAATTTGTTCAATGACTCCCGCAGGCATATTTCTTAATACTCTAGCTGTAGAGTCCTGCCACTGCCCTTGTGTTGCCTCAATCTGAATACCTGTCTTGTTTACCTGAAAGCCTATTAATGTGTTCCTAATTTTGAACCGTTTACATGTGAATTTGCCCGTATATTTCTATTTGGGTCCTTTTCAGGGCTAAGTAATGGTGATTTCACATGTCTGATGCTGATTACTGTGAAAGGTATGAGAGATCCCACTTGATTCCTTCTGTGCTTATTCCTAGCTCCTAGGACATCTTTCAGCGTTGGTGTGCTGCCTACGGGCGAAGATACTGTGGCACCTCTGACCTAATCCCACTGCTTACTCTAGGGGAATGGACCTTGCTTTTAGGTGTGAGCCCTGCTTTTAGATGTTTCTGGTAAAGAACAAGACTTGTAAGCACTTCTGCTTTCTGGCTTGTGCAACCCTGGGTGGCATCTTCAGCAGCTGTGCTGTACCTAACTCCTTAGAACACCCATAGGGACAAGGCATAGTTAGTTGTCCCAGTACCCTGAGAACACATGTGGCTTTATGTGAGAAAGAACTGCCTGGGAAGATGGTTTTCTGAGCAGCCAAACAGTGGGTGACCAAGCAAGAGAGGGGAGGTATGAGTGCTCAGTGTCAGGCATATTTACTGTGATAGCAGGTTCAAGGACAGAAAGAGCAGTCATAAATATAATTGGGACTGTATTCTTGTAAAGAGCTCAGATTTTGAATGCAGTTCTTGTCAAGAAAATCTTTTGATGTTCTCAAAACAGTTAACAGTCTTGATCTTAAAGACCCTTTTCAACCTAAATGATTCTATGATTCTAAAACCAGGTTGGTCATTATTACAATAGGTATTAGGACTGTATAACATCAGTGTTTTTCAATAGCTTTTTTTGTTCAAATCAATGCACTTCGCATGTTGTGAAGAGGGAGCCAGGTGAGGATGTGGCCCTGTGTTCGTATAGGTGTTGCAACTTAAGGAAGCTGCCAGGAGCTGTGTGTGGTTAGTTTGCCCTTCAGTTCCTGTAGCAGCTGGAGCAATAGTATCTAGAGAGCAAATATTGCCTTTTCTCATCTTGTTTTCTGAACAAGATCTCTGTGTACCTTTTTGTGGTGGTGTTCAGACCAAGTTTATAATTTTGAAGAAATCTTCTGGCTGTTCAGGCTTACTGTCGTTTGACCTCTGTTACAGGGTAGTCTCAGAGCTAATGGGCTGGATATCTTTTTGGTGAAACTACCACTCTTCTAGAGCACATTAAAAGGAAAATGTGCTGTGGCTGTTAATTGAAATGAGAAGAGCTGTCTTGTGTGAGTTGGTAATAGAATCAATATCCTGTGATCACCAGACATGGTGTGTCTCACACTGGGAGCGCAGTGAATCCCATAAGATGAGATTTTTTTTGTCCAGAAAGTGTTCTGACAGCCTATGTTCAGAAAGTGTATATCTAACCTACATTTAATGCCTGCTTGTCTGCTTTTCATAGTTAGTGTGTCTGTGACAGGAGGCTTCTCACAAAACATCTAATTATGGACGTGTAAACACCATTTTTCTCCCTCCTCTTCTCCTCTGTGAAAACACATTCCTCTAGTGCCCTCTGAAGCTGTAGAAAATGGCATGTTCTTCTTATCCAAGGCTTCAGAAAAGGGTTTATATGGTAAGAAAATGGAATCTGAGCTTCCAAAATAATGGATTTCTATCAGTCTCTTAATTTTTAAAATGATTTAAGTAGCAAGCCTTCTGCAAGCCTTCTGGAATTGCTTTCTCAGAATGTAATCTCACTCAAACTAGGAGAAAAATGAAAACTGTCTGTGATAGTCAAGCAGGTCCCATATTACGGGCAAAGACCACTGCTTGATATCTATGTATTTTGCACTGACAGGAGGTAATTAACACTCACTCATATTTTGCTTCTGGCAGTGTTTTGGACTCTGTATCAACAGTAGAACATTCTGGTATGAGATTATTTGTCAAGAAGACTTCAGGGTAAATTGGAAGAATTTTAGGCATATGAAGATGCAGTGATACCTTAGTAAGGAAGATAACAGACACTGGCACAACCAGGCAGTGCAGCTGTACTTCAGACTGTCAATGAAATTTCTTTCTTAGGCATTGTGGTGTGTTGACTGTGGATGGCTGTCAGGTGCCCATCAGAGAGCTCTATCACTCCCCTTCTCAGCTAGACAGGAAAGAAAATATAATGAAAGGCTCATGGGTTGAGCTAAAGATAGGGACAGATCACTCACCAGTTACTATCAAGGGCAAAACAGACTTGACTTGGTGCTGCGGGGTGATTTTCAGGTTAAGGTTTCACCCAGCACGCCCCTGCATTTTCCCCAGTTCTTGGTACAACCCTGATGTGGCAATCTCCCTTGCTCAAGTCATACGTCACTTCCCCTAACTCTCCTTTCATGCTTTGCCATCATTGGACAGTAACCCTGACCCCAACCCCTTCCGCTTTCTGTGTGCATAAAAGACCTTGCCACGTGGGCGAGATGGTCTTGGATCCACCATGAGCTGAATAAACATCTTATGTTCAACTCCCAAGACCCGGGCTGCAGTTCTATTTGTCCCTGCGCCTGTGCATCGATAACTGGGACCCGTAGAGCTCGTAAAGGGGGCATGTTGCTTTCCACTCCATGCCACATTACCTGCTGCAACCTGGGGCACAGAGGCTCCCCAGGATCTCGCAACAACTTGGGGAAATTAATTAAATGTTTTACCAATCACATCAGAATAGGATAATGAAAAGTAAATCCAAATCTTAAAAATACCTTCCCCCACCAGTCCTATCTGCCCTGGCTTTATTCCTGATTCTCTACCTCCTCTTGCCTGTGACACAGGGGACAGTGAATGAATGGGGTTGTGGTTAGTTTGTCACACTGCTACTGCTTGCTCCTTAGTGGAAGGACTTCTCCCCCTGCCCCAGAGTGGGGTCCCTCCTGAAACAGAGTAAAAATTTAACAGAGTAGAAATCCATTTAGATATAGGTGAAATGTGAGTAATGCTGTTTAGTCTGGTAGCTCTGTAGCTGCCCAAGCTGAAGAAATAAGAGAGTCCCCTCGAAGTTTGAAACAGACAGGGCAAGGTGACCCAAGAGTTCTTTCCGTACTTTCTGATAAAAAACTAGCTGCAAGTGTATGAATATGCATGAAACACCATACATATGTAAACTACAAAGAGAAATAAAAAGAGATCGAGAGTTCTCAAGAGTGCGCATGCCTTTTGATAGAAGAAAGATCCCTGCATGTGCCCAGCGCTGCAATAAACATACCAGCTTTTACAACTTTTTACAAAGTTGTAGGGTTAATTATTCTTCCGCAATTCACTTCCACAAGGGACAGTCCTCCAAAACCTCTCCAATGTGAGTCCTTCCCATGGGCTGCAGTGTGGCATGCACATTTTCTCCCTCTCATGATTTTTTCATAGAGAAGCACAGAGAGAAAAAAGAGAAAACAGTTCCTATCTCTGCTCCTTGTTTTCCCCCATGTGGAATGTGTGTGGAGATTATTTACCTGGGGTGATTGTTTCATTGGATTCTGGTGAGGATTGTTTGGGTCTGGTGGCCAATCAGATCCAGCTGTGTCTCGGGCTCTCAGAGAAGGTCACAAGCTTGTTAGTTAGATATGGTAAGTTAGAAAGTAAGTATGTAGTTTAGTATCTCTTTAAATAGTGTATTAATGTAATATAGTATAGTTTTAATAAAGCAATCATTCAGCCTTCTGATCTAGAGTCAGACATCAATCATTTTTTCCCATCGGGGGTTCGGCTGCTTTTACAATACTGCAGTTCTTCATGAACTGCACCAGTGTGGGTCTCTTCCATGGGGTGCAGTCCTTCAGGAACAGCCTAAGGGATCACAAGTTCTGCCAGCAAACCTGCTCCATTGTGGGCTCCTCTCCCTATGAGTCTACGGGTGGTGCCAGGAGACTGCTCCAATGTGGGCTTCACACAGTGTCACAGCTTCCTTCAGGCATCCGCCTGCTCTGGTGTGTGGTCCTTCACAGGCTGCAGGTAGATCTTTGCTCCCCCATGGGCTGCAGGGGCATAGCTCCTTCACCACAAGCTGCAGGGAGATCTTTGCTCCATGCCTGGAGCACCTCTTCCCTATCTTTCACTGGCCTTGGTGTTTTCAGAGTGTCTTAGCTCCCATGTCCTTATTTCTCTCTACTCTGGCTGTAATTGCTTCTGTGCAATAGTTTGGGGTTTCTTTCATCTTAAATCTGTTATCTGATATTTATCACTGTTGGCCTTGGCCAGTGCCAGTTTTGTCTTGGAGCTGGCGTTGCCTCCATCAGATATAAGGGAAGCTTCTAGTAACTTCTCGCGAAGCCACCCCTGTAGATCCTTGCTACCAAAACCTTGCCCTGCAAACGCAGTCCAGGCATGAAGCAGTGAAGTCCTTTTGTCCTTCATACTATCAAACCTCAAGGTCTCCTTATCATGCATAGACCCCTCATACTTTTGCTGGTGTTTATTTTGTGCTCCTATGTACTGTAGACTCAATTGCAGTACTGGTAGAGAGCAAGAAGAAGTTTTTGTTTTTCACGTTTTGGAAGTAAAGCTCAAATTCCTTTTGTCTTGTTCTTTCTCTTGCTTGAACTATCTCTTTCTAAACTGAAAGAGATAGTGCTGGTAGCTGAAAAGCTAACTTGACATGACTGCATTATCTTATAGCTACTATCTCAGTGGGGAATTGCTGTTTAAAAACAACTATTTTTCAGCATTAGTAATGCCTGCCAACTGTTGGGGTTTGGTTGAGGTTCAAGGCTTCAGTTTCCCTAGCTGCCTTGTTCTAATTAATAGTACTTCCGTCTTTTAGTATACTCATAGAGTTGATTTGTCTTAGGCATACAGACTAGGCATCTTGTCATCTATCTCAAGTTCCCATTTTGCTTTTCTAAAATTTAGGTATTTAGAATTAACAACTGTTTGGGGTTTTTTTATTACTATTTGGGTATATTGGCTTAGACTGGCTCTTTGCCTTTGTAAGATGTCAGTTGTGTGTAGGGAAACATGTCCTTGCCAAAAAGGAAATAACACTTTTCAAGTTTTAAACAACTTATTGCCTTCCAAAAAACCAGTTTAATTGTTCTTTAAATTCAAGAAGAATAGAAATATATTTACTTACTTGTAAATGTGGATTATATACATTAACGTCTCAGTTCTTTATACACAGTGTACATGAACTTTCTTGTAACTTCCAAATAAATGCCCCAGGTTTGGGGTCTGATGTCTTTTTTAAATGCATGTGTGGTGCTGGTACTGTACCTCAATTTTTGGCCTCTCTGTTGAGAAGCCTTGCAGCTGCAGAGACTGCAGCTTCAATTTTCTTCCTTCAGCTTGTAAAGTTTGAGGCAGCCAGATCGAAACGTGCATATTCTGCACTCAGAGAGCTCTTCTGGAGTCCACTCTGACTTGCTATAGTGTCCTAAGGATATTTACAAAAGTAGGCACTAAATAATTTGTACCAGATTTATGGTGTTGTTAGCTTAGTAGAAGATGCTTGTTTGGAGCATGACTTTTGAAGTTCGTTGGTCTTTTGTGGAACATCAGTTGGAATTCTGTATTTCTCAACTAGCAAGAGGAAAGGATAATGAGGATGGGTGTAGTATGTGAAGGAATGCTGAGGCACCTAAATGGAGAAATGGGTTAAATGAGAAGAGATTAAAGAAATTTGATGGGTATGAAGTCACCCCAAGACAGGAAGGGGAGGTTTTTTTGAGGTAGTGCTGGTGATCCTTTAAGCTTTCATATATTCACAGGTAATTCTAAATAGATTGTTTAATCAGGTGAGGGTAGCACTCTTACATGAAGAATTCTACTTGTTTGCCTTGGAACACCCGACTAGCTGAGAAATGTCTCACTTATTTTGGTGGAACCTTTTTAGGATGCCATATTTTGGAAAAAAGTAATCCTAATTTTAGATGTGTTGGAGTAGTTTTCCATGTATGTATATCTTTTTGGGAATCCTGCATAGGGCTGAATTTATTGAATCAGTCATAATATTTCAGACCTAGTAGTTTAAAATACTATTATTTTCTCCTATGCTTTGAAGAAAATATTTTCAGAGTAGATTACTAAAACACAATTATTGCATGGGTTTGTTCTAAAATAGATATGGATATGGGGCTTGCTGTTTTCTGGATCAGTTTGTATTTCAACAGAAATCAGTGCTTTATGTGATGTGTTTTGGATTTGTACTTTTTAAAAGCCTTATTCTTTTGGGCAGATGCTCTTAAATTAATCTGTGGTTCTCACTACTTTATTTTTTATAATTCCCCCTTTTTTTTTATCCTGTTCTTTAATGTGTGTTGGGTTTTTTAAAAATACTTAAAATGTGGGCACCGACTTCCTAGCTAGATTCCTCTTTTCTACTTAGAATTCCAGTTTAACTATAATTGTGCTTTGATTCTTGGCTGTAGAAGTTGATTCCTCTTCTTTCTGGAATTTCTTCACTCATCCACGTGTTGTCTGTGTCCTTGTCTGATCAGTCTCATTCCACTAAATTATATATTGAGTAGCTATCAGCTGACCTACTGATCTGATCTTTCTGAACTATAGCTAGAGCTTTATTTTTTTGCAAGAGTTGTGTTGTGGGACTAGAGAGTGTCCAAGACCTGGTGTCTATATTGCAATGCCATGTCAATGCGCTTGGCAACTTTAACATTGCCGACTCAACATAGAAAGTGAAGCAGCAGAATGAATTCAATTTCAAAACTGAGTTGTCTGGGAAATAGCATGGTGAAAACTCAAAATCTCAAAATTTAGTTTTAAACGAATAAATGATTATAAACATGTTTTTTTTAATACTATCTTTGTTGATGGAAAATACTTATTTTCATTTGCTGAAATTTGAAATGTTATCAGCTTGTTGCACATGGGCTACTGCTTCTGAAAACAAGAGCTAGAGAGTGACCTATGAGGCTTTTCCTGGAGCTGGAACGTACTAGATTTAGAGATTTGTTGGCGTAGAAGGTGTCAGCTGTGCTTGGGAACGTGTTCTGACAAGCATTTCCCCATGTCTTAGTTGTGGAAACTTGTGTATTGTTGAGTATTGTTATCAAATAGGGCAAAAGTAACAGTAAACCCATTTATCTCTGTCTCCCCTCCCCCTCCTTTTTTATTTTTGCTTCCATAGCATTCTATAAAACTGATTCTAGAATTTGACTGTAACTTGCCACTGGTAAGTCATATTCCATTAAAAAAAGAAAATTTGGAAATGAAATTATGCAAGCAAAGAGCTGTTTGACCCCAGATATGCACACTTCTCTTTATTCAAGCACATGAAAACTAGTAAACCTATGACAAATGCCTGTGTTAACAAAATAAGTATTATTTGTTTTAACCTAAAGCAGGTGCATCCCTTCTCAGCATGAGGCATCTTGTTTCTGTGCTCATCGCTTATGCAATTTCACTCCAGTGAGCTGCCTCTTATACCTTTTGACACTTAAAATCTGTACAAATCCCACTTTACTTGTGAAGTAGTTTAAATGTTGACAGGTTCATTAGTGTGGCCCATGTGGAGGAGAAGAGTGTCTCAGAGGAAGCCCATGTTCCTCCTTTTACTTGTTTAAAACTGTAGTTCCTTATTTTCTACTTTGTAGTTCCAGATTCCTTTGCTTGGGGGATTGTGATGTTACTTAATAAGTGAGGAAGCAGCAACTCCACTTACCTGTTGTACTGCACTGCTATAGGAGCTTGCTCTGGAGACATACATTTGTGTGGGTTTATATATGTGTGTTTGTATTTATGCCTATTAAAGATGACTTTCCTTCTTGACTTTTTTATTTCATTATTGCTTGATGGTAAGAAGGAGCAGTTAGGACAGGAAATACGGATTACACTCAGTGCATAGGTAAGCAGTTGTTTTGCATTGGTTATAACTTCATGTTAACCCAGTTAGTAGGGCAGTGAGAGCAGGCAAGAGCCATTTTCTGATTGCTTTATGGGCAGGCACTGTCACATGTACCCAGGTGAATGGTAGTCAGTGTATATTTAACTTGCCTCCCACAAAAAAAGCCTTTTTTTTTCCTGGAGTTCTTCAATGGACCCATCTTCAAACATTCTGTGATCACTAGAAAGCTGCAGACCCCAGACTATTTTATACTACATAGTACAGCTATATTCTGGAAAGTTCAAGAGTGTGAATGTTGCAGTTGTTTATAAAGCAGATCACCTGAATATGCTGTATGGAGAGAGGAGATGATATGTAAGAGCTTTCTAGGCTGCAAAGTGAACTTGGAAGCTGAATGTCAGGTTGAACTCCTGGCAAAGCACCAGGTAGAAAGTGCTTTGTTGAAATGTAAATAATGGCTTTGTTCTGTACCAGCTATGATAGTTTCCAGTATTTTTTTGGTGGAGTGGCTGTGCTGCTAGGGAATTGAAGGAATTACATACAGCAAACCAACATTATAGCAGGGAAATCGATGGCATAATTTAAATACTACAGCTAATGCAGTATTGACCAATTTCACTTTTATTTTAGAACTGTGGAGTATATGTTGTGGGTCTCAAAGTCGTGGATTTGAATGTGAATGCAATAGAATTGCTTTTAGCGTGGCTTAGTATGCTATATTTCTGGAAGAAAATCCCAAATAGTCAACAAGTTAGTAGGTAAAAAAAACCTACTAATATTGCTAATAATGTAACTAATGCTACGGATTTGCATATGCTTATATATTTCAGATGAGTTTACCTGTGTTAAAGTGATTATTGCCTCTGGGATATGTATGAGTACTAAGAGGGCTTGCGTGTCTATGTACAGGAATTTTCTAAAATCTACTTTGAGTGCTCAAGAAGACTTTGTCAAACTGTCACCTTTTGGTACCTCCAAAAGGTGACAGGGCTGTTGGCTGTTCAGGTCTTCTGGATGTTCATTTCTGACACAGGTCCCCCTTGAAGATAATTCTTCAGCTTTGTATGTCAGGCTTTTATTGTCACATCAAAATTAGCAGGGAAAATAGCACATCACCTTGCCAGAAATTGTGTGTTAATACATAATAATTTTTGAAATATGTGAGTAACCTAAATGCCAACACTTAGAATTTTCAAGATAATTACAAGTGTTCTATTTGTAAGTTTATGTGTTGGGAGACTATCCATGGAGACAGAGAGAAGGATGATACAAGAGTTCATCTATTTGAGGAACTGTACTGCAGGATAGTCCTGAACAGAAAACTAGCTGAATTGGTCTGTGCTAGCCAGCTGGCAGATCTGTTCCTCCCTGCCACATGCCCTTTACTTCCCTTTGGTGTGTACTAAGCATTTGGAGAGCAGAAGGTGGCCTGTCATAGGCAGCTCAGGGTTTAAACCTACACCAGCTGCTTTTAGAACAAGGTTGCCACAGGATGTCTTCACTGTTCATGGTGGTCCACCAGGTAGAAGGGGTTGTTTGGTTTCTTCTTTGCTGTGGTTAATTCAGTAAATTAGTGTTTGGGACTGATCTCATGGTTTGTACTCCTGAAATTTGGAAAGGAACCCATTTGCACAGGAACAGAGACTCATAGTGATTTCTGCAATATAAGAGTTGAAACTCAGATATCACAGCATTGCTGATGTTTGTTCCAGAAAATAGCTGTACTAAGACAAATAAAAGTACTGACATGTGAATGGTGTATTTGTCTTTTTAAAATACAGAGAACCTGTTCTGATGTGTAGATACAGTTGTATAAAGTAGAAAGATTAAGAGTTAATCCCTGTCCATTTTCTGACCTTTACTCAACTTTTTCCCTGATCTACTTACAGCAGGGAAATGTAATGCCAATAGTCAGTGTCTTTGTTCCCATGTACAGGGAGAAAGGGTTTATATATCATCTTTGGCATAATTCCTAGAAGTTTAGGATCATATTCTGATTCTGCTTTCCCTGTGTAGGTCTGGATTACTTCAATTGATTTACTTTGGAGTAGTTCCAGATTTGTCCCAATCCAGCTGACATCAAATCAGGACCCTACAATCCAGCTTTGTTTCATGTAGTTGGGTGAAGAGTTTGGATTTGTGTGGTTTAATGGGGAATGAGGTGAGGTAATGCATTTAAAAATATTTCCTTGGAGAGGAAGTAGTTTTTCCTCATTCGTTGATAGATTAAAGCATAGATAAATTTGTTGGAATGTGTTTTAACTCCTCATTACAGCAGAACCTACTATTTGAGAATGGGCATGATTACAGATTTTGTAGTGGAAAAATCCTGCAATTTACTCACCTTTGGTAAAAGGATCTTGGAATTCCAAAAGACAAAATACGCTTAATTCTTTCAGTACAAAGCATACTCTGGAATTATAGCATGTTCTTTTTGGAAAGAGTAATATTTTCTCGAAAATCATGTTGTTGAATTATAAATTCTTATATACAATTCAAGCAAAAGAATTCCCTTTACTCACCTATTGCTTGTGATTTACCTTGAAACACCTGCACTTGAAGAGTGGTTCCTTATGCTAAATAATTTTGATGTGCAACTCATGCAGATTGTGTTTTATTTTGAAAGCTTGTGGCTAAAAATAAATTCAATCCCAGTGAGCTTCACATCTTCCAAAAGAATGGGTAAATGTTCAGGTTTAAATGTGTGCTTTCTTTTCTAAGGACAAATAGTATTCCCTCTTTACAGGCTGTAGAACCTGAGGGAAATTGTACTGTGGAATATTACTGGCAATACTCTGGACCATCCAACTGTTATAAAAGCCTGAACTTCAAATGTAAATATTTATTTCTTTGCCTCTGGAGAAAATTGAACAAACTTGATTCCTCTATTGAGAAATACAATTTTTTTTTTCCCTTCCCTCTCCTCTGGCATGTTTTAGTGCTTCTGCCACTGACTTGGCTAGGAAACTATGTTCTGAGGCCCTCACCTTGGCTTCAAGAGATCCACTTGGATTCCTTTACATGTGCAAAGGTCTACAGAGCTCAGAATGCTATGAGATTATCCTTCATTTTCAATTAAAGTCCTTATGTATTTCACCTAATTGGAGGATGAATAATGCAAAGCTGCTTTTCCTTTTTTATTTTATATGTGTGAATCATTCTTCTGAAAGATTTTGTCACGTAAAGGATTTGAGTTATTCAATTTGTAAGTATTTTCAGTTAAAGCTGAAAATGTCTTTTAGTTTTATTAGATATCAAAGCCTGTTAGGCCTGTTAACCTCTCAGCACTATTCAGTATTTCAAATTAGTTTAGGGTTTCCAGAAATTAATTAACAGCAGCAGTAATATGTGATTACTTAGAATTCAACCCGAAGATCATTGGTCCTGGTATTCTAGAAGTGTGCTGGTAATGTGGGACTACTTTTCAAAGAACCCCAGTGGTTTTCCACACAGTTCTAGGATGTGAGGGGCTCCTGATCAGTGCAGTCAGTGTTGCTTTCCTGTCGGCTATGGGGAGCACAGTTTTCAGTCCTTAGGTGGGTGGGCTGCTCTCAGGTTTGTTTTTTATTCCTAGTGATAGGAGAGTGTCGTATTTCACAGCTTCTGAAACACTTTCTGTAGGTATCATCTGGATTGTGTTGTATATGTGTGTAGTTTCTGCTGCCTTCTGGAAGTCTCTGCCTTCCTGTATCTCTACTGGATTCCAGGTGTTTAAGCTTTCTACGCTTCAGTTTTTACCCAGCAGGGCCTGGTGAAGACCTGAGAAGGAGGGCAGATAGGAGTGTGCTGCTGACTTCATACAACTCATTCAGCCTGTTCTTGATGGTCTTCTTCCCGTATGTTCCCCATGTGTGGACAGTGATGATGTTGTGGGATAAATGCATTGTTCTGGCAGTGGGAAGTGGACATCTTTTCTGGAAGCTCTTCAACCCTTTTCCCAGCATGCTATTAAAGATGGGCTTATTATATGATGGGAGAGAGGCTGCAATCCCCCTAGATAAAATGATTGTGGGGAGCAGACTGCCTGCTTCACTGCAGTCATCTGGTATGCAGCTGAGGTTCTCAGGAGAGGTGGCCAAAGGGAAGAAGCTAGATGAATTGTCCTGCCATAGTGCATATGGCCTGTGGTTTATAAGTTGTTCATCGTTGATACTTGCTTATGATCCTTAAGAACATCAAGATTTTGCAGTAAAACTTTAGAAAAATACTTAACAGCATGAAAAAAATCTGCTTAAGCCACAGTGTACTCTCTCGTTCTTTTTACCAGCCTTTCACAAAGAGAGAGCATCTGGTGGACAGAATAGATCAGAGTCCTGAGTGCATATGCTAGTGGTTTCATTGTCATCAACAGGCATTACATTTTTGTTGATTTATTTTGTGCAGTGACTAAAACTTCATTTCCTGCTCTGTTAAGGATGTTCTACTTTGCTTGACTTGTACAAAAATGAAGTATGGTTGTTGTATCCATATAAAAGTTGAAAGCAGTTGTGTGGCATGGAGTTAATGGTGGACATATCTTTTATCTACTTACGCATATGCACCGCTTCTTTTCATCTGAAATCCTCTAGTTGTTGATGATGCTAAATCTTCTGCAGTTAACTTTCCCTTCTCAGGACTGTAATCTAAAGGTCAAGATACTGTAATCTATTTTTCGTTTATTGCATATCAAAGAGTATCCCTCTCATAAATGTGGCTTATAAAAATGTAGTTTATTACCCATATACCAATTGTTTAAGCACTTCTGTTTTCAGTCAAGTAAAACCAAGTGCATCTAGTTGTAGGAAAGTCAGAGACTCTCTTCTACTGATGTCTGTATAATCCATCAATTTGAAAAAAGAATATGCTATAGCTGCTCAGTCATTTTACTTCTGGCATTTTTGATGCAACCATAATTTCTGCAAAATGGTGTTTTTAGCGCCTCTTTTGTCTTGGGGAAAAAAAGCCCAAAGAAGATACTGCATTTGGAGCAGCACAGGGCAGTGTTTTTCTGCTTGTCAAAGCAGGGCCCTCACATTTTTGATCTTATTCAGTATTGACCTGTATTGAATTGAACTGCTCCTCTGCTGTGTGTGAAGTGTAGCTTGGATGCCTGGTTCTCTGCTCTGGGCTATGTTCCTGGCTGTGTTTCCTCAGCAGCATCGCTGTCATTTCTCTGAAGTGCCTAATAAAGTACATGAATCCTCTGGTTAGAGGGCACTGCCAGGGACATGTTCTTTTAGGGGAGAGAACTGGCTACACTCAGAGCTTGGGTGTCTTGTAGCCCCACATTTTTTTTCAGGTGGATGCTTTCGTGTGTGTGAAACAGCAGAGTACTTTCATTAGACAAAGTTATGCTGCTTTCAGTAATGTTGAAAAACTTCATTTGAAACAGAAATAATAAAAATACAGTCTTTCAGGAAGAAAGTGAAAGTGAACTTTGAAAGTTTGTTTTGTTTGCAATGAAATGGTTCTTTTTCCACTACTTTTCATCTTGATCTTGTACTAAAAGCAAGTATCAAGATTATGAGACCTCTAGAGCGTGACTCAGTGAATTGGTCTGTATGTTAGGATCTGGTGAGGGACAGACTTGCCTCAGAATTGCCAGCTCATGAGCGCTCATTTTCCCTCTGGCTGTGCTGGACGTGGCTGGAGGTTGATGATTCTGGCCCACAGATTCTTAGTTTAGGATGTAGTTATAAGATTCTGACTCTGTTTAAAGGTAAACTGCAGCTAATTTGAAAGTAACACTCAATATCTTTACACATTGTTAAACCAACCTGATGGTTATACTAATGCCAAGATCCTATCCTGTCCTTGGCACCAATGGGACTGGTATGAATTCTGTGGGTGTTGCTTGTTAATAGAAGATGGATCCTGGCTCTTGAAGTATTTTTTATGATCTGCTGACACAGGTATTTCATTTTTTTCAGATTTCATAGGCTTCTGAGTTCTCCTCAGCAGAGAACAATCTAAAGTGCTCCTTTCTCATCTTTTGTGGGAAACAACTGGTAGGCAGTTTGCTGGTTCCAATATAAATGATGGCCAGTGCCAGAAGGAGAGAGAAAGCTGAGAGAATTGCAGCTAGCAGTTATGAAGAGATCCCCTGCTTGTGACATTCCACTCTAACAGAAGCATTAAGGAAGCATGCTGTGCTGGGATTGAGCTTTTCAAGTCGTAGTGGCCTTCTTTTTTCAAATTTTTCCTGTCCTGCTCTGTATCAGAACAGCAGCACACACATACCTGTTCCATTCTTGCCACTTCCTTTTGCCTCATCTTAAAATGACCTTAATGGTTAAGTTTTCTTTTTTTTTGTCCTAGTGTTTTTGATGCCTGTGAGCTTTGCCTATCTAAAAGGTCTGGTGTATGACATTTTACATTTTATGACTATAATATTCTTGGATATCTTTCCTGAATAAAACTCCTGACAGTAATACTTGTGTCTTTAACATGTCACACACTATTATTTTATAGTTTCGGTTTTTCGTTTGAAAAAAAAAAAAATCTCTTGGATTTGTGCAAAAGACCTGTATGTAACAATCTTATATAGGCAGAAAGCAAGGACATACTTAAGTGATTGCTCTGCTCTTTTTAGTTTTCATTCCTGTTTCTAAGGAGGCATGTAATGCTTTAAGTGATTTATAAAGTAGCCTTGTAAACACATGCAGGTCATAATAGTGTTAAAGCTTCCTTTGTACATGATTTTTTTCATCATTGAACACTCTTGTAATGAATTCAAGTGTGGTATGATCCTGTCATTTGTGCTGACTTGATGTAACTTCTTGCTCTAATCACATCTTGATTATTTATTTCTTGAATATAAATTCATGTCAGTTTTACTGCTGTTACTGAGTAAGAAATGGTTTTGTTCATGCAAGATTATCCTCTTTTTTTTGCAATTTAAGAAACACAAGTATATTCTCAAACACATAATTTCCTTTGCTCTGGTTTTAGTTCACTGCAATGTGCAGCTTGTTCAAAAGAACAAGGACTTAATCTGCTCTGATGCTGAAAGGTACCCTGTATGTAAAAGCAAATACTGAAGTGAGGTGCTGCTTGGTTTTGATTACATACTGATTAATCAGTAAAGACTCTAGATGAGCAACACATCAGTCTTGCATGATGTGGAGACTTTTTTTTAAAATTTGTTCTTGCACTACTGTTTCAGATCTTGTTTTAGCAGTGGTAGGAGAGCAGGCAGGAAGATGTGGAAGGGAGGAGAAAAGGAATGCTTATTGACATGCAGGTCAGCTCATATATTGACGTAGCAGGTTGGTAGGCTACAACATTATCAAAATTATCCTCAGGGGATCTCTCAAGCAGTTAAACCTATTTTCAGTTTTCTCTTCACCATGTACTTCACATCACCACTTGTGTCATACTTGGTGCTATGTAAGGTGCTGTTCTGCTACCTGAGCTTATTCTTTGCCTTTCCAAACTCCCCTTCCCTGTGTCAACCACCTCTTTCATTTAACAAACCCACAGTGCTTCAATTTCTACTTCAAATTTCTACTTCATTTTGAAGCTATTGCATAATTGATTTTGTTTTAATTAAAGGAGTGTGAGACACGAGTCATATAAGCATGCTCCCCATCAGAGAGGCAGCCCTTAGAAACTTCTGCAGTTCTAAACCAGTTTCTATAAATATTTGCTCTATTCAGAATCCTAATCTAAACTAGCATAGCAACTGATTAGAAGACAAAGGTAACTTGTCCCAATTCTTATAGTAGTTGGAAATGTTTATTTCTTCAAGATTAATGAGTTTCAAGGATTGAGAAGTATTTATCTGAAAAAATAAGTTAGATAGTACTGTCTTACTGAGTTTAATTTTATGTGATAAAAATTGAAATTTGGATTCTATTTGGATGAACCTCATATTTTAAAAAAATTGAACACTTGCACAATTTCTTGTGGGAGTTTCAAAGTACTTTAATTTGGTTTGGTATCAGAGATAGTGTGCATGGAGGTTTTTGATGTTCGTATTTTTTTCTGACAGTAAAAATGCAAATAATAGTAGTCTTTATCATAATTCCGTTTATAAATGAAATTGTTTATAAACTCTCACGTGAAAAAGTTTTTAATGAATACCAGTTCGATTTAGGAAGAACTGCCTTTTCTTTACCCTCTCGGGAATGCTATTTTTGTCATATTTTTCTATTTATTCTTTTGGGAGCTTTAATTTCTAAAAGTTATTTCATGTGCTGTTTAAATACTTGATATTTTATCCAAAGCTTCTCATATGTATCTATAAAACCACTTTATATTCTCACTAGAATGTTAAATATTTAAGACCGAGGTCAATACATCGCTGGAATGTCATGCCATTTATGATCCATTTTATTAAGCCATTGCTTTCCTAGTTTCTTAATTAAAATCACCCCTTCTATGAGAACAAAGCTATATACTCCTTTTAACATAGAGAATATTAATTTGTAATATGAATTCAAATAGAAAATGAAATTACAATAGCTATGTAAAATGCAAACATTTTTCTCCACCTTTTTTTTTTTTTTTTTTTGCTATCGTCTAAGACTTGGAGAAGAAAAGTTATTTGCAGAAATGTACCTTGGAATTTGGTTGAAGAGAGGGTTCACAATGTGGTTTTGGGTGGTTTGTTTGTTTATTTATTGTGTGTGTGAGGCTGCAGATATAATTTCCCCAGACACTGAGTTACATAATCAGTAAATCAGTTCTTTTACTCCTGTGTAACAGCAGCTGAGACAATCTTCTAGCTACCTGTAAGTTGCTGGAAAAGGTCCCTAATAAAACTGATGAGCTTATCAAGTTTTGAAACTAGTCTCTAGTGCACATAGCAATTCAGAGACAATGCTCTGGGGCTTCGAGTCTGTTCTATTGAAACTAGCTTCCTGTTGGTGTTTGCTGTATGGACACCTCATTTTCATTCTTGCTGGGGCCAGGAACTGCCTTTTGTAGGGTATGCAGAAGGCTGCTTGTCACTGTAGGAGATCAGCTTGGGGACAGCAGGGCTGCTGCTTCACTGCCCTTACTGTACCTGCTGAGAAGTCTGCCATGTCCTTGTCTCCCAGGGCTGGCCATCTCACCCCTGCTGTCTGTGACTCTTCCCTCACCTTGTCTGTGGCCCAGTAGCTTCTCCAGTTGTCAGAACCTGTGTAGTTCAGTAGCTTTACCCAGTGTGTTTTGTTGCTGTGATATGTATTGCTCTTAATGAAATTCTGAAACCAATCATTTGCTTGGCCAAAGATTAATTTGAAAGTACTTAACCATCTAAATTCTGTACTTAGTGGCATTTACGCAGAATACCATGTGGGTAGCAGGTACTTTCATGATTCTCTGGGGAGCATGGATTGGTTTTGTTGTACTCTTACTCAATAAAATGTTTTTACTGAATATCTCCTAACATGCTGCTGTTATACACGCATGGTGGTATTTGTAATATTGCTACAATAATCCAGCTGCATGGATTTCAGCAAAAGGCTTATTGAATTTGGTTTCCCCCCACTGCTGACCTGCCCCCCGAGCTGGAGAGTGTCCCAAACTCTGCTTGAAATAATACTGGGGCAGAGTAACTCAGAAACTCTCAGGCTTCTTTTGCCTGAGAAACAAAGCTCCTTCCTCCAGAAATAAATGGCGCGAGGGAGAAAAAGAAAACCCAAACCTTGCTCTGTGTGTAGAGATAACAAAGATACCTTTCATTGCTTGTCTGAAATGCTCTAACATAGCTTCTTCTACTTACACTGTCATGTGGTTCTGTTGCATCCAGTTGCTCCTGATGTATCTGAGGTGCACACTGGCACCTGGTTTCTGAACATTGTGCTGTGGGATATAAAGATGGTTTAAAAGGTAGTCATCTAAATTACTGTACATTAGTGTGGGGAAAAACCTGTTTCCAATAACTTTTATGGGTCTTGCAGTATTTAATACATATCTAGTAATAGCTGTGTATGTAATTGTCTTTATATGATCAAAATATATTATTGGACATACTTTTACATTCAGATGCCAAATTAAAATTTACTGTCAAATGCGGGTGAGGTTTCTTTTTCCATTTAATAATGCTGGAACTAAGATCTACCACTGTGTACAGTTCCACTCTAGTATTTTCTAGTTGATTGAAGTATTGCTGCAAGATGTTAATGGGAATTTTCTCATGCTCCTTGGTTTGGCTGTTGTTCAGAGACCAGTTTTCATAACTTCTTCCAAACTATTTCAGTAAACTTACATATCATATGTATCATAAGCCACTTGGTAAATTCTGATCCCTTTAGAACCTTTTAGAGAGACAACCATACATTTGAGTTTTACATAGCAAAAGAGATATATCAGAGAATATGGGCAATGTCTACTGCTTTTTTTCTTTCTTAGATTAAGCCAAGGGATTGACCATGCTATGGCTTGCACTCTTTGAAGGTTGTATTTTTTTTTTTTTTGCATTAAAGATGCTGTTTTTAAAAAGTACTTTGCTTTTTGTTTCTACCATTTTGCTTTCATTTTCCTTTGTATTTTGTCATCCTTGTGGTATCTCACTTCTATTTCTGATCATCTGCTAGTTTTTTGGCTATTTTTTGGGCACTATTCAGTAGTCAATATTGGAATAAATAATTATGGAGAAAGCTTCCTACCATCCTGGATGAATAGGGTTTTATCACCAGCAGGAGCTTTTTCATCATCTCATCTGATTTTCTTACAAGAAGATGTCTATAAATTGAAAGAATTTTCCCTGATCTAAAAGGTTACCTAAGTCACATTTCTTCTGTGGTCAAAAATATGGCACCCAAAAAATTAGTCTGGTGCCTAAAAGCATTTCTTGGGTGGACTTATGAAGCATTTTTTAAAAACGTGTTCAGGATGTTTGTGGGCTAAGCAGCCCTAGGAAACTGAACATTTCCTTGCATATTTGGAAGTATAAGAGAAAACTTCCTCATGTTGATTTTATGATTGTCTTTGATATATATACTGCCACAGGGCTAGTGCTCTGGGCAGCAGGGGAACAACATGAAACTATAATGTGGAAGGCAAAAATAATGTACTTCCCACTTTCCCCTCCTGACATTAGGAAAGGGAGGGAGATTTTGTATTCAGACCTTAGCCCAGAGGTTGGAACACCTTGATTTGACAATTTTAACAGTAGTAAAACTAGGAAAGGACTCAACTGGACTAGTGGTCTGTGGCTGATGTATACTTTGAGATACTAGTTAAGATGAGTTATGTATCTTTTGGTTGTATGAATATGGATGGCTGGGTGGACTCAGCATAACAGAGTGTATTAAACCAAGTGTGGTATTTGCATAGGAGCAGTGAGGGACAGAATAAAGGCAGTGGAGACCAGAAAAGAAGTGATGAGTGTGCTGGTGCTGCTCGGGTCCTCTGGGATGTGATGTGCACCATCTATTTCTGCATATTTGTTTCCTCAGAGCTGTGTGGAACATGCCCAGTTTTTAGACTCAAAAAGCAGCTCTTGGAGTTTTTGTTTAATTCAACTGAAAACCTCCACTACTTTTCAGTGCTTTATCTTTCTTTTCCTGCAGTTTTGTCCTCCATGCTGCTGATGCAGCAGTCAGCAAAAAATCCTTTTGGAGGCTCTCAATTCTTGGGACTTTTGAAATTGAGTTTAGAGGTGGTTCATATATTTTTGTGAGGATTTATTCTTGTTCAAAAAACTTACAATGTGCAGGTGTTCTGTGTAAGAGAAATGTTCCCCTCATCTTAGGTAATTTTCCCTCTGTGGGAGGACCCCAAGCTACTGCCAGGATTTACTCTCTGTGGTTGCTTTCTGCAACTGTAAATCAGAGTTGATAAGGAAAGAGTGATAAGGTGCAATACCCTGAAACTTGGTGATTCCCAGCCTTTTCTGTGTGTCTGCTTTAGCCTTCAAGATCTTTTCTGATTCTAGGAATGTGTAAATAATTAAAATGGTTGCTGTCTGTAAATGTCTTGATATGACCCCTTCAAAATTAGTGCTGTGCACCTTATTTCAACATACCAATCAGAGGTAACTAATGTGATGTTATCAGTGATTGATCAAAACTCTCAACAAATGAAAAGCTGCTATGTTCATCTTTAGCACCTAATTGCAATGCAAAGCTTTTATTCTAGAAAAAAAAAAAAAAGCAAGCACTTGGCCTTATCTTGGAGAAACTAAGAAATGTATTTAGTCTTCTGCTATGTCACATCATGCCTATTAGATTTGGAGAGATTTTGTGCTTGGAGCATAAGAAATCTTTAGTCTGATACAAGAAGAATGTATTATTGAAAATCCAAATATATTTTGGTTCTGATTGACCTAAAATGATGTAGTGGTGAAGATGGCTTGCATTTTAAAAGAAAAATCTAAGCTCTGCTTGGTTCTCTAAATCAAGCAATTCTTAATAAATCTGATTTTAATTGTATGTTTTTAGCACTTGTTTACTAGACCAAAAAAAAGCCTAAAATATCTATATACTTGAAAAACCGGATCAGGCAGGAAAATGTTTCATGTTGAAGTGTAAGTTTGAGTGGGAGGAAAAAACAACACAAGTAAAGATCTTTAATTTACAGGGTTAACTATGAAAAGTTGTGGATGCTGGTTGCAGCAGTAATAGACAAAACTTTTCTCCCTGACCTAGAACATATAACATGCAAAGTTTTTGATTAAATACAAAGTTTTTTCTCTAGCTAAGTAGAACACTGTAAATAGCATGGACACATGTCACTTACTTAATACTTCTCACCAAAAACATTCATACAGTATTTTGCAAAGTTGATTACGAGAACACAGATTACTTGTGAAAAATGTGCTGTATTTGGAATCTCTGTGTTTTTTTTCTCTTAAATTTATTTTGTGTACTGGATCTGGGGGAAAAACTGTAGTATGAATTTTGTCCATGGAGATAGTTATGGGACATTTTGTTCATGGAAGAAGTTGTAAAACAATGTCTTAATAGATAATGATATTAGATATCTGACACTTTAAGCAAAAGTTCATAAATATGTAAGTATACATGCAGAAACTCATATGTAACTGTATGTTGGTTTAGCTATAAGCATATCAACATATACTGTGTGAATATTAATCTCTTATTTATATACTACACTGATGAGCATTGCCAAAATACCTTAATGAAATAATCTTTTTTGAAAGTAATTAAGGACAGTAATATAGTGCATTTTCAAATAGGAGCGGAGGGTTTATGATAGGCAAGTGTGCACAGAATGTGATTATAATTCAACCACAAGAGAAGAGTAGAAGTATCCTTAGGTTTTGTGTTAATATATTAAGTTTTAGTTGCAAAAGACACTTTGGTAAGCCTGCATCTGTATATCTGTATGAAGTACTCATAACTTAAATTTGTAGATAAGTTTGGCTTTGACATTTATGGCATACAGATTTATAAGGAGTTAAGTGATGGTACTGTGAGTAGGGTTTTTTTTTGTCATCTAGAGTTTTTATGAAAATTGTAAAACTATACATACAATTGATAACTTTAAAATACCCTGTATCATGATTTGGGATGTACCTTTGGTGTCATAATAGAATTACTCTTTTTTCTTAATGTATGTTGTTACTAACTTATTTTTCAAAAAGCTAGTGGACCCCACAGGTCGTCGGTCTCCAGTATTACATCTTTTTTTTTTTACCCACCACATTGAAATTGCAACTCTTTAATTGCATTTTAAATTAATTTTTATATTTTTTTTCTACTTAAACTGTATTTTTTAATTATAATGCTTGTTGGATGGGATAGCTTAAACAAAGAATACCTATGGATAAAAAACTGCTTTTCATCATTTGGTACAAGTATTTACCCACATATAAGTATGCCTTTGAGCTTCCACAGAGGAAGCAGGATTAGGATGACATTCCAACTGCCACATGGTATTTCCAGAAACACAGAAAGTCACAATGTAGGGAGCACAGTCAGTATATTTAAAAATATGGATATTTAGAAATCCTTGTGTGACTGTGTTAAGACTCATATCAGTAAGATGCACTGCCACAATCATGTCCTGTGTTAACTTCCTTTATATGCAGTATATTGTTTCTTTGAACCTTTTATTGCTGCTTACAATCTGATTTTGAGACTCACACACACACAAAGGACTATTTAGGCACTCAATGCTTCAATATTTGTTCAGTGTGAAGTGGAGGTGTGTGGTTCTTTGCATCCTGCGTTCTTTGCCAGAAAATTTAGAAATAAAAGTGTTCAGCCTGTTAACTATATGAAAGCTAGATGCATTTTTTTCCTATAAAGGACAAAACAAATACTTAATCTCTTTGTTCAACGAATCATGAACTTGGGTTCCTCCCACAACAGTAAGTCTTGACAGCTATGGCAAGATTTCAGAATAAAGCATGACTCAAAATGATGTGTTTTAGAGCCTTATGTTTCCAGAACACTTTAGAAATCCGTGTGTGTCAATACTTTTTGTTGAACAAACATGGTTTTTAAAACACTATTTGGATATTTATTTTCATGGTATGTAAGACACATTCAGAAGTGATAGTTACAGTTTCCAACTTTGTTCAGTTTACTCTGTGGTAAAGATTTGATCTGCAGGCTCTTTGAGGGAGAGAGAGAAAGACGAGAATAGTGAGGAGACCTGCCTGGATAGAACAAATGGAGGGTGTCTGTGTGTGTATGGTGGATTCAGGAGGGAAAGGACCATGGTCTGTGCCACAGGAGGGTGCTAAAGCATGAATGTGATCCCTGGGTGATTGCCATGGGTGGACCATCCTTGATTGTCCTTGTCCTTAAATTATTGGTATTATCTAAGGTTTACAGAAATACTTAGTTATAAAGTGAGGGACTTGCCTTCTGACTAATGAAATTATCTGTTGCTCTTCAGGACTGCTGATAAAAAGCATCATTCAAGAAAAACTCTCTTTTAGTTTAACATGAATGCAATTGCACTTACATGAATTCATAGTATTTTGAATAGTACACCTTAAGTTAGTTTTGAAGGTGCTTCAACTATCCACCATTGTAACCAGTATATACCATGTAAAATAAGTGTTAGTGAAACCTGAATGAGTTGATGAGTTAATGGTATGTTACTTATAATTACTTTTGTCAAACTTAAATTTATAAAACAGATGTCACAATGTACACTAATAGATAAAATAACGAAGAATTAATGATCTAAGAGAATATTTCTGTGAGTTTAATTTATTTTTTAACTTTTTGTTTCTTGGCTGATGTTATTCAGTAGTTTTGTTACAAATATTGTTCCATGTTTTGATTTGAAACAAGATACAGTATTTTCTTCTTAAATGTTCCCTGAGCTTTCCGTCTTGGCATTATGTGAGGTTAGAGGATATTTCCAAGGTTTTTTTTTACTTTCCCGCATACATATTTTTTTCCCCAAGTTGTTTTCAATCTTATTTCTCCATCCTGTTGTCCAGTTTTTAATTTCTTCCTGTTGCACGTGGCTGCAGTTGCAGTTGAACACAAACAGTAACAGTCCTGTCTCTCTAGCTCCTTTCAGAATGTTTGTAATTTGTTCCCTTGGGCACTCAACTTCATTTCTTTCTGACACTCACTTTCCTACCTTGTTTTAAATCTGTCCTTATTCATTGCAACTTTGACCAAGGATAAAAAATATTTTCCATTCAAAATAATTTGCACAGATTTGGAAGAAGGTGTTTTGTTTTTATTTGATGTTGAAAGTCATCCCTTTAGTTAGTATTAAGAAACGCATATTTGAATTCTGAATGTCCAGATTTCTGTAAGGAAGTGACATGAGCATGGTATTCAGTGGAAAGAATAACAAATGTTGAATCCTGGTATAAAGTCCATGCTGCCTGACAGGAGGCACACTGTATTTTAAATTAACCAATGTGATAAAAAAAATTAAATGTTATGATATAGACATCTTTTGTAAAACTTTGCAACATTTACAGTGTAGTGCTGACAGCTGCACTTGACTTAATATATAGCATTCTTGTGGTTTGGTGTGATAGACTGCTGGCTGTTTTAGAAGATAAATTACTGTTTATTTAGGTTTAAGTTAATGTTTCAAAAGCTTTCCTTCTTAAAAAGCAGAGCATTATAAATAGCAATAAGTTCTCTGAAATGCTCTACACATTATAGATTGACAATTGCAAAAGAGAAGACTGATCATAAGTAGAAAACCTATAACTATGTGTTTTGAGTAAATTGCTCTTATGTGTACTCTTTAACATTGATTAACTAGGAAGTTTTTGCAGCCATTCAGCCAGCTTTGTAGTTTGATCCAATAGTTTTAAATAATGTTATTTAAATAAGATGTAATTGATAAATTACATTTGGTGAAAAATCTGTCCTTCTCCGTCATGGTGTCTGAAGTTTAGCTTAAAAAGAAAGAATAAAAATCAAGTACAAATTTGGAAGTGAGTTGTTAGAAATACAGCAGAGCTATTAATGTGTACTTGAAAGTTTAAAGATAAGCATTTTGGGAAAATACGTGGAAGTTTTACTTGAGACAACTAAATAATGAAGCTCTCAAGTAAGCTTCTGTGTTGAGAATTTGATCAGCTGGCAAGTAAGAAAACTATGTAAGTTAAGAGAAATTATGTTTCAGACATGTATGGAAGTATCTGAAATTTGATGTACAGTTATACTCAGTAGATTTTAATTTCTTAAAGCTGTTTGAATATTCATACATAGAATTAATACAATTACATAATGTTACATGTATGTTCAGAGGATGCATGAAAAGCATATGTGAGAAGATCTATTGAAAATAAGTTAGAAAATGAAGTTTTATCTTAACATAGGTCTGAAAAAGCCATTACTATTATTTTTGTTAAGGTTGTGCTTAGTTTTTTAAAAGGAGAAGAATTTTTTTTATTACTGTTATGTTGGTGTTCTAATTTCCTTCTGTAGATTGCATTGTATGCTGAGATCTCACTTTTTCTTCAGTGAAATACCCACACTTCTGAATTTGCAGAATGCAGTGAAAGCTGCAGTGGTTCAGTCTTCCTGTGCCTGTGGCTGAAAAATCTTTCTACTTGAACCTTCCTGTATTGGCAAAAAATGTCCTGAAGAGTACTACCTTGGGAAAAAGTCCCTGTTGTTGGTTCTGTGAAGAATGGCCACAAGCACAAATTTGGCTTGGACTTATCTTGGAGAGTAACTGAGGAAGAAAGGACTGCTAGGCTAAAATCTCTGCCCCAAATGCTTTTCAGTTGTGCTGGGTTTTAAGATTGAAATCGTAAAGAAACCAGACATGCATGGCTTTTCATTCAGTCTTCTCTGCTTCTTCTTTTGCACTGCCCCATGACATTTTGAACCTACTGGCTAGTTTAACAATTTTGATGGAGAATTAGTCACTCTAAGTATAACCTAAACACTTGTGAAAATCAATAGCAGCTGGAGGGACCCTAGTGGGTATACTCTTCCTTCTGGCATTGACATGTATAATTCATTGCCATTTCATTACCTCTTTGCTATCTTTCCATCCCCAGCACCCGCCAAAAGCTGAGCACTAGCCAAATGATGCTCAGCACTGAAAAGAGCTTGCTTGGATAGCAAGTTCTCCAGGCAAAGCTTTGTGCCTCAAACCTTTCACTGTTATATATCAGAGGTTTATTGTGATGATGGAAATTTGAGAACTGAGGATTACTCAATTTGCTGGGACCCTGCTGTAGGTCTGCTGTTCAGTAGTGTTTGGGATTAGGAGAAAATTTGGTCTGGACAGTATTCTACCTTTCTCTGGAGGAAGTGGGTGGCAAGGTTATGTTGTAATAAAAATTATTACTACATCCTTGGCAGGTGCTTGGTGGAGAGAATTCTTGCACATGGGGTCTGGCTTTCTAATAAAATCCAGTAGGAAATGTGTTAGGGGAAAATACCCTCTAAAGAAAGTGTGAAGCAGAGCTGAACTACAACCCACCAGAACCGTGCAGGGAAACAAATACCATCAATCATCTAACACCACAAAGGAAAGTGATGTCTTGGTGAAGTCTGGGGCCAGTTGAAATAGTGCTAGCCCTCTGGCAGGTGGGAGAGAGTATGGCCTGAATGGATCAAACTTTTGCTAATGGTTCCCAGGTGTTGTTTAATGAATCAGTGATGTGACTGAGCCATGCTTACAATGGTATTTTGATGTTGTGCTGAATACTGCAGGAACAGACTTGATAAATGCTAGAGAACTACTTCTCAGCCATTCCGAATATTTCAAGGTACCTGCAACAAGGATGAGAGTATGTCCAGTCTTTGGTACAGTGTCTTCCAAAACAGCACACACAAAAATGTAAGCAGGTGGTGTAAGAAAAACGTATGTTTGTTGTAGTGCTGACTAGTTCAGTAGCTGGACCTGGAAGAGGGTGAGATGCTCCTCTGACAGGCCCCAAATTGTGTGTTAGGCTGGATGAGAGTGGAACAGTCAGACTGGTCTGGAGTTTTCATGTATGCAGATAAATTCTTTGAACTTGAAATTCTATCCTATTTCATTCTTATTTAATTTTCAACAGATTTTTGAAATAGATATCCGTTCTTTTATCACTCTTAATTTTATTATATTTGCATGTTTCTGAACATGATTTGGAAAAGAGAATAGAAATGTGGGCCACTTCTCTTAGGTTTCAGTCTGTTCTCCTGAGTGTATTTTCTGTCACTCTTTTCTACCAGTCCTTCAGGGTTAAACTGTTTCAGTCACTCTTTCTCATTTTCAGGCACAGAGACTATATGGGCTAGAATGACCCATTTCAGCCCACATTACCAGTTTTGCTGAAGAAGCTCACCTTTCTCTTATGTCTTTCCTCTTGACTTTTCCTTTCAGTCAACCTTGCTTGAGAGTTACTGAGTTAGTTTTATGCACTGTGACATTTGGGGAACAAACATTTCAGAATTGACTGTTTTTTCCCTTCCATCTTTGCTTCTACAGTGATGCTGAATTTTGAGAATAGCTGCCAGTGACTACTGTAATATTTCTTATTTTGGATTGGTTTTGGGTTTTTTATGTAGGTTTGAGAGCTCTAGTCATGGGTCAGACTTCACTTTGTTTGATATTAAATGCAGAATAATGTTACAGAATTAACACCACCCCACCCATATTCCTCCAGGCAAAGCACTGCACAAACTTCCTGTAACATGAGAGAATGAAATCTTCAAAAAGCTTATCCTAGGAGAAATTGCAGAAAAGTAATTTTGAGGTGTTTATTTCTATTAAAAAGCACTTAAATCATGGTAGATGGCCTCATAATTTTTTAAAACTACAGTAAATGTATCAGAAACTTCGCTAGATGATCAGTTAACAGTTTCTAATACAACTTTCTTTACACAATAGAAAGAAGATATTTGTACAACTCCCCTCAAAAAGAACTTGCAAAGTCATTTGATTTGTTACTCTGTCTTGAGTGTTGAGAAATTGAGGTATATTTCTGAGAACCACTTAGTGAGAAGAGCCTGTTCTGTTTATCTTTGGTTGTATGACCGTATCACCATGGTCTTTCAGACACTTGACAGCTCATTTTCTTGTAAACAAAGGAATATTCCTTTCAAATAGCCTGGATAATCAGCTAATTAAAACAGTAGCAACATCACAGGGAGATTTTGTTATCCAGAAATCAATAGGAAGATGGCACATGTTTTGTGGTATCAATGCAACAGATGCCTCACAAAGCTTCCCGGCTTACCTTTGGGGCTGCTGTGGCAGCTTTTTAGCCTGTCCACAGCATTTGTGTGGATTTTTAACTTGTACCCCTATTTTGGAGCACATTGTGCTGTGCTAACATAGAATTAACTCAAGGCTTATGCTAACATTGGGAGGTGGATGTAACACCCTCATCTAATGCATGTATCTTAAATGTGCCTTGTTGGTCATCCCTGCTGGTTGTTTCTGTTAATTTAACATCAGCCAAGATCACATGCAACAAGAGGCAAATAGAGGCTGACACCTTGTTTAAATTGTTTCTTGGTTGCTCCAGTTTGTCTGTTCTGCTTAACCAGAATTAAACCTTGTTTATTTGCTCCACTCCCTGCATCTCTGCCTCAAATTCCTTGGTATTTCTCCTTTGTAGTCTGGGACATAATATTAAGAGTTTATTTTTGACATGTTTCTACGTGAAATAGTACTGAAAAAAACTCCGGCAAAAAAAAGACTTTCCAGCATATTCGTGTCTGCCATAAAGACAGAGCTCAGTCTCTGAGTACTCTCTCTGAGGTATGTGATTTGAAAAGATTTAAAATTGCGTTTTGTTACAGTGGGAAAAAAAGTGGGCAATCTCAAATAGTCTTTTGAAAGTACTAGAAGCATATAGAACCTATAATTTCTGTATGTAATACAGAATTCCTTAACTATTCTGCAAAATTGGAACACAGTCTGATTTGGCTAAATTGTCTTAAATATTTTACTCTGTCATAGTTTTGAAATAAACCTATATTTACATAATTTTAAAGTAAATCTGCGTTAGACTATTAAATCACATCTTGCAAAAGATGTACAGATGCCATATGTGGGTCACTGGATTTTCTCTTTTTCAGTGTTATGCTTCTAGTTTGCTGTTCATTAAAAAATAGTAAAATTAATTTTCTGTACTAATTTCTAAGCAGTGCTTAACCTATGTTAGCCAGCAGAAGTGTTGTTGTGAGGTTAGAAGTGTAATATGAATCTCTTTATGTGTAATGTATATTAGCAAGTGTATAGCAGTGTAAAAAAACCAGATATCCTTTTGAAAGCAAGATCTTGATGGTGCTTACCATTTTAGTGAAACTTGTGTATTTTAAAGATAATATTTTAAAAAATTTGTATTACTTTTTGTTTCATTTTCACATGCAGAGGAATCGTAGTGCAATGTGGAATGGTTTCTGGTGATGATCTAGTCCAGCTTCATGCCCAAAGCAAGTCCAGTTAGGATGGGTTGGCCAGCAAAGTGCTGAATAATTCCAAGGACTGAGACTCTACCACCTCTCTGGGCAGCAGTTCAATACCTGATCACCTTCCAAATGATGAAAAACAGCTTGCCCTGCTTGGAATTGCACGGTTCAGATTTGTACCATGAAAAGATGAGAGGCGACAGACAGTCTGGCTCCCACTTCTCTCAGTATGTACCCTCCCAGTATGTAGCTGTAGGCAGCAGTAGGATCATCCTTCTCCAGGCTGGACAGCCCTAATTTATCTCCATCTCCTCTGGGAGAGAGCACAAGAGGTTGCTTCTGTGCCCTAACCACCATGGTCGTCCTCCATAGATCTGTTTCTGGAGTGTCTCGGAGAGCCCTCGGCGGGGTGCAGTATTCCATACAGTGTCTCACAGGGAGCTAAGGGAGGAGAATAATTCTGCCCCTGGGTCCACCCTTGCTAATACAGCCCAGCACACAGTTGGCCTTTGCAGCATGGACATGCTGCTGGCTCATGGGCAGCTTGCTGCCCCCTGGGACCCTTGGATTGCTTTTTGAAAAGCTGCTCTCGAGTGGTTTGGCTTTTAGTCTGCAGTTTCAGAGCATCTTTATCCTGGGTACTCCAGCACTTGGTGTTTACATCTGGATTTCCCTGAGTTCCTGACAGCCTCTTTCTGCACCCCCTCAAGGACCCTATCAATAGCAGCCCTGCCCACCAGTGCATCGGTTCCTCTCCCTAGGTTGGTACTACCCACAGTTTTGATGAGAATGCACTCTATCCCATCTTCAGGTCTTCAGTATGCATGTTAAAACACCATAGATTTGGTACTGATCCCTGAAGGATGCCACAAGTAACCAGTCTTCAGCTGAACTTTGCACCTTGATCACAGGCCTTTGAGCTCAGTGGTCCAGCCACTTTTTCACTGAACTTCCACTATCCAATTGATATCTCACCAGTCTGTGAATGAGGCGACTGCCCATGTGAGGAGACTCTGTCAAAGGCCTTGCTAAAATGAGCACATCCTGAATGTTGCTTCTAGTCTCACCACAGACAGCCAACTACTCGGCCATATGAGCACTGCCCACTAGTGGGAAATAAGTTCCACTCCCCCGGTTCTTGCATCTTGCCATTTAAAA
Source organism: Ploceus nigricollis (assembly GCA_013399945.1). Taxonomy (NCBI): domain Eukaryota; kingdom Metazoa; phylum Chordata; class Aves; order Passeriformes; family Ploceidae; genus Ploceus; species Ploceus nigricollis. The sequence goes on from VXBC01007021.1 coordinate 110,375, forward strand.
TATATTTTACAGAAATATGAATAGATATCTTTTAATGACTTGTAAAGGATATTAAGCTTATTGTTTTAGAAATTATAAAGGGTAAGAAAAAGCAAATTTTATAGAGGAAAGGGAAAAAATGGGGGTGGAGAGCTCTCTGCAAGTTTGTGTAGTAGGTAATTTGAATCAATTTGGGTTTTAAAATTTTAATTCATAATATTCATTGGTTTTAAACAGTTTCTTGGGTTTTTTTTGTTTATATAGAACCCAATTTTCTTTGTCTAACTTGATTTTATGAAAGCAGAGGGACAGTATTTGCATAAATAGCCAAGTGATCTCCAAGAGAACATTATTTTCCCATAAAGTGTGCTTATGAGGCATTTTGGAGATCTTGCATGTTGAGTAGGATTTGTGTGTTTTAAAAAGAGAACATGTCTTTTTTAAGGAGAAAACTATTTTGAATTTGGAAAGCATAATGAATAAAGGAAAGAATAATGAACAAAGATTATAAACTCCCCTTACTAGGAAAGATCAAAATAAACCTCATCTGTTATGTGTTCAGGTATTGTCAATTGTAATTTGCTCTAAACCTTGCAATAACGGTTTTAAATTGCAGTAGAAAATTAACTGAGGAACTCAAATATAACTTTACTAGCCTAGGTGGTAGAGTTAGTAGTCTTTAGCATGTAGCTTATGACTTGCATAATTCTAGAACTAACTATAATGCTTCATAAAAACATTTCAGCTGGCTACTGGATCTGACATGTCTGTCAAAAGTGAAAAAGGAGCCTGGTTGTGCAAAATTGTATTTGTTGTATTTGCAGAACAACACCCCAAAACAGGACCTCTTGTTCAAAGTTAAGTTTTCTAGGCTTTGCTTATGATACAAGCTAGTGGGAAAAGATACTTTTGTAAATGTGTTATCTTATTTAAAAATCATCTCTCTAGATATATAATGAGTATTTTTAATTTTCCACTGCTGTGACTATTGTTTGGAATCACTCTCATTAATGATAAAATGAATGGATGTTTATCAAATCTCATTCCATAACTATAGTTATTAGCACTTTTAGAATGTAACTCTCTTCCCACTACCATTACGATTTTAACTTCAACTTTTAAATGTTTGTCATCTGGTGTGAGGTGGATTTATGGGAGCACAGTAATTTTAGTGCTTTTTGGCTGGGTGTTTCTGATGACATCACTGTGATCTAGACACAGTGTGTGTGACTCTAGTTGGTTCCAGTTTTAAATAGTTTCATAATTATGCTAGTTTTGGCAGTTTCCTTGGAACTTTCCCCATCTCTTTAATGAACGTGTTTTACTTCTGGGCTTATGAGACAACCACATGTTTGAGAAATTAATAGTGTGCTCTTAAAGTTAACATTGAGCAGAAGTGTGCAGATACAGAAACCTTCTGGATATATGTGTACTTCGGAGTGTAGTTTTTTTAAGTTCATGGCCACTCTTATCGTCTCCGAGTAATTGAAGAATACATTTGGCTTATAAAATATCAGTAACTGTCGTGAAAAATGGTGTGTATGTTCATGCTCAAAAAACTCAAAACCAACCCCTGCAGCTCCCCAAAATATTTTTGATAATTGTGTATTGTAAGGAAATGAATGGATGTTATCCCAGATTAAAAAAAAGCCCCCCCCTTTTTTCAAATGTCAATTAGGTTGAATTCTTCTTAATTGTAGGTGTACTCTGTTATTTCATATGGATTAAATGACACAGGTATATTTCTGAGATAAATTTGTTTTGTGTTTTGGCACCATTTTGGAGCATACACATTTTTGATTGTGTTTAGGTCCAGCTCGCTGTAAATGATTTACAGGCTTGTAGCTCAGGGAAATATGAAAAGCTTATTGGATGTAATGTGTTTATAGGTTGAGATTTAAGACTTTGTTTTAAAATTAAGGATTCTCCACCCCTTTCCTTTAAAAAACCAATCCCCCCTCAAAAGCCAAAGTGCTAGTGTTTATTCCTAGTGGTCTCAAAGTGGTAAAAGCTTAAACCACCTTACTTAATCTTTGCCCATAATACTCAAAAATATTGCATAGATTTTTTTTAAGTTTTGAGAACATGAATTGAACATAATTATAGCAGTATGTAGATAGAAAAGTTAGACTTGAATGTAATCAGGCTTGATAGAGTTAATACTTAAGAAAAAGAACTTCCTCATTCCCTTCTCCCCCCTTCCCTTTATTTTGTAGCTGACATAAATATTAAAATTCAAGTGTAATGTCATCCTTTCAGGCCAAGTCATTAAATAGTTGCAGCACAGCATTCTGTGCAATCCATGGGTGAGCTTGGGGAAGAAGGAAATGTGGTAGTTGAGCTTGGGCTTTTCTGCAAGTTCAAAACATAAATAGTTGTGTAGTGTCTTACCTGAGAAAATATTTCTATGTTACAAGTAAAATAGTTTCCAAGAAAGAGTATATCTAAAAGTTATTTCAAAAATTTTAGATTGTGTGATCTAAGTTTTTTGAGTAAACGGGAGAGGAAGGAGAGTTGAGCTCTGCTGATTACAAAATACATGTCGATGAAGAGGCTTCCATCATGCTGGGCTTAATGGAAGCTTGAAACTCTTGCTTTATCTCTGTCAGGTATGCCATAAAGAGAAAGGTGGTTTTCTAATGAAATTGCTCCACAGTTCTAAGTTCAGGGAGAGTCTTCAGGAGACTTGCATTCCTCAATGAAAAGTATCAGAAGTTTGTCAGAGATGAGAAAACAAACAAATGCCCTCAAAACAGAGCTGATCCTCAACACCCGTTACGGGGCTTTTGTGCACTGGAATGAGACTTTCCTGTATTACTAAAATGGCCAAATAACCATAAAATAAAAAGCATCTAACAGCTTGATTTTCAATACTATATTAGTAACTGGAAAATCTCAAATTCTTTATGGTAACTCATCCTTCTTTCAGAAGCTATTATCTAATCTTCTAATATATTAATATGTCTGTCTTATGCAATTGCCCCAAATGAGTTAAAGCTTCTACCTTAACCTTAATCTTATTAAGATTATAGTGCTCTTCTTTTTTTTTTTCTTAGTGAAATGGTCTTTTCATTTTATCAGAGAATTTCCCTGTTTTGTTGTTCTAAGTACAGAATGGAAGGAAAAAAATTTCTTCAGTTACTTTTGAAGTTGTAGACTTGCATTTGAAGTGTATCATTGCATGTATTAATTTTTTTTAATGGAAAGCAAAATCCACATCAAAAAGCAAGTAATGTGAAGATTCCCTTTTGTCGTTTCTCTGAGATAATTAGAAATACCAGGCAGCATGTGGAGAAACACATGATCTGTCCTGTACAAAAACCCAGCACTGTTTAAGCTGCTTGCTTTTCGTGTTAAGAAGACTTAAGAATATTATAATTCATACTGTGTTACTTGACATTTGTTCCCCAAAGCTTCTTTTTGTGAACAAGTTGTGTGATTTGATCAGTGGCATGACCCAGAAAGCATTTTTCACTTTTTCTGTAAGAGTCTGTGTCTATCAAAGTAATTTGGTCAAAAGCTGTGTTTGCATCCTCTTTAACCTGTACTTTTAATATATTTACAAGAATATTTGCATTACTTCTCTTGGCTTTCTTACACTTGAGCCTTGTAGTTAAACTGTCATTCTGGAATGTAATGGGAGTAGTACTGGTATATTTAAAATCCTAGATTCAGCTAATTAAGGTTTTCATGTGTCTGCAAATCTCATCTTGAAAGGCTTATATCACATTCTGGAATTATGAGCTATGTTTCTGCTTCTGAATTCCTTATGTTGAATGAACTATAAAGAAGCTCAAGAGGAGCAGGTGCCCTCAGTACATTTATCTTTTCTGGGGTCATGTTTTACTATTATAGAAGTCTGCAAAAATATTTTGCTTTATGAATCAGTTTCAATTAGTGGTATTAGGAAGGATGTGAGTCTGACATCTTGGAACCATCTGAGGGAGTTTCATGAGTAGGCATATAAGCTCATACAATTAGGTAGTTTCTCATACTTGTTTTGGTAATCTGCAGGGCTCTGTCTCTGAAGGAATGTTTCAGCAGAAATGGAGCTAGAAGAAATATGTTCAGTTCAAATAAATATTTAAATAACAGGTTTCTTTTTTAAACTCAAGTTAGTGAAAGTATTAATTTAATGTTGTCCAGCTAGTTTTGTGTCAGCTTCTGTAGTACAGGATTGAATTGATGGAAAAACAGTGACAGAAATTCAGAACCTTTACCACATTCTCCCCACATTTATTTTCTTTCTGTTTGGTTGACTTCATTGCTTTCTTTTCCTCTAGCAGGAAGACCATGAAAGTTGTGGTTCCAGTTCAACAAACCGCAGTACCACAGAAAGCTTGAAATCAGCAGTAAAATCACGACGAGTTCAGCAGTCTGCTTCTCCTGACCCTGATTTACCTCCAGGTAATCCATAATTTCAGAAACTGGTTAGGTATTTTTCTGTAGCTCAAATACAGAAGTTTATTCAGATGTCCACAGTGTTTAAGTTAGATTATTGTGGTTTTGTCTACTTATAAGTCACAAAGGTTAGTGAAATACTTGTATGTTAGAAAATGGAATCAAATCACAATAAAATGTAGTTTAATGGTGATAACCTTTCTTTCCATTTAATCAAATTCTTAAATTCACATAACTCATTTATAGTTCAAGGTAGCATCATAGAATTATAGAATGACTTGGATTGGAAGGGACCTTAAAAGTCATCTGGTTCCAACCCCCAGCTTTAGGGAGGGACACCTTTCACTCAAACAGGTTGCTCAAAGGCCCATCCAGTCCGACCTTGAACAAAACTTTTCTGGGCAACCTGTTCCAGTGCCTCAAAATAAAGATTTTTTTTCTATTATCTAATCTAAACCTGCCCTCTTTCAGTTTAAAACAATTATCCCTTGTCCTATCTGTACATGCCCTTGTGAAAAGTCCCTCTCCAGCTTTCTTGTAGACTACCTTCAGGTAATGAAAGGCTGCTATAAGGTTTTTCTGGAGTCTTCTATTTCTCAGGCTGAAAACCCCAAACTCTCTCATATTTTATTAATGTTTTTTATTGAGCCCTGTATCTACTGGTGGAGATTTTCACCCATTTTTTTTCTGGATATGGAATTTCAATGTGAATGTGGAATTTGGATGCTGAACTTGGAATGATATAGAAATGCCTAAGGAACTATGTATCTGATTACTATTGCCTCTGAGTTTGGATATGAGGTATTTCATACAGAAAAGTAAAATCGGAGAGTACTGGAATGAATTGCAGTTTGCTGTCTTGAGTCATGTAATTTTAGATAGATTAAAAATATGATAGTTTTGTGTGCGGCTTTCTTGCTGTCTTTTGTTAACAGAAACTTTATACTTGACTTGAATCAAGACAGCACTGACATTTAGTGGGTATAATACGATGTGCTGCATGGTATCATCTTGCTTTGAAGTGGTTACTTGAGGAGCCAGGGCTGGAGGGTCTCTTAGAGCTTAGTGATCCAGTAAACTCCAGGGGCTTGGAACTGGGGAAAACCATTTCCTACCATGGACAGCGCTTCAGCTGAGGCCGCTCTTTGGCATTCGGTTCTTTGGGTTGCATCTGCAAACAACAGAAGTCAAAGGCTACTCAAAAATTGTATGAATATATTTCCTTCAGTGACATTTGCAGGATTTTTGTAAGTTACCTCCATGTGGTGAAATTGTATCAATACAGTTGTATTAATTGTTGTAAATTAAAACAACAAAATTAAAAGTTGTAAATACAGGTGGCCTTGGTTTTGGTTTTGAGTGGATAAATAGCACTGTTTAGTATAGAGGTCTTATGTGGTAAAATGTCCTAAGATGTAATTTGCACATCCTGAATTTTAGTAAGATGTGGAGTCATCTGGTTAGTTTTGTTTTTTGCTTTTTAAGTTCTTGGAAGATGCATGTATCATATTTGTGCTGTATATTTTTTTAAAGATTTATCTGTCTTTTTGTTTTAGTGTCCTTGGAGATTAATCTCCAGAGGCAAAGTTTAGCTAAAAACTTAGCTTTGGCAACAACAGACTCCGGCTAAACTTAAATTTAGTCTGATGATATTGATTCTGTGACTACAGAGAAACAAAATTTTTGGAGTGTTGGATTTGATTAAGTTTGCTTAATTTAATTAAGTGCATTTGTAGCACTTAATGCACAGTGCAGCCTCCTGGGTTCTGGACAATTTGAAAAAAGTGTACTTGTGGACTTTATGTTGCACCTCAGGAAAGAATTTAGCCCTACAGATTTTCTGGTGGTTTTATTCACTTACCATAGAAAACCTATATTTCAGTGGCAAAGTTGCTCATAGTGTTATTCTTAGAAATCACAGGAGTATAAGTAACCTTTACCTGCTTTTTCCCGCTTGTATTTAAAACAATACCCTTTTGAAAAAAAAGCCCAAACAGGAAGAAACAACAAAGCCTTTATTATACATGAACTTGCTGATGTTTTTATTATTTTGTTTTAAATTGTAGGAATTACAATTTCTTAAAAAACTGTTCCTCACATGTTAAAATCTGCTTTTTGTATATTTGAAGATAAACTTAATCAGGAAGCTTGTTTCTGTATGATACTTGCAACCATATACTGTACCACTAGCTTGGAAATATCTTTATAGACCGTTTTTAGCAAATCCATGACCCCTGTTTTATTTGCAAGATAGGACTCTGCTTCCTCTCTTTATGCACTCAGCCAAAAAGACATATAGATGAAAATGGTGTTGCTCTTTTCCTGAAAGCAAAATATCATTTTCCCTTGAAAGCAAAATACTGAAAAAGCTTTGGACCTGTGGAGCGACAGCTTGACTTTCTTCAATGAGATTAGTAGCTTGCTTTAAAATCGTAACTAAATAACTGGTTATAATTTTATAGTTGCTAGTTAAATAGTCTGCAAAAATATTTTTATGCTGAAATTAGGAAAAGGAGCTAAATGCCTTATGCTGCTTTCTATTTATGTACAGGCTGGTTGACATCACTCTAGTGATGAATATGGGTCTCTTATGCTCCTTAATTATTGAAATAATACATCTGGTTTCCTGAGTTCATATAAACTAAAAATGTTGTAGTTTGAAGAAGTCAGAAAATCCTTAAAAGCAAGTTATTCCACATATTTTTCAGTAGTTTTAGATTGATATGCAGAAAAAGACAATTCAGATTATGTTAGCAATCTGACAGTACTAAGCTCTGAAAACATTGAATTTGACTGTATTTCTGGATTTCCTTTTCTGGTCATTGAGGACTTTGAATCCTGAAAAAAGGAAAAATGTCCTATGTCAGCTGAACAAATTTTTAGTTGTGGAACTCAAGAAAATCATTTATGTAATGGTAAAACTTTCCACATACCCTAAAGTGAAAAGTTATATATGAGTGTGAAAAAGATCAATACTTAGAAAAAGCAGAGTAGAATGGAAGTAGCAACTTAAGTATTTTCCTAGTTATCTGACAATGTTTTGATGTTCATTTTAATTTTTAATTTGAATTAAAGTTGTTGACATAAAGGAGTTTTGTTTAATGCAAGTTTCAGAAAACTGCTCTTGAAGCCTGTGGATTTAAGCCTCTATCATTAGGTAGCTTTTTTCAGCACAGTCACCAAACTAGAGCTCGATAGTGTCTATTAAATGTATTTTTAGTGTCTATTAAATGTATTTTTAGATGTGATAAATTTGAAAACAGAGAAATTTTAAGGCTTGCTTTTTTCTAGCACAAGTGAGTCGGGTCCACAGTTAGGTTCAGTATACATGAAAGACATGAATATGGATTTCTTTACAATATTGTTAAAAATAGGAATGTTTGCTACATACTGTGAATTCCCAGGTGAGATGATTTTTCCAATAACATTACATCTAAAAACATATAAATGGTAAAAAACCTGTAAATGGATTTGTTCCCAACAGGCTTCAGTGCAGGTGCTTACTATTTGGGTTGTTGACAGAAATTGGTTTTGATACACCTCACAGGGGTCTTACTGAACAAGATGTGGATATATTAGGTTTTAGAATGAGAAAATGCCAGGTGTGTTAATGCTTAGTTAACTTGTAAAAAAACTGAGGGAGCACCTAGGCATAATATACGCGCACTGGAAAAGTAACCTAGGAGCTGGTGTTCACTTTTCCAAACCTATTTCTAAATATCTCTCAAGTAAAAAAGTAATTGTTAAAATTCTTTGTCTATAGTAATCCATAGTGTTCTGTTTTCTTAATTAGTTTTTAAGTTAATTCGTTTCATATGCTCTATTGTATTCATAGTTTTTAACAACTTTTTTTATGGTATCTTGCATTTCTAGGATGCTGATTGACTTAACAACTACACAGAATATTAAAGAGTTTTAAGTCATGTTAATTTTTGGGTAAAAATGATACGTAGTTTACATTTCAGTTTTTTAAAAGAGTGCAAGTTGAGAATAATAAATATATCGAAATGATTAATTTTTTTACTAAATAAATGACTTGATCATGTCTTCCTTATCATTGCCAAGAATTTGTTTTAATTTATAGGTTATGTTCAGAGTTTGATTAGGCGTGTTGTAAATAATGTCAACATTGTGATCAACAACCTCATATTAAAGTATGTGGAGGATGATATTGTTCTCTCAGTCAATATCACTTCTGCAGAATGCTATACAGTGGATGAGTTTTGGGATCGAGCATTTATGGACATCTCTGGTGAGTAGATATTTTTTGGTTTTACGTATCACTGTGGAGGCACTCTTAAATTCATACAGAAATTATTAAGTCTCATAAAAATGGCTCTTTTTTATCAGAAGTAGGACAATTTATGTCTGTTTTCATTTCCAATCAGTTTTTTCTCTTGTCCTTACCTTAATTCTGATGAGCCAACTGTAATAATATAGACTGATTTATACTACAGCATTGTATGATCACAGATAATCTTACAAGATGTGTTGTCCTCTGCTCATGCTTGCCATCCTGTGATGGTATTTGAATTAGTGCTTGCTGCTGGCAGTGAGTGCTTAGGCAAGTTTTGTGAGTGAGCAGCAGCACATTAAGGCATTCCATTGCACTTGTTTGTGATGAGCTTATAACCCTGAACAGGCTGGCAAGAGAGGCAGTAAAATGTGCTCACGGTAGTGAGCACAGCATGCCAGTTGCATTTCACTTCACATTTTCAGGGGAAGAAAGCCCCCAGCTTCTGACTCTTTATCTTGGTCTTCAGTGTTTGAATGTTTCAGTCCTTGAATTACCAGCACTCACCTGTAAGTCTAGGTGCTCTTATTGACATTGGCTAGAGGTGGAACTGGGGCACAGTAACTGTGCTAAGATCACACAGAAGATTTCAGGTAGAGTGTGGAATTAAATTAATTTTTTCCTGAACCTATTTTTTTGTGCTGGCTAAAATAGTTACAAACTAATATGACAAAATCACAAAATATATTTCATGTTAAGATCACTACAAAAGCTCTTGTTTCCTTTGGAAGCTTCGAAAGAAACCTTTGGGGGATAATATACAAAACTTATTTCTGTGAGAATAATGAGAATGATAGTAATTGTATTCTTCCACATGAAACAGTACTCTTCTTTTATAAAAAGAGCTAAGTTACAGCAGACAGGGTGAAAATTTTTATTGGGTGTAACTAATTTGTCCTCACTTCCTATGCATTCAGCATAAAAAGTCTGACACAGGAAATGATCCTCTTCAGTCACATAAGCAAGTACTTTGCTTCAGTACTTCAGCACTTTGATTCTCTTCAGTCACATAAGCAAGTACTTGGATTTAAATAATGACTAAAAAACTGTCTTGTATTGCTTTCTTCTAGTTAAGAACCTGTATGCACAACTTATATTTCTCATATGTAATAATATTTTCTTAATGTATACACTTCTTTTAAAAGCCACTGATCTGGTACTGAGGAAGATGATCAACTTTTCTGACTGCACAGTATGTCTCGATAAAAGAAATGCTAGCGGTAAAATTGAATTTTACCAGGAACCTCTGCTGTACAAGTGTTCCTTCAGGACTCGTCTGCATTTTACTTATGATAACCTCAACTCCAAAATGCCATCAATTATTAAAGTAGGTATCCAAAATAATTATTTTTGCTACTCAGTTGTGAAGTTTTGAGGCTTTTCAAAATATCCTTTAAAATTTTAAGTAAAATGGAAAGCTTATACTGTTGTGTTTTGCTAAAGGAATTTTAAACTTTTTGTTAAAAAAGTTGAACTGTTTTGTTCATATGATGCAGTTAGTTTATGTACCTAAGTAAGGAAGTTGTGCTCTCTAATATTTTCATTTTTTCCTGGAGTTTAAAAAAACCCCGTAATTGTAAGGGGGAAAAGAAAGTCTGCAGATGATCTGTTAAAAACCCCCAGTGGTATACTTTAGGGTGGTTGCAATAAGATGGAAAGGATTTTTTTTGCCTTAAGTTATTGTTTCAAATGTGGCTCCAACTCTTATGAATAACAAGAAACATCATTGGATTAACACTCTGCAGTGAACCACGTGAGATGGATTAGCAAGCCAAACTCAGCTCCTAGTGAACAGGTGCTTATTATTATTATTATTGTTATTGTTATTATTCTCTGTGGGTCATCAGGATGCAGTTTTTTAGTGACTGCCTAAAATATTTAGCCAATGATTGGAAATAGATGTTTTTTCATACGGCTGAAGCAAAAAGAACTGTTATTAGTAAATGTAACAACTTCTTTAATGGAATTAAATTTAATTTGAGGATGCTAAAAACTTTTTAAAAGCCTCTGCTGCAGATGATGTTACTGTAGGCTCAGAACCCTGAGGGGCTGGTTACTGAAGGACAGTGGTTTTCCAGCTCAGGACAAAAGCCAGCTCCATCTTTCTCTCCAAATTTGTGAGGTTCTTGCTAATGTGAACTTTAATACTATGTGTCATTAACTTACTAAAGCATGCCTGATTTTAAGTCTTGAGAGGAGGTTTCCAGGACATGTGACCTTTTGGTTTCTTTGTAAGGGCTAGAACACTTTAATAACTTCCATAATTTTGATTACTATGTCCATTGCTACTAGTCCATTAGTTTTGGCTAAACTAATCTTAGGGAGTTTTAATGGAATCAAAACTTCTCAAAGGAGGCCTGTTCTTAAGTGCTTGGATATGTTTTTGTATGCTTTTGAACTGGGAACACTCAGCTCCTACTTTTAGTTTTAGAATGAAAATAATGTATGTTGGTGGAGGTGACAAAACACACTTAAAAATTATAAGAGTTGTAAGCTTTTTGTTGCTGTTCTTGTAAATTTCATCATGGGATGAGGCAACCATGAGGCAGATGAGCTGCTATGGACTGAAGATGTGAGTCCTGCCTCCACCTCTTTGTAGCAATGCTGACATTTGTCTGACCTCTCAATAATCTAAATCCACTCATTGTGTTGACACTGTATTGGACGCTAACTCAACACAAAGATTGTAGTTTTCCTCCAGTTTTAGGGAGATGAGTCAATCTTCTGAGAGGCAGCTGAGTTCCACTGACAGTGGAATTATATTCATTGCCTACAATGCTGCTCACTGTTCCTGTCCTCCACTAGGACATATGCTCTTTGTGTGCCTTTAAAGAGGCTTCTGGCAAAGTAATCCTTTTATTTTTTACCCTTCCACATCTTGAGAGATTTACTCCTTATCCATCCTGTTGTTCTTCTGCACAGAAAAGGTTTGCTATTAAGAACTTTAAATCAACTGGCCTTGGAAAATTGGTGTGCAAGGATTAATTTTTAATTTCCAAAATGTATCTTAGGAGTTTACATGCTTTTTTCTTTCAGAGAATTAAAAAAATAGCATAATTTTTACACCTGACATATTTCATCTTGTCTGTGTAAACACCTGATATAGTGTGATATAATTCATTCTCTGTGACTTGGGCTAAGACTTCATTAATTTGCACATATGAAGGTATTAGCATGTATTTATACAAATACTGATTTTACCACTATAATACCCATGGATGTGCTATACTGTTTACAAAGTAATTTCTCATGGTTTTTGAATTGGATTGCGTTAAGGCCAACACTGATATGTAATTACATTTAATTTCCATTATTTTCACCTGCAACATTTAGAAACTGGAGCTGGAGATGAAAATACGTCTAATGTTAGACAGTAGTTTTGGTACAATAATTTTATTTTATGCAGCTCTTACTTAAAGAAAGGTACCTTTCTTATCTTGTTTGACTTTGACATTATAGAATGATCACATACTCAAAATATTTTGAAGTATTTAGCTGTTTTACAGCTAAAATTTTGAATGAGGATAAGTTTTCACGCCAACAATTTTAGTCGTTGCAAAGCTTTCTTTCATTTAGTGAAAGGTGCCTTAACTGCACGTTTGAAAAGGAATATTCAGAGGAGCCAGATTTCTGCACTGCAGTTGGAATTAATTCTTCCCCCCATCACTTGGCCACTTGGAACAATGTTTGGAATGGGAAAGAATCAAAATGAAGGACCTTGTATTTTAAAACCAGTATATTTAGAGTTTGTCTAGATATACTATCTAGATATCTAGGTTATCTAGAGCATGCAGATATTTTAAAGAAACTCTATAATGAAAATAAAAGTTTAATTAGATGCTTAGATTTGAGATTGAGATGCTTAGATTTCTCAAATCACTTAGATTTGAGAAAGTTCTTCAGCAATAACTTTAAAAAACAAATACATAAATGTTTCTGTGTGTGTAAAACATGTTACACTTGATTTTTAAGCTGAAGATCTCTTGTGTGACAACCCAAGTGAATGTTTTTAGTAGGCTTTGTTTGTAGCCTTTTGTCTTCTGTTATATTGCAAATCTCATTTTTGGAAATAAAATGCCCATACCAAATGAATACAGAGTTGTATGGTTTAAAACTGGGCTTTACTGATGACAGAGCTTTGTTATTATTTGTTTTTGTTCTCTTTTCATGTTATAGATTCACACATTAGTTGAAAGTTTGAAACTTTCAATCTCTGATCAGCAGCTTCCTATGTTTATACGTATAATGCAGCTTGGGATTGCTCTGTATTACGGAGAAATAGGGAACTTCAAAGATGGGGAAAGTGAAGATTTGATTTGCCACACTAAAGATATGTTAGGAAATATCACAGGTAAGTACAGCTTTTAATTTGTAAGAAGAAATGTTAAAAACATTAATTTCTTTGCTTTTTGCAAATGTAAATATCCAAGTCTAGTTCTTGCCAAGTATCTTGTCGGTCTGCAGTTTGCTAGAGGCATTGTGCTGAGTAAGGATGCAGTGCTTTAAAATGTTTAATGTTATATTCTATAAGGAATTCTGATGGTCTTAATTAAACTGAGGTTAAATATGATCTAAGAAGACCATTTTGGGAGTTGTGACACTGTAGGGTACTTTGGATTTATCTGTCAATATATCATGCAACAAGGTACCTTTCCATAAGCAAGTTTGAAACTGGCCACAGCCACATCTGAGCTCAATAAGAGAAAAGCCAAAGTGTGCTTTGTAATTTCTTTGAAAATGTTCATTGAGAATAGATATATCAGAACTTGTTCTAAGCAAGCAAGTATTACTTTGCACTATTTCCCATAGTTAAGTCCTTTTACCTTGTCTGGTCTCAACTGCTTTTTATTTTCGTGTAACATGTATTCCTTTTTCTATGTGATGTTTTGTGATAACTTAGTGCAACAGGATCCTTTCAGGAGCATTGCACTCATGAGGGGTGAATTTTCTTTATCTATGTGATTGCTTCCCATCTGGTGCTTCTCAGGCACATGGGGTGACTCTTGGGGTGATTCTGTGCAGAGCCTGGAGTTGGACTTGATGATCCTTGTGGGTCCTTTCCAACTTAGCTTATTCTGCGATTCTGTGAATTTATTTAGAGATTTGTATTTAACTTCCTCAAGATAAAAGTTTTGGTTATCTTTCCAAGACTGTATTTGAATCTGGGGGAATAGGAAGAGAAATTTACCTCACCTAGAAAATTCTTGGAATTTCATTTGATGGTGACATAACTCTCTTAAGCTAGGCTTAAATTTATAATATTACAGCAGTTCAAAGCTATGCATAAACTATTACATTAATTAATTTTGTTCTGTTGAAGAAATATACCATTTTAATTTGCATTAGGAGATTGTAATTTTTTAAAATTCTGTGTTGCTGTCTTTGCTGTCTTCTCTGCTTTCAGAGAAATAGATACATGATGAGTAAATGACAGCAGTGGAAATTTTTTTTTCCAAATACGGCCTTCACTGTTGTTTGGCATAGATGACTGTTTCATTCTTATTTCAGATGTAGGATCCTCTGTCATGTTACTGCCGTATGGAACTGAGAAAACAACTAAGATAACTGTAAATAGTTCTCTCTTGTTTTCTCTAAGGATGGGTTTTCTGCACTAGAAACTCTGTATTGCAAACATGAGTTCATTACACAAGACATATGATTAGAAGTAATTAATATTCTGCAAATATTGGCTTAATATTCTGCTGAGACTTTAAAAGCATACAAATTTTAGAAAAACCGTTAGTGTGTATTTTAATAACTTGTATCTATTCAATGATTTGTACTATTTACAGGAGAAAGTGTCAGGAGGTTTTCTCTGAAGCACTGCATTGCCCTTGCTTTCTGACGAAGGGTTGTCTCTGTGTCATGAATATCTTTATTTTGTTAGTATAGAGTTTCCCCCAAATTTGTCTAAGTATTTATGCTGTAGAGAATTACAGTGTATTTAGAGTTGCTTGAATTTTGTGACTGCATTCCTGGAGTCGGTAAGGCAACTAGGGCCATTTAAATACAGGCAAGACACAGAAAGAATAGAGAAATCATATGAGTGAATATGAGAACAGCTGGGATGGGTAAGCAATGACTTTCAGATGAAAAAATATAAGGATTGGAGACAGAGTAACTGGGTATGAGAAAACTGGAAGGAAGCTTTAACTGTGGAAGAGGACAGAAGTCAGCAGAGCTATGTGGGTTTGACTTGGCTTCTTTTGGTTAAGGTGTGAAATGGGTGGTGATACAAATATAGTTTAAGCAAAGATGTTAAAAGGATTAATGTTAAGAAGCACCTGCCTACAAGTACTCAGTCTCTTTTGCATCTAGAATTAAATTTAAGAGTCTTACATCCAAATCTGTGCAAAATCTTTGGCAGTCCATCTCGTCATCCCTATTTTTAATGTATGTCTTCAAGAAGGTTGAATTGCAATTGCTGTTGGTCAGTCCCATTTGCATTCTTTTGAACAACTGTCAGTATGACTTCCTAGCTTTTCATAAGACAGCCATCTAAAAAAGAAATTATATAATGTAACTTCACACTGTTATGCACAAGATTTTTTAGAAGGGTCAGTGATTAGACTAAGATTGCCAAAGCAGTCTCTAACTTCCTACACAGCTTTGTTCAACTATGCGGTGCTCTAACATTATCATTGTACTTAATTATATGATCATATGTATTTGACTGAACTAGCTCCTTGAGAACACAAGACAGATGCTGATTGATGGATGGCTAAGGTAGAGATGTAGAGGCAGTTTTAGGAGCCCATTTATATCTTTACTGGAAAATATTTTGCCACACACAGGCTAAAATGGTCATGCCATTTATGCTTGTTTTCAGAGTCTTAGTTGTGAGTTTGTAGTAGCTTCTTTGGTTTATAGCAGACAAATTGTGAAGAAGAAAATGAATTTTAATGTATATGTTATTTAGTGACACAAGAACGAACATCTACATCTCTGTCCTTGAAGCATGTACTAAGTTTCACTCATACAGTTTCATGGCTGATTCAATGAGATGAAAATTCATGCTATTGCCAGCAGGGATGCATTCCTTCCTTGTTCCTCTAGTGCCAGCACTTGTACTCATGTAGCCACAGGCTAGGCTGGATCACCCATACCAGGCTGAAAATGTATACAGACAGAGAAATAAATAAATAAATACCAGGAGAGTAATTTTCTACTGGGTTAATTCCAGATTTATATTGAGAGATACCAGTTTCCAGTCTCCTATTACAGATAAATATCTCAAACTCTTTAAAAGAAAGTAAACTTCTGAAGGTCAGACTTGATTAGAGCATGCAAGCAGTGAAATGCAGTCACACTGCCATCTTGTAATATATATAAAATGTATTTCTTAACTGAAATCACTGCCCTACATTATGGAGCAAGACTGTTCTAGTGTGAACTTACTATGAATGGCTAGAAAAAAGGGCTTTAGAAACCTGATTCAGGGTAACATTTTGTCCTTTAACAGATTCATGTATGTAAAACAGAGGTTTTTACTCTGTTTCACTATCCAATACATTTACAGGCGATTAAGTGCTTAGTGTAGTTAGTTCAAAGCAGAGACTTTGTGCTTCTCAAGTACATACTCCCCTTCATATGTTTTTTGTTATAAATGAATTTACAGTGTATTTATGTTTGTAGTGTTTAGAGGATGTTGTGTGTTGTTTATCAGGCTGATATGCATTTTTTCTGAAGTTTGGTGATTATATAGTAGCTGTAGTAGTTTTAATTTAGTGATAGAAAATAGATGTATCTTCCTCTTTCAATTTTCTGTCTCACAGTATATAGGTAGAGGAGCTAGGGTAAAATGGTGCTTATTTTAATGTTTTTGAAAATATTAAAAAATATGACAATCCAAACTATTACTTGGCATATTTTACTGTTGTCTCTGTGTACTTCAAAAAGGGGTATGCTAAATGGTGGCTGAAATTTATGGCCAGGTAGACCAAATGTTATGCATGACCCCAGTTCTACAGCTCCACCTTTTTTTCAGTTTTTGCCAGGCCTTCCGCCATTTCTTTTGTGCTTGCCAGCAGCAGTCTATGCTAAACTACTTGAGCCATCATCAGTATCAGTTTTTTTCCTTCTACAGCTGACAGTTCTTCCTCTTGGCTTTTTCCAAGATTTTATAAGTACCTCTTCTGTATTTGCTGTGTTTCAAGATTTGCTTCTGGATTTAAATCTGATCCTTGAGACTTGTATGAAGAGAGCAGAAAGGAAGCTTTCACTGACTTTGTGGGAGGAGGTGCTCTTTCCTCTTAAGCATGTGCAGAGAATAGAGTAAAAGGCTGAAGACTAATTAGACTCAAGAGTAGAAGGTCTAAAACTTGCAAAAATGTGATCTCTGAGTTTCAGAATACATGAATAGAATTGGAATGTGCCTATTTCTGTTGTCAGTTAAATGATTCATTAAACATAACATTCACCTTCAGGAACAGTACTGCATCCTGTACTACCTATAGTAATTCTGAAGTATTTAATAGCCCTCATGAGTCCCCTAAGAGTGGTGATGAAACCAGATAAAAGCTATTTGTGCTCTTTGTACATGCAGTACATTACCTACCTGTTTGGATTATGAATCTTAGACTTGAATCTTTGGGGAAGTTCTTGCTTTGCTCTGCATGCTATCTCTACTGGCTTCCACAGACGACCAACATTTTGACTTTTGACTCACAGATGAATGCCAGCTTTTTTGAGTGTAGATTAACTTGTATCTTTTAATATTTGAAAAGCTTAATTTTAAACAAAGGAGGTCTTGGATCTGTGCTGTATTTACACTTTTTGCATTAGACTGTTGTAACTGAAGTACTTCTAAATTTAATTTTAAAATTGGAAACTACAAGATCATAATATCATTATTTAGTCAGATTTAATTTTCTAGCTTTCGGAGGTCTTCAAGGGAAGTAGTCTTGAAAACTTGTGGTATAGATGGTGAATTCTGATCTCACTGCAGATGTATGATACTAAAACTGTGGCAAAGACCCTTAATATTTTTTGGAGGAAAATGTTAATGAATCAAAGAAGTGCTTGGAAACTCATATTTAGTAATTTAAAATTTATACTGACTTCCTATGATTATAAGCAGAGTATCAGCGAATGCTATGTGGAATACAGTCCAAGATAAATTCCACATACCATAAATTTGAGTTTAAGTATGGTTTATCTGAAGTTTATCTGAAAAAATTTTATCTGAAATTTAGCTTGGTTTTTGTTTTAAAAGGCACAGAAGATGAAGCAAGCTCAGTAATGCAATATCCTACACAGTACATTAGTCAAGATCCTTATTTCCATCAAGATGATGACCAGCAACAAGGTTGGGTTTCTTGGGCTTGGTCTTTTGTTCCTGCAATTGTGAGTTATGATGATGAAGAGAGTGATTCTGGTGGAATTGGTGATGGAACAGCAGAACAGCAGAAGTCTCAGTCCCTCAAGGATCCTATTATTTCAGTTGGGTTTTATTGTACAAAGGCAACTGTGACTTTTAAGGTAAATATGTGTCATAAAGGATTCATGTGTCATAAAGGATTCATTTGACTTGTTGAGGAAGTGCATAAAGATTTTTCTGAGCATTCAAATACTGTTTGATTCAAGACAAATATTGTTGGTATTATGAGAGGAGTATTAAGTTAATGAATAACAAGAAATATGAATGCTGAAAATTCATCTTCCATCATACTGGACTGATAATGCCAATGTGAGTAGTTTGTTATTTGAGCTAGAATTTGAGTGTGAACTTTATAATGTTCAAAGGAAACCACTTAATTTACTTAGATTAATATTTTTTGATGGGAAAAAAAGCCTGAAAGCTTTCTGTGAATGTTCACTGCAGTATTCTATCCATCTAGTGTTTATACAAATACATATTTCTTTATAAAAGCTCCTTTAATTTAGAGCTAGGATTGGAGGAATTTTTAGGGACTACTCTTTTTGTGGACTATTGTATGTGAAAATACCAATTTAACTTGATAATGTTGAATTAATTTTCCATAGGTTGAAATTGTATTGAAGGAAAAAAGATAAAGAGTACATATAGGCTGAGCTATAAACAGTGTATGTAGAGAAAGATTTAAGTATTAGCTCTAAGCAAGGCTGAAAATTGTTGCTGGCCTTCTCTCTAATATTTTGTAAGCTTGCAGAAGGGAATATGGGGAGTCTGACTGAGATACTGAGATGTACTGACAGAAATTAGAAATTAAGGTATTGATGTAGCAGAATACTTGTAATGTGTCAAATTATTTGCAAGCAATTCTATGTGTATAACTACACCAAGTGGCTCTTGGCTTTACAATTAAGCGTGTATTAAATCAAGGTCAGAACTTTGCCACAGCGTAATTTAGGGTTATTTTTATGACTCTGAGCCTTTCAGATTAACTGCAAGACTTTTGTAACTCTCATACAAAAATTATGTGCCTGATTATACCCAGTACTATCAGGAGCTCCCTGTCCCTTTTTTGCCTGTTTGGTTGACATCTGTGCACAAGAGTCCCTTACGGGGCTTTGTGCCTAATTTAGCTGGTTTTGTTTGGTGGTGTAGAAGGGCATTTAGCTGCTCAGCAACTGCCAGAACGGGTGAGACAAGTGACTTTGGAATCTGTAGATATTCTGTGGGGATGTTGATGTTTTAGGCCTTCAGCCTCCTGAAAAATTTGGTTGAAAAATTTGAAGATATCAACAGAATTCAAGCATTTAATCATGTTCTTCTGTGTCAGTCTGCTTCAGCTCTCATTAAAAGAAGCTAAAAATAAATAATAACATTTTTCCCCTCCATTAATTATATCCCTGGGACATCACTTGAAATTTGAAACATGAACAAGCCACCAAAGTTCAAATTTCTCATTTATCATGGCTCAGCATCTTCTTTTACACTATGTCATGCAATAGTAATTCTGTGCTCTTGTTCCTCATGCAAGAAAACTCATTTAGAATAATATGAACTTCTTTTCTGAACATGTGTTTTGCTAGAGAGGGTTTTTGTAATGCTTCATTTGCAAATTCACGCATTTTATATTAGGAAATGATTAAAAACTACTCAAAATGTAACATTTTGCACTCTAGAAATTTTAAATGTGAAGTGATGTATGATGCTAATATGGTGACAGGAGGAAAACAGAATTCATTGTTCTGCTTGCATGCAAAGAGTGTATGGAATTAATTTGTGGTTCATACTTTGGTTAAAAAATAAGGTCAAGTTTCTGCATTAACATTTTGAATAGTTGATATCATTCCAGCTAAAAATCATGCCAAATTAAATGTACCGTTTTCTAATAATGGTGAAAACTATTCTTGTAATTTCTGAGTTCTTTTAATCAATTAATTGCTTTTCCTCTGCAATAATTGCACACAGGTGAAGGATGATCAGTGACTTTTTTAATCCAATTTTCTTGGACATTTGGATTACAAAATTTTAAATTGAAACAGCATCCATGTGTATCCAGTCTTGAAAACAAAGAGTGTGTAGATATTCTTTTATAAAAATTAGATTTTGAAGTATTTAAGCTGTTCACCATAACTAACTTGCGTTTTTTTCATGCCAAATGTAATATATTCAATATAGTGTGACTCTTCCCTTGTTTTTCTTAGCTGTAGGTTATGTGCTTTTTACCCTGTGCCCGTTTTCCCATTTTGAATTTTTATATCAAAATCATGCAAGAAATATAAATGAATATTGCTCTTGATTGCCATGACATGAAACAAAAGTGAATGGTTTTAATCAAAACATGTCTGTAATATTATAATTATGTTTAATTATTTTCTGGGAAGAATAAATCAAGTATTAATGGATTTTTACAGCAGTTTATAAGCTTATTTGATATTAATAATGCAGCTGTGTATCTGTTCCATCTTTTCACACAGTTTCTCTTTAGATAAGGAAGCTGAAAATGCTATAGTGGATTTTAAGCGTTCTGTTATAGCATATTTCAAACAGAAGTTGAACATGAGACATTCTGATATACATAATGTGCTACAGCTGTTTAATTGCACCTGTTTCCTGACAGCTGATGTATTTTTGCCCATAGTTTTCTTTGTCTTTATCAGTTCTGTGTATTAATGACCATACTGTCGTTTAATACTAATATTGACTTTTATAAGGTGTTTATCCTATTGTTCTGTAGCTCACTGAAATGCAAGCTGAAAGTAGTTATTACAGCCCTCAGAAAGTAAAATCCAAAGAAGTTATATGCTGGGAACAAGAAGGAACAACAGTTGAGGTAATTTTACATTGACAAGGCTTTTTTGATACATTTTAAGTAATGTACCAAATAGTTGCCAGTAAAATATTTTTAAATTATTTAATTGCTGAATTTTGGTATTCTGTCATATTATATATGTTTGATGTAATAATCATGTAGATAGTAACTCTCTAAACTTCTGTGCTGTAGTGGTTGAACACTGTAGTAGTCCCTTCCTTTCAAGTGCCTTGTATGATGGCTGTTTATTAAAACTCTAAATATATAAACTAAGCATATTTTGCTTCGTTTTTGTCCATCTTCTCTATTTCTTGTGGAGTAGAAGGCTTAAAAATATATCATGTTTTTTCTTTTTCCTCACTAGGTCCTTATGAAAGGTGAACTTTTTTTTGATTGCCAAATAGGTTTTGTTGGTTGCCAAGCTATGTGCCTTAAAGGAATTATGGGAATTAAAGATTTTGAAGAGAATATGAATAGGAGTGATGAAGTGAGTATGTTGAAATATCAGTTGATTTAGTGGATAAGCAATTTTGTTATCTTTTATTAAAATATCTGATTGCAAAAATTGAAAAGACTGCTGTTACCAATTGTGATTTTAGTATATTACTGTGATACAGAACTGTGTCCATTCCTTAGAGTTGAAAAGACGAATATCTCAGATTGAGAAGAGGCAGAACATAAGACTTTTTAAAAATCTTTTTAGACAGTAACCCATTGTTGCCTTTGTGATTTTGTATAACAAATTAAAATATATTTGGAAATCTTTGAAAATACTTCAACCAACCAAAGACTGGAAGGGAAAAAATGCGAACACTGTGTGGTGAAGATAATAGAAATGTGGCACAAATACTGAATGAGTGTTTTACCTCACTTTTCAGTAAGACTGAGAGCAGTATGAAGTGAGGGAGTTAGACAGTATTAATTTTTGTATTTTAAATAGATGCAAATCTTCAATTGCTCAAGACAAAATCAGGTATCATTATGAACTACTTTAAAACTGTTTAATGAAGGATTGCATGAAATTCTAAATTCAATAATGGTAATTTTTAGTTGAAGTGTAGACAGAGTAGTGCCCTAAAATATTGGAGAACAGTGATTATTATTTATGTTTAAATGAAAGCAAATAATACAGCCAAGAAGAGACCTGTTACCTTGATGTTAGTGCTTTGTGAAGTCTTGGAAAGTATTTTAAAGAGGAAACTTAAGAATATGAAAGAAAATACCAAGTGCCTGTATATATGTCAAATATCTCCTAATCTGGGAAATTGTATACTGTATTATGATAGATATGATGGGGAAGCTTCTTATCTTTCCCCTTTGAGAGCATTATGGCTTGGCACCCATCTCAGGTGTTTACATGTGCAGAGCAATAAACAAGAAAATATCATGTCACAACTGCTGAGTATAACATTATTGGGATTTTAGGGATGCAGTGGGACACACTACATGACTGGTGTGCTGTTACGGATACACACAGGCTTTTCCAGAAGGAGAGGCTGGGGAGGCAAGGATGAGCCAGCTGTAAAAATGCTACGCTGGCCTTGTTAAGGACAAGGGAGATGTGGTTGGGGATGTGAGGGTGGACAGCCACCTTTTCTATGGCAACTGAGATTGCCGGGTATAAAATCTTGAGAGAATTGATGTTTTTTTAGACATTTAGGGTGGATGAGCAAGAGAATTTCACAGAACCATAAAATATTTTGTGTTGGAATGGACCCAGAAAAAACATCAAATCCAACTCTTAAGTGAATAGCCCAAACAGGGGTTGAACCCACAACTGTGGCATTATTAGCCCCATGCTCTGACCAACTGAGATAATTTCCCTTAGGTTAGTTAATAAGGGACATTTGTGGTTTTATTCTTACTCATTTTCTGCCACTCTCTAGTCCAGGAATTTAGGAAAGTATCTGCTTTATGACAGTGGTGATGATATTACTTGCCTGTTGTCTGTATACTGCTGTGGTTGGCGGATTGGTCCTTTCATAAAGGTTCTGGCTCTGCCTGTGATTGAGAATAGATAGTTGGAAAAAATAAATCTCCTAAATAACTTTTTTTGATTAATAACTCGTGTTAGGAAAGTTGTATTGATTTCAGAAGGGTAGAAGTCTGGGAAGAGGCATGTTAAAATCTAGCTTGAATAAAGAATGATAACATAGCAATGAGATCATACATGGAAATAACTGATTGCCTTGAAGAGGATGGATACAGCATCTGAAAGGATTGGGCAGCCAGAAATGGAGTGTGCAGTGACAAGTTTGTGTATACTGAAGAGGACTGGGGCAAGATTTGGAGTGAGGATGATCTGAGGTTATTTGCTGTTAAAATGCAACTAATATACTCTGTATCATGAGTTGTATGATATTCATTGATTCAGGCACTTGTTATTGATTTGAACACGGGGAAGGAGTGGACAGGAACTTGTGTTATAGAGACGAAATTAATTTCATTGTTTCATCTTCATTCATAATGCAACATGCTCTTGAGGGTTACTACTCTGTGTGTGTCATATTTGTATTATGGCAGAATGGAAACTGCTCTGTTAACTTGACTGTATTTTTTTTTTCTTCCCCTGCCTCATTTTCTACTGCTTCATGAAGGAGGCATGCTTCTTTAATTGTGGAGAAAATTTGAGCGTGAAAGGAATGACATACCTTACCAATTCACTATTTGATTACAGAAGTCCAGAGAATAATAGTATTCGTGCAGAATTTATATTGGATGCAGCTCATCATAAGGTCAGAGAAGTATATATTTCCTATAAAAAATTTTCCAATGCTCTTTAATGGATTTCTTATAATTATTTAGATCTATATACTATTAGAGGACTGAATTCTCTTTACTTTAACACATTTAACTGAATCTTACTTCGCAGCTGGCCAAAAAAAAAAAAAGTAAATCTGTTTGTGTTAAAAAAAAGACACCCACAAAAACCAAGCCAAAAAAAGAGCCAAACTGAAAAAACATGTCCAAAAGAAACCTCAAACTCCCCTCCTGCCCCAAAAACTGAATTAATGTCATAGTTTCCAAAAGCAGTAACCACAGAACATTTTAAGAGGAAAAGAGACATATGAGAGAATACTAGCAAAAGTCAGGCTTTACCGGCATGTATTTTAAACCCAAACACTAATTAGTCTATGGTCTTCAAACTAAGAAATGCTGTCAGATTTGGACAGTATTAATTTTATTGTTTGCATTCTGTATTGGTCTACTTAGAGAAAATTTTGCTAATTCTGCCTTTTGTGGAGACAAATTTTCAGTCACCTCTAGTCTCTGTTGTTGTAAATTGTGCAGTAAACCTTTGTTCCCTGGTTGTCTACCATTATTAAAGATTGGTTGCAATGATCAAGGTGGTCCTTTCCAGGTGTGTTCATAGGTGGAGGTCTATGCTGTTTATTGCACAGGTAAGCCATTTACAATTTTGGAATGTATCTAATTTCCTTTTAATTTAAATTTAACTATTTTCACCTTTTTAGTACTATTGATGAAGTGTAACCCTGAAGAATCACATGAAAAAATGAGTTTAGTAAAATCACAAATACTTATATTCAAACTTTTCCCATAGTGTGTTTTAAGCTTTACTCTATCCTTGGTCTGTCTTCAATGCTTTCACAATTTGCCCATTTTTTTGGCAAGAGTGAAAGCAAATTTGCTGTGTGATGTATTATATTATGTATGAATCCCAGTGTTGTCTTAAAGTCTTGATACGTTTCCTACTGTTGAAAGATAAAACCACAATATTCCTTGAATAGCAAAGCCAAATTGAATGAGCTGAAGTTTTCAGTGTATTTAATTAGGTTGATGTGTTGCATGCAAGAGGTCAAATGAAGAATATTTACTTCATTAAAGGTACTAATTGACTAGATGTTATTGATGAATTGGTCAGCATGTCCACAGGAATTATGGATGTGCATTTGTGTGGCCTCAAATGGAAGTTACATTACCTATCAGGAAGGTGAATTCTTTGTGATAACCTCTGTCCTTTGCTTTGATAAGCCTTTCCCTGTGTTGATGCACAAATCCAAACATGAAAATATCTCTCTAATACCAGTCTATCAGTTGGTAATCTCAAGCTTCTTTCCTTATACATTTTCTTTGTTTGCTTTGCTTTGTTGGTAGGAGACATACACAGAGATAGCTGGAATGCAGAGGTTTGGGGCTTTCTACATGGATTACTTGTATACAATGGAAAGCACCGGTGGCAAAGGTACCTTTTTTCCTTTGTTTACCCTGATAAATAATAGAAACAAAGACTTTTCATGCCCAGATGGTCCGTGACCAACTGTCCTCTAACTTACCTTAGATTTACCATCAGGATCATCATTAAAATGCTTTCATCTTCATTGATGTCTTTCAGAGGTCAGTTCTTTTGGTTAGCTGTTGATTGTTGGTATTCTTCTTTTATTATTTTTCTTTTCATGCGTAAGTAATCATAATGATATTTTTTATAGCCAGTTGCTAATCTGAAAGAAATTATCTTGTAGCAGTGGTGGAGTTCATAAAGTATGATGTCTTTTTTTTTTTTTTGAAGTTGTTATTATTACTTTGCATATTAAAAAACACCTTGAGAAACCCTGGTTGAAGAATGAGATTGATCATATACTTGGCATAGAAGACGAAAAGGACTATTGTTTTTCTTCTATGAAGAAAAGTGCAAGGATGCAAGAAAGTGTGAAGAATTATCTTTAAATATATGTATCTAAACAATTTGATGAGCAAATATGTTAGCCTAAACATGTGCACATAGATATTGGCTAATTCTAAATAGTTTTTGTGATTCCAATCAATTATTTGCTAAGTCTGAGAAGTGGATTTAATGAAGTAAGTATATCTACTTTTGTGAGTTTCACAAAAGCTGAGACAAAGGAATTTATTTATCAGCAACTATTATGTTTATATTTTTTCACAGGTATTCTTTTCACTAATTGTGATATAATTTCTCCCTCACTCCTCAGAACACTGTCATCTACAGCTGCTGTTCTGCAGTTTTATTGTCAAATTAATATTACTTTCTTCCCTAGCTGTGTATTTATTATTGTGAATACTCTTTCTCAGGATATCTGTTGGGAGCTTCTTGCTATTTTGTGACTGAACATTTATCTGTCCTTGCTACATGGTCCGACTCATCTAGGGGTTTTTTTGTGTTTCTATTTCTGTGTAAGAGAAATCACAACTCCTAATGTTCAGCTTTTTTTTTCTGGACATGATGGACATTAAGTCTAAAAGGAGTAGGAAAGAAACTTCCATCCTTAGAGATGGATCATGAGACATTTACAAAAATAACTAAATGATGCTATTGCCCTCAGCAGTAGAGGCATACACCAGGAAATTTAATAGTTCTTTCCTGACTCTGAGGCTTTTCTCTGTACCATGAGAGTGGTGTGAAGCTCTGAAAATTTACAATTAAGTGAACTTCTACTGCAGACTTCTTCTGGTTTTAATAAGAATATTAAACTGGATATAAGTGTTTAATTGCACATTGAACTCCTATGTAGAGAAGTTGAAAACCTTGGGTAAGTCTTATCTCCTTTTTGAATTTTAGTGTAGAAATTTAAATATGCACAGACTATGTGCATTATGAAGAAAAATTGATTTTGTGGAGTATTTTTTCTTGTTTCTCTGAATGCATAAGGAATGTTATGATCATATCTCTTCCTGACTTTTAACTAACGCTTTTCAGAAATTACTGAACTCAGAGACACTTTTTTATTTTCCTCAGTGTCAGACTATTGTATTTTCTGACTACATTTTTCCCTCCTGAGCTACTCTTTTTTTCCTACCAGGATGATTTCTCGTAGCCTTGGCTTCTATTTTCTCCATCAGTCACTAGGAAAACACCTCACAAAATGTAACTTCGCTTTCTATCAAGTCTTACTGTATGCTTTTATTTCAGTATTACTCCTTTAATTTCAGGAACCTGGCCACGTAAAATAATGGAATAATTAATTTTTAAATTTTTTAAATGGTTGTTGTTTCTCTAGGGTCAAGAACTTAAAATCTTAAATTTTCAAATGGTTTTATTCCTCAGAAAAGCAAATGTGATGCTTTCTGCTAGTTATTTTCTAGCAAATTTTTCCATATTGTGGGTTAAATGCAGTTGTTAAATAGAATGTAAACAAATAGGTGCAAAATATTTATTTAAGACGAAGGTATAAATACCTTAAGATTTTGAAAACAATCTAAATCTGCTGCATTATTAATGTGTTGTTTATATGAAAGTTTGCATTTTACTATTTCTTATTTTGGTATAACTGTTTTTAGTTACAATTACTACACCCCGCATACCATAAAAAAACGAACCAAACTTAAGTTATAGCAGGCAGTTACTGTGATTGTAAGATTTTTATCTGTCAAGGCAATTTTGGTTTGACACATTCTTTGCACCTTTAACCTTTCCTGAAGCATAGGATTACTGATTAAACCACAAGTGGCTCCTGGATAACATTAACCCTCAGGAGTTTCATCTGTCACTTACAGAAATGCATTAATCAATTTCAGTATTTTGAATGAAAGCAAGATAGTCATGCACAGTAGTCTTATTTAGACATTTTGTCTGTCTTCCCCTTCCTTTATTTTTCTGGTTTTTTGCTTTGCATTTCAGTGCAGAACAATTTCTCTGAAACATTAGGTAGCCTGTTAGTTCCCTGATCACTGATTGGCATGACCTACAGACCTAGCAGGGTGTGCTGTTGAAGTTACCTTTTGTTTGTAATGTGTACCTCTCTACCTTGCTGGCAAGTTTATTACGCAACACTCATTTTGATATTTTTGGTTGGTTAGAATTAGACTGTCCTGTAGAACCAATAGGTTTTCTACCTTTTCTATTTACATTTAGGTGGAGTTAACTGGAACTGTTCCAAAAAGTGGTTTGTATGAATTCTGTCACTTAGATATATTATTCATATACATACAATATATACAAGCAAGTCTGTTTTTTCCTCTTTGAAAAGGCAGGCTGTTACTACTTCTGGCCTTATTATTTTTGGCCTCATTATTTTTTATGTGGTGGAATGATTTTTTACACTCTTTGGTAGTGTTCATCTGAACTGAATACTGTGTAGAATTGGAAGGATAAAAGTATGTATGTTAACTGCCTATAAAATAAATGCAGAAGTCAATATGCTGGGTTTTAAAAAAATCTCTTTCAGGATTCATTCAAAAGATTGTAATTCAGTTCCAGCTGGAGATTTGAGTAGGTTTTATAAGGTAGTATCCTTCTGTCCTTTTATCTTTCTTTTATTGTTCTTTTTCTTCTCAGAAAAACAACAAACCAAGGGAAGCAGAGGCTATAAATGCTCTCACCATCAACTTCTGTTAGGCTTTTAAGGATAGAGTTAATTCTTCTGCTGAGTGTGTAAGCCTGTAACGGCCTGCAGAGCATTATGCCAGCTGTGCATCAGAATCAACATAGTCTCAGTTTATTTGAGGACCTTTTTCCTCCTCAGTGCTTAGAAGCAACAGTGTTTTATGGAGTATGATTTAAACATAAAGGAAAAAAACCCCATCCTTGCTTCCTTTTCCACCAAGCTCAGCTTCCCTCAATATAAAGACTGTTTTGGATGAGTGCAGTTAAAATAGTACAGTAAAGGAGAGAGACAAAAGGGTGAATGACTGGGTTCCTCTTGGGCAACCAGAAATCATAGAATTGTTAAGGTTGGAAAAGAGCTCTTTAAGTCATTGAGTCCAACCATTAACCCAGTACTGCCATGTTCACCACTAAACAGTGTCCCCAAGTGCCATATTCATACATTTTTGAACACTTCCAGGGATTGTGGTTACAATGCTTACTTTGACAGGTTGTGCCAGTGCCTGTAGCCAATTTCAGTGAAGAAATTTTTCTCAATATCCAATCTAAACCTTCCCTGGTACAACTTGAGGCCTCTCATCCTGCAGCTTCTTATCTAGGAGAAGAGACTGACCTCCTGTCCTTGCTACACCCTCCTTCCAGGTGGATCTAGTGAGCAATAAGGTCTTCCCTCAGCTCATGTTCTCCAGGCTAAACAACCCCAGCGCCCTCAGTTCTTCAGAAGTACTGTGCTCCAGGCCTGTCACCAGCTCCATTGTCCTTCTCAGAACCATTTAATCTTTATGCTTATTTTGTCAGACAATTCATTTATGTTATGGTCAGCAAGGTATTTAATGTTTAGTGCTTCTGTCAAAGCAATGAAGACGCTGTCAAAGTGATGATCTTAGGAAAAAATCAGAGTGAAGTTCTGCAAGCTAAGAATGTTAGAGGGATAGGGCTATATTTTTACAAAAAATGCCATATGTGACAGGAAAATTTGAGCTTCTGAAATCTCCATGATTTAACTGAAGAATTTCCATGAAGTATGTTTAGAGAAATAGTCATGCTGTTTGGTAGCAGATGAATAGCCTGTATACACTGAATGTGTGATTTTGATCTATCTTATTACTCTACTTTACTAAACTACTCTTTTATCTGTGTTGGCTCTTTAAAAAAACAGTCTGAGACATAATCATTAAAGAAATTTTCTTTCTTGCTGCCTATACATCAGTGAATGGTGGTAAATGTGAATGGAAGGAAGGGTTTATCTTAGTTTTCTGTCTGGTTCTCCCAGTCTTGTCATGGCAGCTAACCTTTCAATGGCCCAGATCTGTCATGTCTCTGCAGCACATCTTTTCCTTGATTATTGGACATACATATCTTTGTGACAAGCTATAGAAAGTTTTGAACACCGTGGCTGTCATTGACATGTGGGTTTAAGCTGCCATAGAAGTTTAGACACTTCCAAAGAGTCCCACATTTGAGAAATACAAAGTTCATGGAAGACTTCCTAAGTTGTACTCTGTTTGGAGGCAAGGCAGAAATTTGCCCTGTTTGCTCTGCATTTACCAGAAATAATTTTGTTAAAACCTGTTAAACCAGCCCTTGTATATTTGTGTGTTATATTTGCATAGTTATATTTTTCTGTATATTTATTAAGTCTTTGATCACAGGATTTGAAACAGAAGTAGCTGATAAAAATGTTATTATGTCCAATTGTTTAGTGTAACTTTTATAAAACTTGTTGTAGTTTCTGGGAATCAGCAAGACATTTCTTCAGTAAAGAGTGAAGATTTTGGAAATGTTCAGGAGATGTCTACAAAAAGCCTCATTTTGGGTCCACTCAATCTTCGACTGGATAGCAGCGCAGTGCACCGGATCATGAAAATGATAGTTTGTGCTCTGGAACATGAGTATGAACCATACAGCAAAACTAAACCAGGTTTGCTCCTATTGCATATACACAAATATACAGAATTACACCAGACTACATTTAGTACTTTTAGAGGTGCAGCTTTCAAGTAGTTTTTATGAGTCCGAAGAGGAAAACGTAAAATAAAGGTTAATTAATCACAATATCCCCATCAGTGTTGGATGTACTTCTGAGATCATTTTAGACACTTTGAAAGCCATTTGTTTTAATCATAAGCCTCATGTTGAGTAAGAATAGCTTACTTCATTTCCTACTCTAGCTTAATTTTGGAGTCTTAGAGAAGAAAGTATTCCTACTGGTATTTATTAGTTCAAAATAATAGTTATATAGGATGAAAATACATGGAAATAAGTTATGGTGGACTGTTAAGATGAGTTTCTCAGAGCAATACAGATTTCGAGTAAGGAAAATCCAGTTAGTATTGCATTTAGCCTTAGGTAGAAGCAGTGTGGAATAACATTATTAACTGTGAAGGGGCAGGGGGTAAGCTTTGCATTTTTTGTTAGTCAGTCCTTAGGCATTTCTGAAACAGCAGCTGTAGGGCACATTTTATATATTTTAGTGAAACACGTGTAATCTTCATTTATTGTAGATATTATGGATGGAAGTAGAACTATGCCAAGCTCAGAAGAAGTAGCATCACTGGAGGAATACATTCCCACTAGACTTACAACATTCACTGTTCTTAAGTGTACAATTATAATCCCTGTGGCAGAATTCAATTTACTAGACCACTTGCTGCCCATAATCATGGGTGAGAAGGTATGTATGCACAGATAATGATTCAGTTCTTTATATCAGCATGTGCTGTTTGAGAAAAATTTTCTTACTGGCCTGTTACTCCATGTGCTGGATGCTCTGATGTTCTGTATTAGTTTGGTGAGTTCTGGATTAGTTTGGTCCCTGTGAGCCTTAACTTCAGATACCTAAAATGAGCAGCATCTGACTAGTTAGACTTGGAAAATGAAGATGTTATGTATGGATAGGAAAAATACTTTTGAATAAAAAAGATTTTAAGGCATCAAGCAAATGAAGAAGCAGTAGCTCTGATCTTTTGATCAGAAGAGTACCTGTTCTGCAGGCCTTCATAAGCTTGGTAAAGTATGAAGTCTTTTAATACGGAGGCTCAATAGAGATGACATAGATTTTAATAGCCAGCTCTGTGTGTGCCAGTTTCAGACAGGATGTCAGCAGGACTTGGGCATTTAGGTGCTTGGATGACTAGCTCAGAGAGACAGAAATTTCCTAATAGCCTTCATTTGTTTTATCTTTTGGATATGTGTAGAATAATGCCAGCAAAAGAATCCTATACTGGTTTTATTCTTCTAGGTCTCCTTCTTCAATGTGCAAAGTTGAGATACTGTAGGGGTAAATCTGCAGCTTGTAGTGAAGACTTGGAGTAGGTTTATCTCTTGTGCCAGAGGCTGGAATGTGTTTTATGGATAAGAGAGGGAGTGGGAAGAAAAGCAAACCTTGTCAGTTTTTGAGTTAAATTTCTAGGAAGTTTTTGTCCAATATTTCATCTGATAGGCTGAAAGAGCTGTGGTAGCTCATCCTGAAGAAGAAAATGCTTTCAGGAGACCTCATTGTAGCCTTTCAGTACCTGAAGGGGGCTTCTAAAAAGGAGGGAGAGGGTTTTGTGCAGGTAGATAATGACAGGACAAGGGACAATGGTTTTAAACTGAAAGAGCTCAGATTTAGTTTAGATGTTTAGAAAAAATTCTTTATTCAGAGGGTGGTGAAGCACTGGAACAGGTTGCTCAGAGAAGTTTTTCTGTTTTTAGCACCTCTTAATACATTGCGCTGAGTAGTGCAGTGGGTTGTGGAGCTTTTCACCTTATGGGCATGGGCAGATGGTATTTTTATAATGGGAGAACAGGTATGTGTTTTTTATAGGTTTGAGGTAAACTTTAATTCCAGTGAATTTTTGGTCGATGTAGTCATTACTTGGAGTCTCAATTTACATTTCTTGAATGAAGCCAAGCATATTTAAAATAATGATTTTGAATTTTAGATTGAAAATCATATGTACATCAACTTATTGACCTATTTTGATGCGTATTGAATAAAATTTTTAGATTTGTACTGTAATTTGGATTGGAAGAGATGTTTGGAGGTGTTCTCCAGGAGTTCAGCATCCTGGTCAAAGCAAGAGTGGGTTGCAACAGGGTTTGTTCTGTCAAGTGCTGAATAAGCACCTCTTCTGTCTTGCTCTTCTCTGTACCCTCCCAGTAGGTTGCAGTAGACAGGGGTAGGATTCTTCTCTGGCCTTCTCCAGACTGAAAGACTTCAGTTGTCTCTGTTTCTCCTAAAACAGAGCTCATGTGCTCCAACCCCATAGCCACTTCGTTTCCAGCAAACTTACTCTGCTATGCCCATGTCCAACCTGTGCTGGGTGCAGTACATTTTAATGGGTGCTATGAAAAATAGACTTGGATGTCTAAAATTGTGGTATTTATTTTCTATGGAATGGCATCTTCTTTTGCTGGGATACCTGGCATGACTGAATACATAAAAGATGACAGTGTAAAGGCTAGATCAGCATGAGATAAGTATTATGGTGATAGTGCTTTGGAGTGATAAAAAGATAAACAAAGATTTTATAGGACGAAATATTTTGACTTTGCATATTTTTGTACTGGGTTGACCTCAGCCAGCTGCCAGATGCTTACCCAGCTGTTCTCACTCCACCTCAACAGAGCAGTGGGGGAGAGAATGGGATGGGTCAGGGTAGAGGGGGAGATCGCTTACCAGTTACCAGTATGAGAAAAAAAAACTTGACTTGGGACAATTAATTTCACTTATTGCTAAGAATCCAAACAACATATATCCCCTATGCCCCTTTTTCCCTCAGACTCAATTTCACTTCTTCATTCCCTGACTCTTCTACCTCCCACCCCTTAACAGAGGGGGAAGGAGAATGGAAGATGGGGGTCAGTCTGTAACAGCTGAGCTCTGCCACTCCCTCATTCTCCCACTGTTCTGCCTCGGTGCAAGTCCTTCTGGCAGGTTGCAGTCCTTGAGGGAGAATCTGCTCCAGCATGGGCTCTCCTCAAGGCTGCAGTGCCCTCCAGGGCATATCCACCTGCTCCAGCATGGGCTGCAGTGTGGATGTCTGCTTTTGTGTTGTCTCTTTCATGGGCTGCGAGAGAAGCTCTGCTCTGGTGCCTGGAGCACGCTGCTCCTTCTCTGACCTTGCTTTTCATGTTGCTGTTTCTCACTTAGTCTCAGAGTCTTTGCAGCCTGTGTGGTATTTTTGCCCATTCTTAAATCTCTTTGCACAGAGGTGCCCCCAGCTTGGCTGAGGAGCTCACCTGAGCCTTGTGATAGGGCTGTTGCAGCACTGGTGAACCTGGCCCAGGACAGCCCCTGGTGTCCCCTCACAGAAGCTGCCCCTGCACCACCAGCACCTGGACACCTGCACCTAAGACAATTCCAGATAAAAATTTGATTATTTTAAACTTCAAAGAAAATATTTTGGAAAGATTTGAGGATTAGTAGTATAATGCCGTGGTATCTATAAATAGTTCATTTCATGTAGATTTTCTTACATGTTTAGGTAAGAACATACAGATACAATAAATAATACATCTAAATTATTACATAATTTTTTTTCTTCCCTGCCCTAGAACTTAAGTGGACTGTTAAATGCTGCAAGTTTCCAGCCCCTGCGGCCTTTACCTTCCATCCGAATTTTGGTGGATAAGGTTAACCTGGAGCACTCAGTGCCAATGTACGCTGAGCAACTGGTGCATGTGGTGAGCAGCCTCGGCCAGCCGTCCGACAACCTGCTTCATTACTGCTACTCACACTGCTATCTGAAGGTGAATGAGGGCTTGAGATGTGTGCTGAGAAGAAAATCATGTATGTTTAGTTAACCCATATTTTAGCAGGTTTCCTGTAAGGATGTTTTCAGCTAATCTGAAAGGCCATATAGTAAACACATTTGACGGAACGTTGTTGTTTGGGATTGCTGCCTCTGACTTGAGCCAAGTGTTTTGTAATACGCTCTGCACACTTCATATGAGGAAACTGCAAACTGAAGCCCCAAGGTCCTTGTGGCAAGATAGAGTTAAAATTATTCAGAAAGAAGCCTTTTTCCTCATCTGAGATAATGCTCCTATGGTTTGTAGATTGCTGCAAAATTACAAATTTACATACTTACATACTTGATGGGAAGTTAGGAGGAAAAACCATCACTATTAGTATTAATAGAGCAAAACCATCACAGTGAAGATATGCAATCAAAAACTGATAACAAACAATTTAATTGTTTTTCATTATAAGAGGACAGATCTCTGAATGTTCTCAATTAGAGATGCATTATGTGAGAGGAGCTTTTATTGTGAGGCTGGGGGAAGCTTGAGATATGGCAAACTGTTTTGAGATGGTTCAGTTGCCATCTGCTCTGCGGAGGCTTTCCAGCCTTTTAGGATGTACTTAGGAAGCTTGAAACCTTTTGGGTGCTACTAAAATATAAATATCTAATACTACTACTGTTAATTTTAGTCAATTTCTCAGTTATCTATTCACTTCCATGCTGATATTTTACAAGAATTTAATTATTTAAATCTTTATTATCTGCATACAAGAAACTGTGTTTCAGAATTGCATGGCAAGCTTTCATTTTTTCTGGGTGATGTCACATTTAAGAGATTGGAATTGCAGTACTGCAAGTCATCTGTATGTTTTTCAGTTTGAGAGGATTTCTTTTTTCTTCAGGAAACATTTCCTGAAGTAGCAAAATTTGGACATTGGCTTTGGGTTTTAAAGAGTTTATTTGCTAGCTTTAATAGTGGCTGAATTGTTCTGTTCTTGTGAAGAGTGGTACAGCATGTTAAAAGACAACTCTACAATGGTTTGTCTGCCATACTGAATGGGGAAAAATCATAAAGAATTCCTGTGATGATTCTTTCTGTAGCCAGGCTCTTATTAAGAAAAAAAAGCTTTGAAGGGAAGCTTCTAATTTCCTTAAATACCACTCTTTCATAGTGTTGTATATAATTACTCAAAGTGATTTTCCTTTGTATGAAAGGCCCTATGTAATCTGCAAGTTTAAAGGACATAGACTAAAGTATTTGAATTGAAAATTTGTAATTCAGTATTCTTTTAAATTCAGCAGACTGTAGTTAACACTTTTTGAGTGAAGAAAATATTTTTACATGTATTTTTAGGGCATTATTTGAAGTAGATTTTCGTAGCTATATATATATGTTTGGGGAAAAGGAATTATCTAAAAATAATACACAATTTATTTAATATTTACTGAGTATATTTATAAATACATATGTTATAAAATATCTTGAAAGTAAAGTAATCTAATCACGTGATATTATACCGTTTGACCAACTGAATTTGTTCCAGATATTTGGTTTTCAAGCAGCACTGACTTCTTTGGACAGTAAAGGATTATACTGCATCCCTGTTCCAGTTATCCCCTCATTCAGTACTGCTGTTTATGGCAAGCTGATCAAGTTCCCCAAATATTGGTGAGTATTAAGCCTGTACAGCATGTTTAAGTCATGTGCACAGGGATTTAAAAATGCCAAGCTTTGCATATATCCCTACACTTTTCTGTCTCCTCTCATATTCTGCTATTACATCTGTTATCATTCATAGGTTTCTTTGTAAGGATAGCTGTCAATAAACATTTTAGACCCTAGTTTGGCTGAGAGACCTGGAGCCAATGACACCAAGGTCACAGGTTCAATCCTGATATGGGCCAGTCACTTCAGATCAATGATCCTTGTGGATCCCTTCCAACCCTGCGTATTCTGTGATACAGAAGCCCTGTGGTAAATGGCTTTCTTCTAGACCTTATAGGTTTCTGGAACCAGTTGCTATTCTTTCTTAAGCTGATACAAAAGTTGAAGTTAGATACTGATGGCAATCTTGATGTTTTAACTGAATAGGTCAGCTTTTTCTTTTTTAAATTCAACCAAATAAAAAGCAACAAAGTGGGGGATAAAGCCCCCAAGCATCCCAAATCCACAATATTTCTACTACACTTCTATTTGTTTCGCTTTACAGTTGGAAGTGTTTCAACATTGTCATGAGATATTTAAACTGTTTGTAGTAGTTCAGATGTTAAATACAAATATTTTTCTTCTGAAAACAGTTCTGTACTTTATTATGAAATGTGCTATATAATTTTTTAGCATTAAATGCAATGGAAATTCAGTATTTAAATTTATCTCTACAGTTCAAATTTTGTCATCATAAATGTCGGTATGTAATAGTTTATATTGATAGGTTGCATTTATAAAAATTATTTTCAGGAAAATCCATTTTGACAATATTTTGGAGAAGGTATTAGTTTTCTTTATCCCTCATTTTGAGTAGTAGCTGTCTGTAATACTGCTTTATGACTAAATGCATGCAAAAAATTTTACGTAAAGTGACAAGACAATAAAGAAGCACATTAATGGTTAAATATTTTGGCTTCAAACATTGCGTTGAATAGCTAATTTGTAAGATACATTTGTCTGTGAAACTTTAATGGATTGTACAAAAAGTCTACTTCTAGAATTGTTCTCAGTGTCATGTAAAGAATGTACTAATTTTTCTTTCACAAGCTGTGATACCATATTAAATGTAAATGGGTTTTAGCATTATCAGCACACCACCAGGTGGTAGCAGCCTAACTGACTTTGTCATAATTTCTATCAATAGTTTACAAAAGTATTAATGACTTTGAATTAGTTGCTGTTGTGTTGTATCATTTGGCTAAAAAAAAAAAAAGTTTCCAGGATACCCTATAATCAGCACTAATCAGAGTAGTTCAGGACTTTACAACTGACAGCCTTTCCTTATGTTATCTGACATTTAACACTAAGCTCTGGTTAGTAATCCTGGTTAGCAAACTGCATGAATAAATCAGTGTTGAATGGCAAACTTAAATTTTTTCATTATATGCTAAACCCCATGTTTAGATGGGCAAAATCTAAAAAATTATTTTATGGATGAATTTTTAAATAAATCTGTCATTGGACAAGTTAGTGGTATTCAAGTGCTGCTGCTTTCTCATGAGTGTGCTTGTGCTCCTCTGCATGTGCTTGTGCTTGCTGTGCTCCATCTCTTCTTGCTCATGCTTGGTTTCTTGTGCTTTTCCTTGTGCACTGTTTCACACTTGCTCTCATCCTGTCTCATGTTCCTGGTCTTACATTCTCTCTCTCGTGCAATCTTGGATTCTCTTGTGTAATCTGCCTCTCTCACATTCTTTGTCTCTCTCTTTTAAAAATGCATTTTACCATGCATACCCAGCTGGAAGGAGCTGTAGTTTTGGGGAGTGGAGGCAGGGGAATGGTCCTGCCTTAAAACAGCAAACCATCTATTGGCATTTATTAGAAGATATTGTGAGACCAACACTTACTGTGGTCCTGTGGTCCAGTGTGTTTTGGTGGTTTTCTCACTTTTTTCCTGTGATATGATCTCTTTCTATGGCTTATTTATTTCTTAATGAAATAAAAAAACTTTGTAAAATTAACTTAGTCCAACCATTTATCTAAACTAAGCAACACCAATTTGTGAGTAATAAAGTAGAAAAACAAATGAGTACAGCAGCAGCCTGGTTAAATGAAGTGTAGTTTGAAGTGAGTAAAACTCCAGATGAAACGCATCAAATAGCACTTCAGCTAAATCAAAATCAGCATGAGGACTGAGAGCTTCATTGAAGTCATGCAGTGAGTGAGAATTAGTCTGGTAGGATAACCTGGTAATGTCATTAAACTTATATACAGTCCTCCCTCCCAAATTATACCACCTGCTTTATTTGGATTTGTGGATTTCACATTCCAGAGTTTCTTAAAGTGCACACATCTGATGCTACATGTGTTCTTCTATTTCTTTGTGGAAAATACATACCACAGACCATACCTTTTAAAAACAAAGACATTTTATGAACTGTTATGGAATCCCTTAGGTAGTATGTTTTGAGTTAACAGTGAAAATCTCAACTTTATTTCTGACATAAATCAGTACAATAGGTTTCTTTTCTAGTTTCAGTACAATAATCTAAAAATTACTGTTATATACCGTGTATAAAATACTGTAGTAATATTAATTTTTTAAAGCTAGTTGATAAACATTGGCAGGATGTTTTAACAGATAAAATTTCAGCAATGTCAGTCTAGTAAATTCCAGTAAATGACCATAAACAGTCATAAAGTGCTGTTTACCTATTAGATTGATGTCTCTTTTAATTTCAGTTAGTACACTTTCTTTGTATAAAAGAAATGTGCTCAAAGTCACTAGTTAGCTAAGTCTTGGACATCTTTTAAATTGCATAGCTAATCTGTTTTTATTGGAAAGTACAAACCATCTGGTCTTTTGTTTTTGTCAAGTGTAACAAGATGCAAAATACAATGTTAATGTCAATATTTTACAACTGCTTTATGTAGTGTTGCATGCCAGATTGTAAAGTAGCTTTCAGAGCTTTCAGGAGGATGTCTAAAACCAACTGAGAATTAGCAGAATATGGTTAAAAGCCTAGAGTGAATGACAAGAATGTTTATTGCCAAACAGAAATCATGAGAGGAATTAGCTGATTTTCTTTTATTCTTTTGGCTTCAATGTCTGTGGTAACATATGAGGTAATCTGGTGTGAGACACTTCAGTGTTATAGCCTTCTATCACTTCTAAGATACCACTTCATTGTACTTCTGAGGAATGCTAAATTAACAGTACAGAATATGGATTTGTAATAGCCTTCGTTTTATTTTTCTGGTATCTGATTGACAGTGAAGTGTCCTCTCTATATTTTGAGCTAGATATCAGTCTAGTTATGTGGGTTATTTTATTGCTTTTCTTAACCTGTCTTCTCTAAACAAGTGTTCCAGACTCATGTTTTTGTTTTTCTTTATCAGGCCTGTAGGAAGTTTTTCACTTACTGTCTCTACCTGTGACACATTTTCAGACTCTGAGCTCTGGTAGAATGAAGTTATAAGTGAGGGTGACATCATTATCCCTGATTCCTTTCTGTTCAGCTTCTTGGTTCTGTAGTCTGCTTTCAAGAGATCTGTTTTCTTGATAGTGAGTCCCCTCTTTATTATTTGGATACCAGAGCAATAGCTGCTGTTTGCTGCTTTCAAGGAAGTACCAGTACAGAGTTGACTAACAGCTAGTCATGTTAAGTTTCAGTGTGTGAATTAACCTTTTATAGAGAGGTTGAGGACCTGCTGGGTAAATTATTATCTAGGATTTCATGGTCTGCACTTGAATTATTAGAAAGTACAGAGCATTTAATTGATTGTTCTTGAGTTTTTACTTTGTCAGAACAAAAATCTTGAATAGAAACTTTCAATTAGATCTCAATAATTATTAGTAAACAAAGAACAGTCTTTGAGGTGCTTAATAGATACAGTTTCTGCAAAGATTCTTCCTTTGAGCTGTTCTCTGCAGACTGTCTTAAGAAATAAATTTCAGCTTAAATATATGCAGTGTGCTAATCTCCATCAAGATTCATCTTTCTGATGAAGAAGGATTTTTGGTAACAGGAGATTTGATTTGTGTTGGCACTGTAGTTTCATTTCTTCAGTGTTTTTATTGAAGTGCTAATCATTATTGACAAAAGCTGACAAAAGTTTAAAATTTGCTTTGCTGTTAAAAGCAGTCATAAGTATCATATGCTGGGCACCTCAACTGTCCAGAAATCTGTCACTTGTTTCACTCGTGAAAGCTGTGAATTACAGACCTGACATAGTTATTTTATTAATATGTGCACTTACAGTTCTGAAAGATCACTCAGGAAATTTAGATGCAGTGCTTTTCACGTGGAATGAATATATGTATTTTCTGTAGGCTCTTTTTATGAACCCTCAAGAACGTTTATATAGCATAGCTGTGCTTAATATTTCAACAGAGATTTAACTGTAAAGGTAAACATTTACTGTGTCCTTAGAATCTGCTACATTTAGAGTAGATTGGCAAATCAGGTTATAACTGCCTTTTGGCTAACTATTATGCAAAGATTTTGAGAAGTGTACTTTGCCACCAACCTGAACATCAGCATTTTGTTTTCTTACATGACTTCCTTGCTTTTATTTTGATTTTTTTTCATGGTGTAATTGTTGCTTTGTACACACAATTTAGTTTCTCTTTTATTTTTTATCTTTAATATTAACATTACCAAACCCGAGGACTCTAACTCCCTCATTACTACTGCATAGGTTTTTGCTCCAACTTTCGTTATTGTAAAAGTGTTTGTATTTTTATATAGCTTTACTTCCATTTTCTTCCATCATGTGTCCCTTACAAGGCAAACATCCATCTCTTAATCAAAGCTATGTACCTGGTATGCCATACAGTTGTATTCTTATTTATAGAATAATTTCTTAGACTTATTACACAATTGAGTAAGGTCATTATAGGTTCTAGCCAGGATGTGCACCTGCTCGTGTCTGCTTCAGGGGTCATCTTGTAAATACCGTGTGTGTTTAATGGTATCCCCATGAATTGACAAGGGAGAGAGCAATTCATGTTGATCTGCAAGCAGAGTGGTAGATGAAGATCTGGCTTCTTACACAGTAAGAAGCTATTTAGCAAGGAAATTAGGTTCTGCTGACGTGGCCTTTACCAACAAGGTACTACTGTTGTGACAGTAGGAGATCTTTAGGATTTGCTGCTCAGCAAAGAGAGGATTAAAAATGTATAAAGGAGGATGAGGTTAACTGTCTGGTTTTGCTACTTTTTTGAATAAAACATCTTTGCAGGGCATGTCCAGTGGAATAATCTACTTAGGACTAGAAATCATAGTAGATTTGTGAGCTTGGGAGTCACAAGATTTAGCTGTCACGACATTCAGTGCAGTTGTGCTAGTAGGAGTCAAACAGATCCTACTGGCAGGTAACACAGAGCCAACTATCCACAAACTGTGAGCATTAGATCATAAATCTAGGAAGTTTTCCCATAAATTGACACTTAGGTCTTGATTTTGGCAGCCTATTTTATTGGCTAGTCACAGTAGATCAAGAGCAATGTCAGTTTAGATTGGGTGTGGATTGCATTTCACATGGGCTGTTGAGAGGCATGCTCATTTCTTGGGTCAGAAGCAGAAACAGGTTGAAAACACATGAAACTCATTTTGTAGCATTCAGTTGTGACTATTAGTTATGTCAGTAATTGAATTTAACTGCCAGATGAAAATTTAGGGTATTCTTAAAAACAGAAAAGACTTAGGGTTGAATGCCTGAACATTCAGATGCATTCAGTGTGTGGGGCCGGGGAGTTTCAGCCACCTCAGCATTGTTGCAGTTAGATCTGGCACAAACAGTTCAAACAGTTAAAACCTGTTTGAACTATTGAGATATGCCAGTGATAGGGGCTGTGCAAAAGCAGAAGACTACAGTCATTCTCTTGAGTTCTGCAGGGGTGGTTGTGTAGTAGTGCCTCACAGGTGAACAGGCAGAGCAGCACAGTAAGGAGTGTGCTGGATTGCTTCAGCATTGGCCACTCCTCTGCTATTGCCTAGAAAAAGCATCAAAGAACATAATACTAAATCAAATTTTAAAAAAATTTATTGGTAGCTGGTTTTGGTAGGACATTAAGTGAGCAGTGACTAACACTTTCAGAAGTTTGATTTACTGTGCATCTTAGTGTTTGAGGAGTAAGTATGCCAGTATGGTATAGCATATTGTGAACACTAATGTAGTGTGATATAACAGCTTTAACAGAAGTACTTTTTGTTGATTTAACATATCTTGCTTCATAAAAGTTCAAGGGGGTCATGCTTATGTATAAGGATGAAGATGCTTAAAGAACTTGTGTGGAACATTTCTAATCTGCAGTGATATGAACATTTTAAGTTTCAACAAGAACGTTTTGGGGCACTTTTCAACTCCACTGTTCTGGAAGGAGCTGTTGTTGGTTACCAAGAAAAGCACTTGGAACAGGAGGGGTTTTGGATTCCGTGTACATGACTTGCAGCTTGATTAGTGTAACAACAAATTAACTTCAGTTGCAAACCTCCAGTTTAATTTTTTAAAAAAATCAAGTCCTGATCAAATGTTACTGTTTCTCAGCAGATGTGGCAGGCAGAATTCAGCAAATCTGTTGAAAGTGCACTTATAATCAATGTAAATTGGAAGCAGTTGTATTGTTCAGTATTGTCCATGAGGAGGAAATTCAGCAGAGTTGACACTAAAACATAGTCACTGGGAGTGTTTTCAGTTTAGTTATTTAGACTAATTAATTGTCAAATCTCTTCAGTGAAAGTAAATTAAGCTTATTAACTAATATCTGTCCAGGGAAAGTGATTGCACATGGTGAATAGTTAATCCTGGTTTTTCTAAGTGTTGACACTACTTCTACTGTTTACTTAGAAACAGTTGTTTACTGTTTCTAAATGTTGCCATCAGGATTTGCTGGCATTTGTGCTAGAAACAAGCAAATAGTATTGCAAAATGTGAAGGATTTTCAGGGTTGAAGCTGCATTTTGATTAGAGACTGGTGAAAGGTATTAAAAATACAGTCTTAAA
Organism: Ploceus nigricollis; assembly: GCA_013399945.1. Lineage (NCBI taxonomy): Eukaryota > Metazoa > Chordata > Aves > Passeriformes > Ploceidae > Ploceus > Ploceus nigricollis. The sequence continues at coordinate 152,919 of VXBC01007021.1, forward strand.
GCTGAAATGCTGTTGTATAGCATAGATCCTAAAGAAAAACTGAATCCCTGATATGTATTTCTTTTGCACTGGATGTATTTAGAAATTCTGTTTCTCTTAGTGGTAACACTATCTGTATAAAAGGACTTGTTAGGATTTTCAGTGACATTCTCTGCTATGAGGCTTTACCCATGTAGAATCTGGCTAGGAAGATGCACTGGTGGCAATTCTTCACACAAAGTTTTGTCCTTTGTTTCTCCAGAATTTTATCTGCAGTTTGATGCCTTTTTTTTCCCTGCCTCTAAATGAATCTGTGAAGAGAAATAGAGTCTCTGTGCTGGCATCTCTGCTGCTAAATAACTAGAAACCCAACTGTGACCCTGAGGCTTGCTGTTTTCTTGTGTCTCAGTTCATATACACTCTATCTGTAGCTTTCCTTTCCACTCCCAAAAGGCAGGGGAAAAAAATAGATCTAAAAAGGACATATATTGAGGCCTCAGACTGAGGGCAGCTTCTGAGATGCTCAGTCCCTTCACCATTGTTGGAGAAAGTGCCAGCCTGAGGCCCTGGCCTGAGGCTGGTGCAGAGCAAGTGAACAGGTCAGCAGTACGCAGGGCACAGACCATTACTGGAGCCAGCACTCAGCTTCCATAGCTGGCAAGCAGGCATGCTTGAAACTTGCACCCTGAAACTGATTGTGGTGTCATTCTGCCTGCCGCCCCAATCAAATGTTGGTTATTACACAGAATTCTGAAGAACTGTACTTTAGTGTTGCAGCTAACCTTTTCTTTGCATCTTCTTTTTAAGGTAATGCCATGGGAGTTGATCGGATTCAAAGCACTGTTTTAAGAATTTATAGTCATTAAATACAATGACTTGGAAAAAAATGGCCTTTCATCCATTAGGACTTACAATAATTCTACAGGGAACTATATTAGATTATTCACCTTGTGTACCAAATAATTCACCTTCACCAAAGCTGTGTGTTTACTTCTTGAATAAACTATGTGCCTATCAGTTAAGCTATATAGAATTGCTGATTTTGTTTATCTTTTTATGTTTACCATCATTATGCTCATGGAACATAGTCGTGTTGCTGGCCAAGCTGTAGCATATCTCTTTTTGACTCTACAGATCTTCACTCTGAAGTGGTAGGCATCACTTCCACCTGAAGTGAGGTGCCAGAAACCAGAGTTAAATTATGCCCGTACTCTTACAAGCAGATTAATGTGACTTCCAGTTGAAGCTGATACCCGTGATAAATGGTGACTGCACACATTTTATTAAAAAACAAACTGTGTTTTTCTTGACTCAAATAACCCAAATATAGAGGCTCATGTGGATGTTCAGCTGTCCATAATACCTTAGCATCTTTACTGCATCTGTGTTCATCTCTAAGTGGAAGAAACATACTGTCCTGTGTCCAGTATCATTTGTTTGCTGTATTCTCCTCATGCTTGTTCCCTCTGTCACCCAAAGGTGCCTTTTCATAGGAATAGTCCTTTTCATAGATCAGAATCTTTTTGGTTCTGAGTGTTTGTTTCCTTACACACAAACAATATGCATTCTCAGCATTTTTCCTCAATCACTACTATCCTAGTTGTTTATAGGTTTGTATTTTTATTACTATTTCTTTAGCAATGCCTTTTAAAGGAAGTTAAAGTAACCTGTCAGGTGTACATACTGAGGAACAGCATTGAATGAGTTTTGAGGTATGGTGTTGAATGCATGTAAACATTTGGATCTCCATTTGGGCCTGTATGTTTGGTAAAAATTGTCTGGGTTTTATTATGTTTTAATCTTCTAAAGGACACCAGCTCCTGGTTTCTGAACTAGATTTTTTAGCGTGATGTGTTTTGCCTAGGAATGTTAGAGGGCCATTTGAACAAACAACAAAAAAGAGATCAAGTAAAGGCCGGCTCAGGTGGAATGTGAAGCTCTTAAATAGTAAAATATGAGCATAAAACCTGTTTATTGGATTTGGAAATCATTATACCTGTTGTAGATACTTCTGACATCAGTGTAAGAAATGGAAAGGATTGTTAGTTCAGACACCAATACAAAAATTGTGGATTCATTTTTCAATTGATCAGATTTTTTTTCTCATTATGATGTGTATGCTTTTTTAAACAAAAGCCAATATGATTCTTTTCCTTGCTGATGTTTAACTAGTTTTTTCTTTGAGTTTAATGGCTGATTCCAAAATGAGCAATTGAATAGAAGGAAATATTTGGTAAATGTGATTAGAATATTTATTTGATAATGAAAAGTACTCAGGAATAATGAGAGAATTAAGAACCTGACTTTCATATTTTAAATGAGCAAATGGAAATGGGACTTTTATAATGTCACTGACTTAGTCTGTTGCTCTGAAAGTACTTGTATATCTTTGATTTTGCATACATGTTGGATTTGGCTGTGCATATATATATAATACAAGATAATACCTTTTTGATGTGTTTTACTGACAATATCTTAATTATGTGTGTGTGTGATAATTTTGATGGTCTTGAAGACTCACTAGGGCTTGTGGAGTTTTTAATTAATTAGATAGATGTTACGAGACGCAGTGAATAGATCAAAATTGAACACAGGAAAACTATATCCATAGAATCTGCTTCAAAGCTTTTCTTATTTTTGAGGAATGAATGGTGTAAAGTAATGCCAGAGTCAATGCTTAAAGATGGTAAATTTAGATTTAACAATAATTGTAGTCTTTGAAGTATAAAGTATTACTCATTTACTGAGATTTAATGTTTTTCTTTAAATAGCTTTTGATAGCCTTTAAAATTCTTTTGAGGTTGATACTTAATGAGGCCACAAAATAATAATTTTCAAGTCTTTGTACTCTTTCTGCAGTTATGCAGTGTGTACATGTGAACCATTAGCACACCTTGTCCATTCATGTCCGTGCTATTGAAGACACCCTTGATCAGTCCTTTGCTATATCAAAGGCTTTTCTGGTAATCAGAAAAACAAAATGTCCTTCCCTGTTTCCAGAAACTGCTTTTTAATACTGTACATTCTCTCTTAACGGAGAGTGGAATTGGCTTTTGAGGTACTGTAAGGGACAGAGGTAAGTCCTTTTATTTAGCAGCGAGGTTGGATTTAAAGGATCGCTCTTCCAACCCCAACCATTGTGATTTGCCTTTCTGGATTTGACAGAATTCAGATACAGAAGTACAGCTTCTTTTTTTTTTAGTTTTGTGTATTTTGTTTGTGACGTTGCCCATTTAGGGCAATAATTTTGGTCAAATATTAGTTTTGTTTTGCTAATGCAGACATGCACCTTCTTACTGCTCTGACTAGCTATAAAAAAATTGCCAGAATTTCAAGTAACCTTTTTTATCCTGGTGCAAATGTGTCCTTTTTTTCCACCAAAATGTTTTATTTATTTATGAAAGAAAATAAACAACATGTGAAAGTTTTTAGTAGAAGAAATGCACACAAGTCCCCAAATCATAACCCACTTACCTTTTGGACAGTTTTTTTTTTACTGAGATCAGTTGTTACTGTTTACTTGAAGTTGGGGTTGTGTTCAGCTCTTAAATCTTTAGCAAGGAATTTGAAACTGTGTTAGTTCCCAAGAAGACCTTTGAACTGGGTTTGTCAGTGCAGTTTTCTTCACTGAGCACCAGCATGTTTGAGCCCTTCTGGCTCCCTGTTTTACCTGCTAATGGCAACCAAATGGTTCTGTGTGGCAGATTTAGAGGATTGATTTAATGGCTGTTTCTGCTGCTTTTGGGGTTGTGTGAAGGGGGAAAGAGGAGAGGGAAAGGGAGAGGATGGGGTTACTTCCCTAGATAGTAAAGCTGGCTGCACTGTGGGAAGCCAGTTCCCCAAGCCCTGAACCACCCCGGTGGCTCCTGAGATTGGATACACTGTAGTATCCAAAGCAATGGTACTGGATTTATAAAAGCTATAAAAAAGAGTAATGCTTGCTTTGTTTTAGTAAACACAGATCTTTGTGGGTTGGAAGTTTATGGCCACTGGCAACTTTTACCTGATCACCTCTGGTGGTTCTGGTCATCTGCAGCTGTTTAGTTACAGTATTGGCAAGTTTCAGCTGATTCTTTCTTGTCCCCCACCCACAACTAACATTTACCTACAAAATAAATTATTATGATGGCTGGCATTTAGTTTGGCATTGCTGCTTTTTCTCGTAGGATCTCTTTCTCAGGAAAAGATACAAGGCACAATTAAACTGTAGGTGTAAAAGTTCTCTGCTTTCCACATGATTGATTCCCTTTGCACTACCTTCGTTAAGCCAGTGCTTCCCTATTGAATGTCCCCACTTCTTTCCAGACTTGCTTCTGGCTTTTTTTTTTGTTTGTAATACATTTTGATTCTTGGCCACTGTAATGAATACTGATTTTTCTCATGGTCTTTATATTTGAATCTTGTGGAACATAATACAGCTGTCATATCCCTTCCCTTGTTCTCACTAACACCCACCATCAACAACTGGAAGATTCCTCGATCCAAGTAAAAAAGTTAGACCTTCTCACAGAAGTAAAGAAAGACTGGATGTTTAAAGTGTAAGTAATTAAAAAAGTCCTGAATTCACGTTGAGGGCATTCCATTATGAAAGTTTATTTTTTTCACTTTTTTCCCGATCTCCACCCTATACCTTGTGGAGTTCTGAAGATGCAGTTATTTAAAGATGTAACTTTATGCTTAATATATATGGTTTACACACATCAAAACCTTAAATACATGAAGAAGACTGAGGTCTGCTTGTTATTTCCTCAGAGCAGGGAACTTGTAATTTTATTCTTTTATATATTAAAATATATATCATATCACTTTGATTATTTCTGGAGTTACTACCTAGTGCCTAGAAAAAGATTTTTTTGCAAAGAAGGAAATAGCAATTAGTGACTGATGTCCACTTGCAGTTTGATGGCAGTTCAAATCCCTAGCATCTGTCCCATTGATGAGTCAGTAAGCTGAATTTGATCTAAACATCCTAAATATGTTTCTCTACTGCAGCTGCAGGTTTAAGATGCTCCTGCATTACAATTTCAACAGCCACCTTAGTTTATCTTGTGTCTAAAAATAAGACTGAAAGCCCCAAATACCTTGTTTGTATCAAAAAATTTTTAGTTCAGATCTGGTGCATTTTGAGGCACATAAGCAATGACCAAGCTAGAAGTGATCATAGACTGCTTTCTTGCCTGCTTTCTGAAACTTTTAATCTGCAGGTAAAAAGACTCATCAGATGCTTTGTAAGGCTCAAATCATGTTGGGGGAAATTAAAACTTTCCTACCTTTACATTCAGATGTTTGTTTTTTCTTGCATACTTTCTTCTCTTGCTGTCTCATAGCACAGGTCACTGTTTCTCACTTCTTGCTGCATCACAAACCAGTATTATTAGTTGCATGTAGCAATCATAATTTTTAATCTAATGGTCATAACTTTAATGACCAGATGGGACAAAATGAATAAAATGATTTTAAAAACAAGCCAAGTTTAGAGCTTCTAACATGTCCAGAGTTATGTGTTCTTTGCTTAAAAGGGATTTTTTTCAAGATTTTTTCCTTTTAGATATTTTTTGATTTCATTATTTTTGTTCTTGTAATATGCATTCATTTTTGCTGTGCTGTATTAAGCTGAATTTTATTGTTGCATTAAAACACATACTGTACTGAGAATTGAGAATGGATAGCTGCTGTTCATTTTCTAAGCGGTATTAAAGTTTGTACTCTGCCTATATTGTTTTGTTTTCACAATTGTTTCAAGGAAATCTGTGGGGATTTTTTTGAAGTTTGCATGTGACTGAACACTGAAAAATGTTTTCATCACTGACAACTTATATTTCAGAACTGATGTTAAAAAATCTATACAGAAGTCCATTTTAAAATGATAGCATTTTTCTCTTCTAATGCCATATCTAAATTTTTCAGAAATATCTAGTTAGTGTTTTGATTTACTGAAAAAAGAAAAAATTGGTGAACGTTGAAGTTCATTGTTCTCTCCCTTGTAATAAATTGTATGATTAACAGTGTTTCCTACAAATAAGAGGCCAAGGCAGCTGCTGCTCCTGAAAATTCCCCTATGTCAGAGATGATGTAAGATACCAGGCAGACTTTAGTGAAGTCTGTAGAGGAGCATAAGTTGAAGACATCAGTCTCAGAGGTCTTTTTGGAATTAAGTGTTCTAAAGCAAATTTAATTGTTTGGATTTTTTAAAATAGTAACTGACTTGGTCCTCTAGCATGAATAATTGTATGTTGCTCTCTGAAGATTGAAAATTGTGTTAGTATATGTGGACGTGTGATATGTTTGGGTTTTTTTGTGAATAGCAGTGACTTCATTTTGGCATTTCAAACAGTAATGCTTCCATTTCCCTTCCTACATATTTCCTTTAGAGGTTTGATATTTGTCATTAAGGAGCTAGACATTGTTTCCTTTACAATAATAATAATAATAATAATAGTTACTTAAATGTTAAGAAAAAGGATCAAAATTTTCATTTTTTAAAATTAGATATCAAACATCAGATTAAGTAGAAATACAGATTTGTTGTAGGTATGTAGATGAAGCCTTTGCTCATGTCTTATAAAACCAGCATGCACTTTCTGGTTGCCTAAGAGGAAAGGTGTGCGAATGCTGACTGAAATTATTTGGGCATTTAAATTACATTCAGGTTCCTCTAAGGCACAATTGCTAGTTCTAGTAGCAGGTTACCGGTTTTGTTATTTTGGAAAAAATGAACTAATCGTGCTTTACTGTACAGGATATGAGTAATAACAAAAATCAAATTTTTTCAAACATTTTGCAGGTTCCAGCTTTGCAGTTGGGGACTCTGTATAAACCTCTGGACCCAGCTGTTCACCACTATATTCTTTCAATCACTCTGAGGTGTTGATTTTACAAGAATGAGTTGCTGTTCCTAAAGTCTACAAATTGAAAATATTTCATAACGGGCCTGTGAACTTACATGGATTGGTTATATTCATGCCTATGTGTGCTGTATAATAAGGACCAAATCATGTTTTTGTTCAAAAGCAGCAAAGAAACTATTTTCTTTAATGGTACGCCAGATTTATTAAAATATTTCAGCAGGTCTGTATTACAGTTTGTCAGCAAACTGGCTACAACCAAAGAGTATTTAAAAATCATTTAATTAGGACAGATTCATTTTCACTCTGTGCCACTACACAGCAAGACTTGCTTGTTCATATTTCTTTAAATTTATTCTGGAACTTGTCCAAGTTCAGCTTTAATGAGTAGCCTATCCTGCTAGTTAGGATTTATTTTCCCCTAGAGAAGAGTGTTTGAATTGGTAGTTTTTTAACCTGTTCAGTTAAATGAACATATGTTCAGAACTGCATCTTAAAGACTTGAGAAATAATTATTCCTATTGTTGTTGCAGTTCCAAAATGCAGTTTAAGTAGTGTGTTTAGACCCAAACTATGTGCCACAACTTTTTTAATACGGTGAAGAGTTTTGATATGAAGTTGCTTAATGCAAATTTAATGATACAATATAGAACCACAGATATGATTTGGTTTACTGAAAAAAATTATTTGTACTTATATTCAAATAACAAGTGAAAATACATCTCTTGGGTCATAAAACTTGGTTAAATATAGCTCAATACCTTATTAATGATGTATTTTCCATATTAACAGGTGCAGGTTGGTGGCAAACTTACATTTTAAGATCTTTTTAAATGCATTATTTGTGTTTCAAAACTATTATAATAAATCCTGAATTATAATTGTACTTTCATCACTAGCTGGGTCTAGTTAAAATTTCCTTTAAGGAACATTTGCTGCACACATGGTACAGTGCTTCCTCTGCCTTGATTTTTTTTTTCTATAAAAAAGGATTTATTTTCAACTTCCCATTCCTCCTAACGTATCTGAAAAGGACCAGAAAACTTTATTCCTAAGGGATTGTTAAAGTACACTAAGTGTAGAATTTGCATATTGTTAAAAAAAATTCATATGCTGTTACTACTCCTAAGGGACAATTTTATGTGAAACTTTTAAGTTTTGAATGTAGCATAGGTCAGTACAGTAGCTGTAATATGTATTTGTTGAATAGACTTTTAAAGCAAAATCTTTTGCACTGCTATCTTATATGCTGTTATTGTCACAGCTCTTCAGATTCCCTCTGAAATACGTTAATACAATAATTAAATATATATAATACATTTAATATATAAAAATATATTAATTTGCTAATAAAAATGTGTTTAGATGGACTTATTGTCGAGTTGTGTTCATTCTGAAGCTTGCTGAAAAATGTTTTTTACCTTCTTGGTTCCTTCCCAATTTTACATTAGGAAGCCCATCTTTTGAAATATTTAAACACTTTGTTCTGAAATACTTAGTTTTAATCCTGCAAAATAAAATTCAGAAATAAGGGGAAAAATAGAGAAAACGTTGTGAGAAAGGATAACAAAAGGAAAAAATACCAGAAAGGAAAAATGTAACAGTGCACTTCCATACTGAGATAAATAATAAAGGATTACAGTGCATGGCTAAAAAAAAAAAAAAA